>JACEEZ010012573.1:1317500-1492500 GCA_016584305.1 Chionoecetes opilio | reverse complement strand
TCTCTTTCTGATTTCCCTCCCGTTCCTTATTATCTTTTATTAGGCATCTCTTTCTTCATTGTTTTCCTCATCTTTATTCACTTTTCCTCCTCCTACAAACCCTCCGGCACCATCCTTCACGGGAACAAAGAGAGTCCGAGGCTTTGTCTTTGGAGGCTTTTATCCCTCTCAGGTGGCGTAACTGTTTGCAAATAGAGCTGAATCCCAGGGTTGGAAGACTCCGAGAGCTCTTGACGTGGAGCCAATTCACCTTCTTACCATTTCTGGGACTTCTACCTTTCTTTCTCTCATTTTTTTATACATGACGAAAGGAGAGTTTGAGGTGGACGGGTTTCCCTTTACTACATATAGCACGAATCTGGAGTCAGTTTTCAGTTACAATGATTAGAAGTCCCTATTTCAGCCAATTCACAATGATAGGATTGTACTACTACCAGATATTCCTTAAAAATCACAAATTAGACAAAACTTACTACTGTACAAGACATAAAAATATGATAGGAATTTACTTCTCTATACAGGTTGCACGTATCTGCCATAGTTTTTTAGTTATTGAAAAAAACGTGATATAAAAAAAATCTAGGCATACATACGTTTTGAAAAATTTGTAATATATTTATTAAGAACTAATGAATATTGACCTAATGTTTTTCTTTTCTCCCCTCCCATTCCTAAACCTTCTTCTGGTGTGTGTGTGTGTGTGTGTGTGTGTGTGTACAGATGGACAGTTGTATGTGGCCACAATCGCAGACTTCGCCGGGCTTGAGCCACTCATCTACCGCAACCCCTTGAGGACTGAGCAGTATGACCTGGCGACCCTAAATTGTAAGTAAACCAAGTCGATAACCCTTCCACACCCAAATATTTCCTTTGTTATATAGAATTGTCTGTTGTTAGTCATAAAATTACGAAAACTAAATTAATATACCAAATTAGCTAGTGGATATGGATACTAAACAGGTCATATCTATAAAATATTGCTTAGATTCACTAAAATTGTCTAATGGTAGTCAAGTTACAGTGAAAATTATGTTAACTACCACCTCAGTATTTTCATATATTGCACCTAACTATATATACCATACTGTACTGTTATCAAATCTCTAAGTTAATGTCTTCATGTGGTCTCCCATTACTCCTCTCACCACTCGGCTTCTTACATCCACATCTGATTTTTCCTACTTGTAATTACATATTTTCCTATTTTCAGACCCAAACTTTGTGAGTTCTTTTGCGTTGGGAGACTTTGTATATTTCTTCTTCCGTGAAATCGCCGTGGAGTATCTTAATTGTGGCAAGGTGAGGTATGTTCGTATAAACCTCGTATCATTTTATTTTCGACTGACATTTTACCTTCTCTAGTTCGACCCTATATATTATTACACCTTGACATTTTCAAACTTTTTTTTTTTTTTTTTTTTTTTTTTTTTTTTTAGGGGTCGAAATTTCCTAGCTATATATATATATACACCTAGATTTTTTTTTTTTTTTTTTTTTTTCTTTCTTTCTTTCTTTTACATATCCCCCCATTATTCGGATCCTTGCATTACTCGGACCGCTCCTTGGCCCAATTAGTCCGAATGTGAGAGGTTTTACTGTAATTTGTTTTGTTTCATATGTGTCATGTGTTTTATGTGTCTTATGTGCCATTTGTCTCATGAGTTAAATGCAAGGTATACATATACAAAAATTTTACTTATGATTTTATTTCAAGGATTATGTGTTTTACCTGTTTTAAGCGAGTTATTTTTTTTGTACGTATATGTCAAAGTAATGTATGAACTACGTGCTTATAATTTAATTTTACCATAAACATAGGCTCAATAATTGATACCAGAATTTGTTGGACCATATATCGTGATTATTATGATTATAGATGGTGTATGTTGTGGTCAATAAAATATCTATATCTATTTACGTACCTAGTGAGATAGACTTACGTACATTAAAGGAATTATACCCGTGATTTCCATACTTCATTTGGTTCATTTAACTTTGAAATCATGAATACTTTTGCCATTTATTATATCAACGTCCAAGTTATTCCACACGTCAATACACTAATAAGGAAAACTATTTCTTAAAGCCCTTCTAGCATCTTGTTTTTTTCAGCTTCTTTCCGTGTCCTCTTAACCCCTTCACGCCCAGATCTTTCCTTTGCTATAAAAAATGGTCCAGATCTTTCCTTTGCTATAAAAAATGGTCTGTTGTCGAGCCATAAAATAACAAAAAGTCACAGAATATACCAAATGAGTTAGTGGACAAGGATACTAAACAGGTCATAGCTATAAAACATTGCTTATAGTCACTAAAAATCGTCTAATGGTACCCAAATGACAATGGAAATTACGTTCTGGGCCTCAAGGGGTTAAGGCTCTTACCTTCTGAAATTTACTGGAAGGATGTAGGTAGTGTTAAGTAACAGGAACTACCTCGTGTAGGTCTCGCGGCCTCCTGTAGGTTGAATATAGTATTGTATCAGATTTTAACTACTTACTTAAGGTTAGTGATCCAGTTCTTTTGCATTGCCGCATTCTAACACATGATATCAGCTTGTTTATCTGTAGCACCTAAGTTTTAAATTCAGCCTTTAAATTCAGGACCACACCTAACCTGATATGCTTTTCCATGTTTACTGACTTCGGCGGTACATATTCTAAAATTGGAACGATACAGAGAAGATTAGCATGGCCCCTGCACAAGGATGACACGCAAAATCGTGAAGCGTTCCACATTTTTTCACAACTAAAGGCTTCCTTATTTTCTTATGAGAGAGAGAGAGAGAGAGAGAGAGAGAGAGAGAGAGAGAGAGAGAGAGAGAGAGAGAGAGAGAGAGAGAGAGAGAGAAAGGAGGACAGTGGAAGTAAAGAGGGAGGAAAACATCTGATAACAATATGTTCTTATGTTCTTATGTGTTAACAATTTCTTCTGTTTCCCAGACCCTGTATTCCCGTGTGGCCAGAGTTTGCCGCCACGACAAGGGTGGACCGCACAAGTTCCGCAATAAGTGGACCTCCTACCTCAAGTCCAGACTCAACTGTTCCGTCTCGGGGGACTTTCCCTTTTATTTCAATGAGATTCGTAAGTATCTCTCACCTGCCTGTATCGGTTTTGATTCCGACATATATACGGTGTCTTGTTTTTGACTGTCTGTCCTCTTGTGTCCCATTAGCAAGTCATGTCTGCTAGTATGTGTGCCTTTATGTGCTTATATGCATATGTATATTCATTTGACTGCGATTTATTTATAATTCAGTCGTCAGGTGGTCAGTGCGGAGTCAATAGGGAGTTTTAAACGGAGGCTGGATAAATTCATGGATGGGGATGAAAGGTGGATGTAGGTAGTTTTAAGTAACAGGAACTACCACGTGTAGGTCTCACGGCCTCTTGTAGCTTCCTTATTTTCTTATGTTCTTATGTATTCATTTGGCTGCTCTTTATCTATAAATCTCTGTCTTTCTGTATGTCCTTTGGCTGCTTGTCATTCTCTCTCTCACTATCCTCACCTCCTCTCTCTCTCTCTCTCTCTCTCCTCTCTCTCTCTCTCTCTCTCTCTCTCTCTCTCTCTCTCTCTCTCTCTCTCTCTCTCTCTCTTCTCTCTCTCTCCTCTCTCTCTCTCTCTCTCTCTCTCTCTCTCTCTTCTCTCTCTCTTCTCTCTCTCTCTCTCTCTCTCTCTCTCTCTCTCTCTCTCTCTCTCTCTCTCTCTCTCTCTCTCTCTCTCTCTCTCTCTCTCTCTCTCTCTTCTCTCTCTCTCTCTCTCTCTCTCTCTCTCTCTCTCTTCTCTCTCTCTCTCTCCTCTCTCTCTCTCTCTCTCTCTCTCTCTCTCTCTCTCTCTCTCTCTCTCTCTCTCTCTCTCTCTCTCTCTCCTCTCTCTCTCTCTCTCTCTCTCTCTCTCTCTTCTTTTTTCCACATGATTCCTCGGATACAGGAACTACCTCGTGTAGGTCTCGCAGCCGGCCTCTTGTACCTTCCTTATTTTCTTATGATTCGAATGATTTCTAAGGCGCAGGGCTCACCACACGTTCCCCTACAGAGGCCGTCACAGACCCGGTGGAGGGGCGCTACGGGGGCCACGCCACCACGCTGGTCTACGGCATCTTCACGACACCCGAGAACTCCATCCCGGGGTCCGCCATCTGCGCCTTCACCTTCCAGGACATCATGGACACCTTTGAGGGACCCTTTAAAGGACAGGAATCAGTACATGCCAATTGGTTGCCTGTACAGTCCACAAAGGTATACAGCATATTTGGCCATGATGAATAGTAGTTGGATTAATAATAATAATAATAATATTGATTTTATTGTCGCCCGGAGGCATACAGACAAAAATAAGCAACAACAACAAGACAAGGAGTTAAGTTAAGTACTAGAGCAAAACAAAAAATACATTAATTAATAAGGGTTCAAAGGATTTAAGGGTTCAATGGGATAGGGATAAAGGTTCAAAAGGATAGGGATAAGGGTTCAAAGGATAGGGATAAGGGTTCAAAGGACAGGATAGGGTTCAAAAGATAGGGATAAGGGTTCAAAAGGATAGGGATAAGGGTTCAAAGGATAGGATAAGGTTCAAAGGACAGGGATAAGGGTTCAAAAGGATAGGGATAAGGTTCAAAGGATAGGGATAAGGGTTCAAAGGATAGGATAAAGGTTCAAAGGGATAGGGATAAGGGTTCAATAGTGAATAGGGATATAAGGATTCAAAGGATAGGATAAGGGTTTCAAAAGTATAGGGATAAGGTTCAAAAGGTATAGGATAATGGTTCAAAAGGATAGGGATAAGGGTTCAAAGGATAGGGATAAGGTTCAAAAGGATAGGGATAAAGGGTTCAAAGGATAGGGATAAGGTTCAAAGGATAGGGATAAGGTTCAAAAGGATAGGGATAAGGTTCAAAGGATAGGGATAAGGGTTCAAAGGGATAGGGATAAGGGTTCAAAGGATAGGGATAAGGGTTCAAAGGGACAGGGATAAGGGTTCAAAGGATAGGGATAAGGGTTCAAAAGGATAGGGATAAGGGTTCAAAAGGATAGGGATAAGGGTTCAAAGGATAGGGATAAGGGTTCAAAGGATAGGGATAAGGGTTCAAAGGATAGGGATAAGGGTTCAAAGGAATCATAGGAATTATAGAAATATAAACATTGGATTTTTTTCTTCACATTTGGATCCAACCTCCAATCTTGGTTGTGTACAAAACTATACAACTTTTATTTTCCTTTATGGCTATATAAATGAGTCATCCTCACACTATTATTATGGCTATATAAATGAGTCATCACACTATTATTATGGCTATATAAATGAGTCATCCTCACACTATTATTATGGCTATATAAATGAGTCATCCTCACACTATTATTATGGCTATATAAATGAGTCATCCTCACACTATTATTAAGGCTATATAAATGAGTCATCCTCACACTATTATTAAGGCTATATAAATGAGTCATCCTCACACTATTATTATGGATATATAAATGAGTCATCCTCACACTATTATTATGGCTATATAAATGAGTCATCCTCACACTATTATTAAGGCTATATAAATGAGTCATCCTCACACTATTATTATGGCTATATAAATTAGTCATCCTCACACTATTATTATGGCTATATAAATGAGTCATCCTCACACTATTATTATGGCTATATAAATGAGTCATCCTCACACTATTATTATGGCTATATAAATGAGTCATCCTCACACTATTATTAAGGCTATATAAATGAGTCATCCTCACACTATTATTATGGCTATATAAATGAGTCATCCTCACACTATTATTATGGCTATATAAATGAGTCATCCTCACACTATTATTATGGCTATATAAATGAGTCATCCTCACACTATTATTATGGCTATATAAATGAATCATCCTCACACTATTATTATGGCTATATAAATGAGTCATCATCACACTATTATTATGGCTATATAAATGAGTCATCCTCACACTATTGTTATGGCTATATAAATGAGTCATCCTCACACTATTGTTATGGCTATATAAATGAGTCGTCCTCACACTATTATTATGGCTATATAAATGAGTCATCCTCACACTATTATTGTGGCTATATAAATGAGTCATCCTCACACTATTATTATGGCTATATAAATGAGTCATCCTCACACTATTATTATGGCTATATAAATGAGTCATCCTCACACTATTATTATGGCTATATAAATGAGTCATCCTCACACTATTATTATGGCTATATAAATGAGTCGTCCTCACACTATTATTATGGCTATATAAATTAGTCATCCTCACACTATTATTATGGCTATATAAATGAGTCGTCCTCACACTATTATTATGGCTATATAAATGAGTCATCCTCACACTATTGTTATGGCTATATAAATGAGTCATCCTCACACTATTGTTATGGCTATATAAATGAGTCATCCTCACACTATTATTATGGCTATATAAATTAGTCATCCTCACACTATTATTATGGCTATATAAATGAGTCCTCACACTATTATTATGGCTATATAAATTAGTCATCCTCACACTATTGTTATGGCTATATAAATGAGTCATCCTCACACTATTATTATGGCTATATAAATGAGTCGTCCTCACACTATTATTATGGCTATATAAATGAGTCGTCATCACACTATTATTATGGCGATACAAATGAGTCATCCTCACACTATTATTATGGCTATATAAATGAGTCGTCCTCACACTATTATTATGGCGATACAAATGAGTCATCCTCACTATTATTATGGCTATATAAATGAGTCATCCTCACACTATTATTATGGCTATATAAATGAGTCATCACACTATTATTATGGCTATATAAATGAGTCATCCTCACACTATTATTATGGCTATATAAATGAGTCATCACACTATTATTATGGCTATATAAATGAGTCATCCTCACACTATTATTATGGCTACATTACTGAGTCATCACACTATTATTATGGCTATATAAATGAGTCATCCTCACACTATTATTATGGCTATATAAATGAGTCATCACACTATTATTATGGCTATATAAATGAGTCATCCTCACACTATTGAAACACTTTTTTTTTTTTTATGAAACACACTCCTTTGTGATGTAAAAAAAAAAAAAATAATAATAAAAAAAAAAAAAATATATACTCTGCAGGTTCCTGAGCCGAGGCCCGGGCAGTGCGTGAAGGACTCCAGTACGCTGCCTGACGTCACCCTCAACTTCATCAAGTCTCACTCCCTCATGGACGAAGCCGTGCCCGCCTTCTTCGGCCAGCCCGTCATGATCAGCACAAGCTTTCGGTAAGGGAGCACACTGATCTATGGAATAAAGGGGCGATCTGATAACAGTTTTGAAGTGGATAAAGGGATTTAATAACGGAGAGGTAGGAAAAGTTCTTACGGCTATTATATTAACCAGGGTAGAACAAGAAATAACGGATTCAAGTTGGAAAAGCGTAGATTTAAAAAAGAAATAGGGAAAAACTGGTTCACAAATAGGTGGTAAATGATTGGAATGGACTCAGTAGACAGGTAGTTAGTGCGGAGTCATTAGAGAGCTTTAAAGGGAGGCTAGATAAATTCATGGATGGGGATGAAAGGCGGATGTAGGTAGTGTTAAGTAACAGGAACTACCTACCTCGTGTAGGTCTCACGGCCTTTGTAGCTTCCTTATTTTCTTATGTTCTTCTTAATACACTTGAAGAATATCATAGGTCAAGCTTGTCTTGTTTCTAATGAGGTAATGAGGTCTGGAATACATTTTAACCCCTTCACGCCCAGATCTTTCCTTTGCTATATAAAATTGTCTGTTGTTAGCCATAAAATTACGTAAAGTGACTGAATATACCAAATTAACTAGTGGATAATGATACTAAACAGGTGTTATCTCTAAAATGTAGCTTATATTCACTAAAAAGCATCTAATTACAATAAAAATAACGTTCTGGGCCTCAAGAGGTTAAAGAAGTAGTAACATCAATCCTGCTTTATCGGCCATTAAATGAGCTGTGTGTCTGTTTCTCAGGTACAGTGGGCGGTTCACTGCCATCACAGTGGACCCTCAAGTGCGAACTGCCACTAAGAAGGCCTATGATGTGCTCTTCATAGGAACAGGTAAGTGACGCTCAATGCAGGAACCAATAGCAAGATGCACCGTCATATTAGAAAATAATATAAATGAGAAGAAATGATTGATACCTAATATGAACATAATGATTTTACCTCAATTATGCACGAAACGACTTGTGACACCTTTCTTTCCTGTCTTGCAGATGATGGCAAAGTGCTCAAGGTCATCAACACCAAATCAGCTGACTCGTATCAAGAGGTGGAGCCATTCATCATTGAAGAGATCTCGGTGTTCCCTCCTAATGTTGCCGTTACTGTCCTGCGAGTGTTGAGACCCAGGGGGAAGTCTGCGCGCCTCCTAGTGGGCTCACACACCAGGATATACACCATTAACTTGGCTCGCTGCTACAAGGACAAGATCATGTCATGCAGGTGAAGGATATATAAATGAGTCGTCCTCACACTATTATTATGGCTATATAAATGAGTCATCACACTATTATTATGGCTATATAAATCAGTCATCCTCACACTATTATTATGGCTATATAAATGAGTCATCCTCACACTATTATTATGGCTATATAAATGAGTCATCCTCACACTAGTGAAACACTTTTTTTTTATGAAACACACTCCTTTGTGACCAACCTCCATTTCCAAAAATCTCATAAGTGTTCAGAATTACTACACTTTTCATGTATAGCAAGTACATATAGATATACAAGTTGGTGTAGTGGTTAGTGGCTTGCACGCTTGGCTCACAACTGAGAGGTTTGTAAGGTACGAGGGAATACAGGTTCAAATCCCCAGCCAGGTGTTGACGCTTTGGGCTCGTCTCCATTCACGTCACAGGCCCCGTTCGCCCACCAATGGGTAGGTACGGGAGCTATTCAAGGAGTTGTGACCTCGAGATCCCTGCAGGAGCTGAGGTGGCAATCCTTCACTCCTGTGGGTGTGAATGTGATGTGTGGGATCTATTCACATCAAAAGAATCTAAAAATGTATCTATAAATCATGTTGCAACCCTTCCAAAAAATCTCGCAATTCCTGAAGGGGTCACGATCCGTAGTCTGAGAAATTATTTATATTATCTCTTTGAGCTTGATTTCTTGCACATCATGGTAAGGAAAATGCAACTGTGATTGTGTTTTGTACTTTTACGGCTTCATTGTTCATTACTTCTGTTCATTTCTCTGTTTCACTGTTAATTTCTTCTTCTGTTCGTTTCTCTGTTTCACTGTTCATTTCTTCTTCTGTTCATTTCTCTGTTTCACTGTTCATTTCTTCTTCTGTTAATTTCTTCTTCTGTTAATTTCTCTGTTTCACTGTTCATTTCTTCTTCTGTTAATTTCTTCTTCTGTTCATTTCTCTGTTTCACTGTTCATTTCTTCTTCTGTTAATTTCTTCTTCTGTTCATTTCTCTGTTTCACTGTTCATTTCTTCTGTTAATTTCTTCTTCTGTTCATTTCTGTTTCACTGTTCATTTCTTCTTCTGTTCATTTCTTCTTCTGTTCATTTCTCTGTTTCACTGTTCATTTCTTCTTCTGTTCATTTCTCTGTTTCACTGTTCATTTCTTCTTCTGTTCATTTCTCTGTTTCACTGTTCATTTCTTCTTCTGTTCATTTCTCTGTTTCACTGTTCATTTCTTCTTCTTCTTCATTGTTGTATCGTACCAACAGTGAATGTACTTATAGGACTTCATTTTGTACCAACAGTGAATGTGTGGCCCTTCAAGATCCCTACTGTTCATGGTACAAGGACATTCACAAGTGCCAGTTAACCAATCAAGATAAGGAGTCAATCCAGAACGTGAGTGAAGGTGTGCATACCGACTGTGGCAAGCCGGAGAAGAAAACGAAAGGACCTTCCCGCTCGGCCTCCGTGGACAACTGGGACACAACTGGCACGCCGCCCACGGACTACGGCAACTCTAATACAGGTACAATACTTTAGAAACTCTAGTCAAGGTACAATACTTCACAAACTCTAGGCAAGGTACAATACTTCAAAAAGATTGTCCATGTTCTCATTAACCCTTCACGCCCAGATCTTTCCTTTGCTATAAAAAAATTGTCTGTTGTTAGCCATGAAATTACGAAAAGTAACTAAATATACCAAATGAGTTATTCGACAAGGATACTAAACAGGTCATATCTATAAAATATTGCTTATACTCACTAAAAAATCATCTAATGGTACTCAAAATACAATGGAAATTATGTTCTGGGTCTCAAGGCGTTAAAATTTGTATAGATCCTGACTATCCTCATTATAAGTGTAGTGTAGTGTAATATCCATACATAAACAAACAGATTATCTTTAACTTGCTTTGCTTAACTTGCTTGCTTTATCCAGATCGCAACCTGCCCAGCACCACCAGCGTTCCACTTCAATTCACCGCTGAAACTCTCGCTATTGCTGTGGCCTCGGCAACCATCGGAGCGCTTATATTAGGGTTCATCACGGGATTTTTCTGCGGCAAGAAATGCAACAAGGACGAAGACAACCAGCTGTACGCAGACACTGACTACGAGTATTTTGATCAACGGCAAAACCCAAACAGGTTAGTAGTTCCCTGGTTTTTCTTTTTTTTTATCTCTGAAATGTAGTTGTGGGAAGAACAGTGATAGCTCGGGAGAATACATTTATAGATATTGAATTATTTTAGTCAATTGTGTTTTTTTATTTCATTCATTTTTAGTATGTTACTGTTTTGCTTTATCTTACTTACATTACAGTCTTTGCCACCAGTCATGAAGGGTTGTTCAAATAGAGTTTCGTATTACAAAATCATATTGGGTTTTAGCAAGCAAATAAGAACATAATAATAATAATAATAATAATAATTGTATTCTCGCCCGGAGGCATATAAGAAAATAAGGAAGCTACAAGAGGCCGCGAGACCTACACGTGGTAGTTCCTGTTACTTAACACTACCCACATGTGACAAAATAACTTAGTAATTCTTCAAAAATAGCAATGAAAAGACATCAAGGTTTTCTTTTAACAGAGGCTCAAAGTTGTGTATTTATTTATTTGCTTTTGACACATTTATCGAAAATTATATAAAGAATAACCTGGCGAGACCATTGCCTCTAGATGGCCTAGATATTCAAACGAGGTTCAATTATGTATTGTATCAGATTTTAACTACTTACTTAAGGTTAGCGATCCAGTTCTTTTGCATTGCCGCATTCTAACACGTGATATCAGCTTGTTTATCTGTAGCACCTAAGTTTAAATTCAGCCTTTAAATTCAGGACCACACCTAACCTGATATGCTTTTCCATGTTTACTGACGTCGGCGGTACATATTCTAAAATTGGAACGATACAGAGAAGATTAGCATGGCCCCTGCGCAAGGATGACACAAAATCGTGAAGCGTTCCATATTTTTTCACAACTAAAGGTACCGTCCATTGGGCCTAACCTAAATCTAACCATTGGTGGTGGTTCAAAACTACAGTGTGAGGCGTAGTATTCTTTCCATGTTCAGTAAGCCTCATCAGATAATTGTTAGCATGTTTGAATTATGCTGTTGTGGCCCAAAATGATGCTGTAATGATTTTTCTATTTTTTTAATATAAAGTTCATAATCTACAAAGCTTCTCGAGAACAAATAGGATGTGTGATGTCAACCTATTGTCACATAATATAAAGTGTTGCTTCAAGCATCTATTTGGACAACCCTGTTTATACCTTACATTTGAGAAGGTTTAGGAGGCTTTTGTTCATATTTTATTTCTCTATTAACTCTACAGCTCTTGTATCCTTCACCTAATAAGTTTTCAATTGTGTTCAAGGTGAATATTAAAATTGTTTTAATCTTTGAGTGATTTAACTCTATTTTAATTTAGTGCTGTGAGACCTAACAATTTATGCTCTTGATGTAGTCCCTGTAGATCAATTACTCTCTTACACATTTTATTTTCTCATTTTCTTATTTTAGTCCAGAAATCCTCTTGTCAGGACAGTTCTGTATCAGCCAAATCAGAATTATGCTTCAGAACTTAAGTCAGTGATGTTTAGGTTATTATTGGCATTAGTTTAACCTTTCCTCAAGCCTTTATGGTTTCCACTTGTTTTGTGGATCTTCATGTGTCTCAATGTCTGTGTCATGAAGACTTATGAGCATCCCTTAAACCTGTGACTGGCCAGTAACACCTATTGACTTCACTCTGATTTGTAAATGGCAAAGCGGTCAAGCAGGGGAGTTTGGGGCCATGGCAGTGGTGAACACTGGCTGCGTTCAGTACCCCGCCTCACAGCCTGATGCGCCTCCTCACTTCCATCCACCTCCCAACAAACTCTCAGAGGTACTATGCTTCAGAGGTCACTCAAAGTAAAGACTCTTAACATTGCCACCGCGGCGAGAAACTTTCACTGTAGCCTCATTATTCACTTTGCTGTGGTCATTGACAACACACAAGTTTCTGAGCCACGTTGGCATGCACAAGGGCTGCTGCACTGTCACTGTAGAGGTGAGATGCTGGACACCTGTCAGTGGGTGTGCGGGAGACTCATGCTAGGGTTGGCAGCTCGCTAGGACCCTTCAAGCTTTGCCCTTCTGCCATGGAAGGGGCATTTGATAAGCATTATTGAAGTGCATGACTACTGACCGTTTTCACTCATAACTTATTAGGTGTCTATTCACTCAACTGCAAGTCCAGATTAACTGGTAATTGAGTGACTGTGTTTACTGAGGGCTCTAAGATATTTACCTATCCTGGTTCTCTCAACAAGTGGAAATCATGGTATGCCTATATACTGTCTTATCATTTGATGAAATTGCTTTTTCTTGCTTCATTTTTTCCTGTCTTTATTTAGTTATTTTCATTTATTCCACTAATACATTATGTAGTGAAAAGCTGGAGGCAGAATACAAATTTTATCTGATGTTTTAGTAAATTGACTTGAAGTGATCCAAGGCACAGCCATGATCATGATATTGGACTTTAAATCATATGATAATTAGTGTTTAATGAATCCTGCAATGATCAGTAAAATTTATCAGTTTATAAGGCCATGATATTAGAGATGAGACGGTGCATCCAGAGCACCCTGGAATGTGGCATTTTGGCCCATTTTGCCTTATTTTCACCACTGGTCTCTAATAGTTCTCTGTCTGGGCGGCTCCTGTAGCCATGGAGCCATGAATACTCTGTTATGTTTTCTCCTGCATTTGTAGGGTTTATATATGTGCAGTAGACCTGTATTATATCACAACATTTGTACAGGGTAAACTTGTTTCGACAAACTACAAAATGTGGAAGTACACTCAAGCCCGAAGTAAATCTCTTTCAAATGAAGCTTTTGATATTTCAGAAACATTGAGAAGACAATAATACAGAAATCCATTGTCACCAAATTTTAAAGTCTCTAGGAAGTCTGGTGTAGCCGAGTAGAAGTTTTTATGGTGTTTAATATCAATTGTGTACTGGCCAGAGGTATCTCACTCTATTGGCTACTAGATTATCGAGGCATTGGTGTCCAACAACTTCCATGATGCACATTTCTCTCTATTGGCATCTAGCCCTTGATACACAACCTTCCCTCCTTCCATCATAATCCTGCCATGATGGGTGACTTCAAAAAAGAGGCTTTCATATTCTGCCTTTCAGTAGTATTACTCTTAAATATTTTTGTCATTTTAATTTCTCTTTACTGCATTTTTCTGTCTGCATGTTAATCACTGAAGGAGAAAAGTGAAAGATCTTGAAGATTATATGAATTTGTAATTGAATTTGAGAAGTAGAAATTGGTGTCGGAGAATTATTATTATTATTATTATTATTATTATTATTATTATTATTTATTATTATTATTTATTTATTTATTTATTTATTATTTTATTATATTATTTATTTATTTATTTTTTTTTTTTTTTTTTTTTTTTTTTTTTTTTTTTTTTTTTTTTTTTTTTTTTTTTTTTTTTTTTTTTTACATTTAAGCCTGTGACTATGTAATCAAAACAATAGGAAAAACGTTAATTGGTACCTAAGCCCTCAGAGAGTCAACCCTTTTCTGATTATTTAGTGGCTTAAAATCATTTGTTTCTATTAGTCATAGTGAAAAAAATCATCATTTATTTATATATTTTGATTCGTTCATTTTCTTTTCCCTTATTATTTTTATTTTATTGATTTATCTTCATTATTTTTTGGTGACATGCATGAGTGGACTTCATAGCGGCACAGGTCATAGCTTGAACAGTATTTGTATTCCCTCCTTTATCTCTCTCTATGACTATATACATATATTATACTCCATGCTATACTATGCACATACAGGTTGAAGTTCCCAAACTCGGCAACCTCGGGACCAGCACCGAGCCGAGTAATGGAATTTTCCGACTTTTAGAACGTAGATATATTAAGGGGAAAAAAGCATGAAAATAATAATACCAATAACAGACCTGTAGAAGTACACAAAATAACAGTGTACACAACTCTACAGTCACAACACCACTGAACAATAACAACAAACAAATCGGCGGGAGAAACCAAGCGGCCTAGTGTGGTGGCACCTAGCGGCCGACCCGGCAACTATGCGCCGGGTTTTGGGTGTTCTGCCGTGTTTTGGAAAATCCGGAACCACAGCCGAGTTTTGGGTGTTGCCGAGTCTTGGGATGCCGAGTTTGGGAACTTCAACCTGTATATATATTCTCTCTAGGACTACACCACTTCAGTACTCCTTGATCTACTTCCTCCAGTACCAGCTTTCCACACATCTCTCTGGTCCAGCTGTTCCTCACTTGATCAGTCTCCCTTCTACAGTCATTACTCTTAACCCTTCACGCCCAGATTTCTCCTTTGCTATAAAAAACCATCTGTTGTTAGCCATAAAATTAAGAAAAGTAACTGAATATACCAAATTAGATAGTCGACAGGGATACTAAACAGGTCATATCCATAAAATATTGCTTATATTCACTAAAATCGTCTAATGGTACCCAATTACAATGGAAATTACGTTCTGGGCCTCAAGGGGTTAAGTATGCTATTTCCAGAACCTCTCTTTTGTTTCCTTGCCCTGGCATTCAATACCCATTCCTCACAGCCATTAACGCCTTGAGACCCAGAACGTAATTTCCATAGTAATTTGGGTACCATTATACGATTTTTAGTGAATATAAGCAATATTTTATAGATTTGACCTGTTTAGTATCCCTGTCCACTAACTAATTTGGTATATTCAGTTACTATTTCTAATTCAATGGCTCGACAACATACAATTTTTTATAGTAAAGGAAAGATCTGGGTGTGAAGGGGTTAAGTACAGTTGCCACTACAATTCCCTCAAACACTCCCATCTTTGCTTCTACAGACAACATAAGAACATGTGAAAATAAGGAAGCTATGTTACAAGAGGCTGTCAGACCTACACGAGGAAGTTCCTGTTACTTAACACTACCTACATCCCCCTTTCATCCCCTTTCTTGACAAACCTTTCCTGTTTCTGGTTGTTTCGTACAAATCATAGAAGGTGAAACTGTAGGTATTTCATTTAATTCAACATTCTGGACACAGATTTGAAACAGAAAGATATAATGTCTAAGAAAATGCATTCATATGGTAGCCCTGTGAAGAAATATTTAAATCATTATGTAAAATAGGAAAATTGATATCTAATAAACCCATAAGAAGCAAGGACCAGGGAATAAAAATACAGAATAATCTTTCGTTAATTAATCATATTGATGTGTGGGAGTGGCGGATAGGTAGTTCATCAACATAAAGCTGATTATAACACAGACGAAAATAAGCTGAGATCCAAAAGTCCGCCATACAGACAAGATTGGAGTTTGCAATGGTGGTGTGTGTTTGCATCATTTGAAGGACAGATTCTGGAGACAAAAAAAAAGCATAGAAAATGATGCAAAGTATAAGAGAGCTGGCATTTGATGAGAGATATTCTATAGGCTTAACCCCTTCACGGCCAGATCTTTCCTTTGCTATATAAATTCGTCTGTTGTTAGTCATAAAATTACAAAAACTAACTTAATATACCAAATTAGCTAGTGGACAAGGATACTAAACAGGTCATATCTATAAAATATTGTTTATATTCACTAAAAATCGTCTTATGGTAGTCAAATTACAATGAAAATTACGTTCTGGGTCTCAAGGGGTTAAACTGCCTGTGAATAAAAGAGAAGAGAGAAATTGTCATCATATTTAAGGAGTAGAGGGATTGTAACACCACTGATGATGGAAGAGTAGGAGGACATAGGTGTACATTTTGGAGACTCTATAAAAGATGTGGATGTGCAACCAAGCAATTATGATTGTGTAAGTAACGCAACTTAGAGGAGAACTTATCAAATATTACTTATACGTCAGAACTTATACGTCATGGAAATTACTCAGTGAACTATTGTTTTGTGAAGAATAGTGATACGTTTCTAGGGTTTGAGTGTACTTTAGCATATATAATTGAGTGTCAAATTCTTTGTCCAAAATTATGACAATCACACTCAAAAATATCCACAAGAAGATTAGAAATGTCAAAGTACGTCATAATATTTGATGATCTAAATTATGATCAACTCATGACTTCCACTTTTTAATGTTCTCACATCTGACATGACGAGAAGCAATGATGGCTCACATGTCACGCTGTGCAAAGAAGATGTGTCACTCACTAACTGTCACTAGACGCTCACGGTGTTTCTTGCTCACTGTTTTCAGTTATCTTCATCACTCTTTCAATCAAAAATCTTCCATACACCTTACCAGGTATGCTTAATAATCTTTCCTTATAGCTACCACATCCATCTTTACTTCTTTTGCCTTTATGAAATGGCACTAAATATTGCTCTAACCCAGTTCTTTGGTACTAGACTGTCTCTGAGCCAGCTTATGTATTGAATGCCTCCAGTCTGTTGCAGGTCCTCCTCCACTTATCAGCATTTCAGCTGTAACTCAAGAACCGCTCCTGATTTCAACCCTTTTGTATTCATTTTTTTGTCTCGTGTTTCTAATATTAATCATATTTCCCCACCCAGAAAATTTAAGATTTATAACACGGGATGAAGCAGGAAAATCATAAAAATAAATTAGTGTTGCTTGAGTGCAATAGCTTATTACAAACAGAACGTTTCTAGTGTGGACGCTTGTTTATATAAATACACAAAAATGATAATCTGAATTTTTCCCAGTAAGGAGTTTTACAAAGAAAAATCCAATAAGCTTTGATAGCACTGGATTGGCGGCTTCAGTTCATGTTAGGTGTAAATTTTCCTCCAATATGCTTCTCATAGGTAACTCCATTTCCTGCACTGATCAGCTTTGCGATTAATACATTAAAACAAGTTCAGTAATCACATAACTACGATGTCACTGCAATGTACATATGCAAGACAGTACCAGCTGAAGCAACATAGATTCCATTTTCTGTCTAATGCACACCAAATAAGGAAGTAAAACTATAATCTGCATGAAAATTAATGTGAAGTGAAGACAATCAGATTAAAAAAACCTCCCTTTTTATGCTTTGTTTTGATTGATTTAATGCCATAAAAGGTGAATGTGCCAGACATCAGAGGTCATATGGCACTATGGCAAAGCTTTTTATGCTTTGCCATAGTGCTATATGACCTCTGATGTCTGGCACATTCCCCATTTTTGGCATTAAATCAATCAATCAATTAGACCAAAGAGAAATCATGAAGTGGGGAGGTGAAGGAGCAGTGAAACATTGGCACTGGAAACCTGCATGGTGGGTTGAGTGAAAATATACAAAAGCCTGAGAGTAAATATGTTTTTTGAGTGTTGAAGAAGGGAAACTCGACCACGGTGAAATAATCGCATAACTCTGTGATTCATTTAAGCACAAATATATCATAATTAAAAGAGTATGATGAATTACAAAGGACAGATTTAGCATCCATCAGAATTTTGATGTGTGACTATAAGAACAACCTTAACAGAAGAGGTGGTGTGTGTTGCATTTATGGCTGAGTAAACTGATAGTAATGTTGAGGTGCATTCAAGAATCTGTCAAAAAGTACTGATAAGGATTCAAGTCCCTCATTTGAACCCATCTACTATAAGACTTACCTCAAAAGAATGACTTGAATTGTGATATAAAAGGTTTACTGCATATGATAGATAGTAGATAGATATAATAGATCTAGATTGTTTTTTACCGAGAGATAGATTTCACAGACTTCTCAATGACTATTTTTTCTTTCGTTTCTTACCTGTGTTAAGTAGTGCTGCATTCTGTCATTCAATCATTGACTGGGAATGAGGTCTTAATTAGTCCAGCTCTGGAATGCCAGTGTATATTTTTCACCAGTTGGCTGAGGAATGACTGCTGATACCATTTTATTGTGAGGGAAATGCGAGGGTGCTGGGCAAACACTTCAAAGCCAGCAGGGATAAACATGGACCCTAGGAATACTAGTCTATTTTTTTTACCGAGGCGAAAATTCCATTCTATCTTAACGTCTCATGCTTAGAATTATGCCTATGTTTACCTGATAATATGGTTAACTATGATAAAAATACAACTGAAATTTAGAAGAACCATAGTATTCCCTTCTCCTGGCATTAAATATCAGTCAAGCAGCAAGGTCAGGATTTTTCACCTCGTTAAAAAAAAAAACTGAGTATAATAATAAGTCATGATGAGACTGGGATTGATTCTCCCTCCACCCATTAGCTGCCACCTTTGCTCAAATCATTCATATTTAATGCTAAGTAAACAAGGATGATAGCAAGTGGCTACCATTGAGATCAAGGACATTTCGTAGAACGTTTTAGTGTAAATTCAGAACCTTGAACACAATAGATGTAATAAAGCACTTCATGGAGTCAGCCTTTTGGGATAGATTATTTTGTTCTTTACTGTTTTCCCTTGTCACATTTTGTTACTTCCCTCTTTTAAACCACCCCAAAAATATATTGAATGTCATGCATGTCTATAATGATGGTACAGTAGACCTTGGGTAGTTTTAGTAGTTTTATGCTGTTGCTATATTCTATTTGGCAGCTCCTATGCATGAACAGATCATGCTGGCTTTTTGTTCTACAGGTGGCTAAGTATGTACGTACTACCAATTCTTAGTCTATAATTTTAAAACTTTTGCTATTACTAATGCTGATATTGATGCTTCTACTAACTTTTGTATTACTTATGACATCCGTGTGCCTCTGCGTGTGTGTGTGTGTGGGTATGTGTGTGTGTGTGTGTGTGGGTGTGTGTGTGGGTGTGTGTGTGGGTGGTGTATGCTGGCTCTCACACTCCACAAGCTGGCACCAGAATTAAAGCTTAATGTCAGAAATATGTTTTGTTCTGATTTGATGAATCCATTTGTATCATTTAACTGCATATAGATTACATGATTTATAGTTAAGCTTCATAATATTACTCTTCATGAGTCCCCTTAGGGTCTACCCATACTCTGTAGCATCCAAACAGCCCAGCAACAACCTGTAATTGAGGCAGTTATTTCAGAAAGTCGATAAAGCGCCATCAATAAAAACTAAGAAAATGGCTTCTGTTTCAATGTTCAAAATGTCATATCTTTTGAACCAAGCCTACAAAATCATGAATTCATCAGTTTGTAGGCTTGGTTCAAAAGATATGACATTTTGAACATTGAAACATTTTGAAGCCATTTTCTTAAGTTTTTTATTGATGGCGCTTATCGACTTTCTGAAATAAGCGAGCACCTCAGTTGAAGAGTGTCGTGGAGTAGGGTGGAGTTTGGAAGGGATGGTGGAATCCTTAACTTTCTATAGGATAAATCTGAAATGATTGTTCTAGATATCTTGATCACAAACTGGGGTGTAGTGATTGGCTATGAAGCTCTTTCTGTCATCTTATATCACCTGGTACTTTTTAAGGATTTCTATCATGTCTCTAGTACTCCTTTTATGAAATGGATTGCCACTACAGTTTTAAGGGACTTTACATTCCTCCCGAGACCTCACAAGGATATTGTGTATCGTGTCTGCTCGTTGCTCACTACATTCCGGAATTTTCAAGTTCGATACATCCTCTTGACCATGAGCTTTTCTAAAATCTTTTCTCAACTGAACGGGCTTTGTGTTACCTCATTTTTGTTGTGACCTTAGCCAGTCCTTTATGATGTAAAAAAAAAAAAAATACAGTAAAACCTCTCATATTCGGACTAATTGGGCCAAGGAGTGGTCCGAGTAATGCAAGGATCCGAATAATGGGGGAATTTGTATAAAAAAAAAAAAAAAAAAAAAAAAAAATGCTAGGTGTTTATAGTACGTATAGCTAAGAAATTTTGACCCCTAAAAAAAAAAAAAAAAAAAATCTAGGTGTTTATAATAGTATAGCTAGGAAATTTCGTCCCTAAAAAAAAAAAAAAAAAAAAATCTAGGTGTTTATGGTATAGCTAGGAAATTTCGGCCCCTAAAAAAATAAAAAATAAAAAAAATAAAAAAATATATAAAAAGGAGGTCCGAATAATGTCAAAGTCCGAATAATGAGGGTCCGAATACGAGAGGTTTTACTGTAATAATAATCTGGATCTTCGGATAGATTCTTCACTTCTCGTATGTCTAGCCTTATTCCTTCCACTGGTGTTTCATATGCACCCAAAAATGTCTTCACCATCTCACTCTCTTATAAAGGGTGAATGAAAGCATGTGCTGATCACTCCTACCAGTATAGTAGCAATGCTTAATTGTAAACTGCACCATCTATTTTCACCTTTGCAATTTCCTGCTTACATTTCAATTTTCCACGTACGTACGCACATATCAATAGAAAATTGTTAGTAATTTTTTGCTTTTGTCAACCACGTTCTCTTGTAGTTTCTTTTATTTTCTTGTTTTTTATATATACTCATATCTTACTTTTCTCTTTTTCTTTTTTATAGATTTCTCGCTTCCTCTTGTTTTCCTCCTGCTATATGTTTCTTCCCTTTTCATCTACTGGACCACTCTTGCTTCCTCTCATTACTCATCCTCACCTCGGATATAAGTCTCAACTCCTTCATAAACTTGATGAAATTCTGCTCATTAGATCCGGAGTTCTCATAACTGCCTCAAAACCCCTCCACTTCACCTTAGCAAAGTATGTTCTCAGACTTTCGATGTCTGCTTCCCCATACTGTATGTTCCATCTCTTTACTCTTCATTCATTCACATTGGTAAAGAACAATAACACAGTAGAATCCCATCAATCAGACCTTGATGTATTGAAATTGAATCACTGTTGTAGTACTATTACAATTGCTGCCACTCCTGTGTAGTGAGATCCACCAGCTGTAGATAGAGTATGTAGATAGAGTAAGCAGCAAAACACTGCGTTAAATGTTTGTTATATGACGTATTGGTTTAATAGACCAGTATGCAGTGTATAGTACATTCCTCAGGTGTTGAGAGCGAGAGAGAGAGAGAGAGAGAGAGAGAGAGAGAGAATTATCCTATGTATCATCAAATATGAATAAACCATAGAATTCAGCTATATTTCAACATGTTCTAGTGTAATTATATCTGTTAGTTGTAGTGAAGGGATACTAATTAGGTTTGTTGTTGGGGAGATAGTGATTCCTTTGTTCATTTAATTATTTTTCAACTCACGATCTGGCATTCCCCGCAGCCGCCTCACCAGTGATCTGCCGGAGGAGGTGACCTACGCTGAGCCCGTCTTGGTGCCGCAGTCTCTCAACAAGCCCGTCAACCTGGTGTTAAACATGTCTCCCAAGGCTACTCTCAAGACACCGGGCTCCAACACTCCCGGAGGAAATGTGGGCACCGTAGGAGCTCCCATGGGACCCTCCCTTGGACTTCCTACTACAGGAGTCTCAGCAGGTCCTCATGACATACCCTTACACTACACTCCAGAATCTTACTCCACCCACGGCACCCTACGCTCCTCTGAGAAATACGGCACACGAGGGCGCGACCACCGCCCGAGGGACTACGATCACAGGCTGGTGGACGGGTACTCCACCACCCGCTCCGTCAAGAAGGTGTACCTGTGAGGTGCCTGCCCTCCTGAAGTCCTGGCCCCCTCTCTTCCCTCAAAGGGCCCTCATATGTCCTACACATGGGACACATGAGTCTTTGCCTTGTCCTAGCTTAGCATATGCCAGAAGCGCACGGAAGGGCCGGCCAGCCGCACTCGGGCCAGTGGCACACAGAGCGTGTTCCGCTGTCCCTGAGAGTGCCACGCAGCGGGCCCATCTGGCCCTCTCGCCGCCAGTATTATGTATATACTGTACCACCTTAGTGCCAAGAGACACTTCTGCTCCTTCAGTAAATCTCCTATAATCAAAGTATTCTGTAGCTAGTGTCATGTAAAATCAAACTTCTGGGTCATGAGAGTGCTGGCAATACTCCATCATGACTAGCAAGCATGAGAAGACATAGGGCGTAAGAAGTGACTTAGAATAACTTAGAAACAATATAGTGTTAATATTTTGGAGGTGATAAGGAAATCAGTACATGACCCTAGAGGGAATCTGTCACAAGACGGTAAAATAGTGAAGGAAACGTGAGAGCCAGAAAAACAAGCAACAGATGATCGTACTCCTGTTGACTGAAAACGTCTCTGAAGATTTGTTCATGAGTGAAAATAGTCTGCAGCCCAAGGAGCAAGGCCGCCCAGCGCTGGCCTGGACACAACTGAAAGTGCACATTATTTAAGGTGTCGAGTAGAGTGCACATGAAAGGCCTTTATTTTGATTTATTTCTTGGTTTTCTCCATAAGATTAAGCCCAGTGTGAATTAATGACTGTAGTTACCAGGGCACTGTATAGCTTCTTGGTTTTTACAGAAAAAAACTCACTCACCGCAGAATGTATATTGGCTTTTCTGAGTTTGGTCTCACTGACATCAGACAACTTACCAAAGCACGCTGTGGCAGTGTTCCCGCAGCAGCCAGTGGAGGAAGTGCCAGGTCATAGGTCTCCCTTAGAGGGGTTCTTGACAGCCCGACAGATGTGAATGTGCAACCCTTGCCCTGTTTAGCCGGGCTACAATGATCTGGACACAACCATCACACCTCTATGTATAAGGCACCCGAGTGGGGATCACGGACTTCACTGTACTCGGCTAATATATATATATATATATATATATATATATATATATATATATATATATATATATATATATATAATATATATATATATATATATATATATATATATATATTATATATATATATATATATATATATATGTATATATAATATATATATAATATATATATATATATATATATATATATATATATTATATATATATATATTATATATATATATATATATATATATATATATATATATATATATATATATATATATTATATATAATATATATGTTTTATATATACATATTATATAACTATATATATATATATATTATATATATAATATATATATAATATATATATATATATACTAATGTAACATATGACCCATTCCTATTGCTATAGACAATTTTGCCTGGAATTCCTTCTGTCTCATACTTATGATAATTATATTATATTAATGATTCCTTGTAAAAATGTACATTCTTGTCTAATGTAGAATGAGTTACATTAGGTGGAGGATCAGTGATTTTGTTAAGGCTCATCTGATAGTGATTCTTAAAGCCTGATCCTGTCTGTAGCTTGGGTATGACTTTGGTGTAAAACGTAATACAGGTTCATAATTAATGATCTCCTCACAAATATGAACTGACAAGTCATACAACAAATTCCCTATGTTAAATGAGGAAAGAAAATGGGGAAGTTACATTCCTAGGGAGATTAAATTTTCCTTAGTATTAAATAGCGTTAATGTGCACAGTCTAGTGCTAAAAAATCATTCACAATGATTATTCCACCTAAGTACATGCATAAATTCCTTCAATAATTATAGAAGGATGACTATTGTGTGGTGAAGCCTGTGGTGTGAGCCTTGTGGCAGAGGCTGTGGAGACTTGCAGCAGCAGCAGCCTGTCTCACCCAGCTGCTGGGATGACATTTCCCTTCTGAAGCATTTATATTTGTAACTCAGATCTTTTATTAAGTGGCACAAAAGGGGCACAAAATATTGGTGCTTGTGAGTAAACTGAATATTTTCTTCTCATTTACCAATGAAAGAAAGTAATGAATGCGGTAGTTTTTTTTTTCTTCTGAGAATGCATTAGTGTAGGTTTAGGCCGTCTGAAAGCCAGATGAAAAGCTCTGACGAGAATATTCCTCTGCATAATGACACCAATGAGCTTCTTTAGGACAACCTTGAGGACTGCTGGTCACGCTGGGCCAGCCTCAAGGGCTAATCCTCAAACAATGATTTTCCTAGAGCTACAAATATAGTCAGATAAAAATAGTGCTAAAACATTCTTTCCAGCCTTGCATAAATTTAAAAAAAAATCAATTTGCTGAAGCTTCAGAAATGGATGATTTATTTTATACTTTGATATTAATATTATCAATATTATGTCCTCTTTTCTAATACTTTTGCTTATCTGTTGTAAATGTTGATATTATGAAGAACAGCCAAACATAATTATGTTGAATGATTGACTGTTACGATGTTCTGAGAGCCTTGTTGTGATGAGGTCTTGAGGGGTATTCCATCATTTATCTTAGTCATTCTTCATGCGTACTGTGCATTTCATATTAGGTCAGAGACTGTAAGGCTAGAAGTATGGAAACAGTAAAAAAGGGATTCTTTTATAAATCACAGTGGTAGAAGAGTTGGTGTACAGCGTAGCTTTGTGGTGACTGTAGTGTGGGTTTTGCTTGTGGCTGTAAGGGTGACGCAGAGTCCTGGCATGGAGCGGTCACATCCTTCACACCAAATTTCTCCCGTGAAAATTAAAGACATCACCTAGCCTCTCTCTCCCTTATGTGGGTGGCTGCCAGGGTGGGAGGGGCGGACAGGAGGGCCACCAGAAGCAGATCACAGGATTGCTTCAAGCTGTGACTTAGTAGACTTGTGTTCCGTCAGATACATGTCAGGAGTTGTGTATTTAGGAAGATTTCCTCAAACCTTCACTGTGACTGTTTCTCATCCAACAAATTTTTGTTGACAACTGATTGAGACCATTTTGAAAACAGTGTTTAACAATACGTATATACTTTCCTGCTACGTACTTCTCTTGACAAAAATTTAGTCTTCTTTAGATTCTTGATTAGGAACATTTCAATATATAAGTGCTAGCTATAGGTAAAAATAGCTAGAAAAAAAGCATAGCATATTGTCCATCATCTGCAAACATGTTTCTGAAAATCATAGTTGCTGTGAGAGTAAGAGTGAGGAGCAAGGCGGGTTAGAGCAGTAGCACAATGCGTAGTGGTGTTAGTGATGCTTGAGGTGGCATGCTGCTGAGGTCAGTCAGTGTACAGGGATCTGTTCTGAAACTAGATAAAAATACTGCACCTGTTTATCTTGAAAGCTTAGTTCTGATCTTGAAAAGGTTTGAGGAAAGTATCTATTTCTAGGCTTAACCCCTTGAGACCCAGAACGTAATTTCCATTGTAATTTGACCACCATTAGACGATTTTTTGTGAATATAAGCAATATTTTATAGATATGACCTGTTTAGTATCCTTGTCCACTAACTAATTTGGTATATTCAGTTACTTTTCGTAATTTTATGGCTCGACAACATGCACTTTTTTTTTATAGCAAAGGAAATATCTGGGTGTGAAGGGGTTAATGAAGGATTGTATCATAATTATCAAGTGACTAATACACCCAGTACTGAGCGAGCCGTAATGTTAATGCATCATGTAGTGGGAAGATGGTCTGTTCCAGTTACTGCCACACAGTCCAATGCATATAAGTCACATTGACAAATTGAAATCAGGAAAGTAGTTGGTCAATAGAGTAACCTGTAGACCTCGATGCTATCAGTACGGGCTGTGTGGTGGTGCTGGTAGGAGCCATCACTCTCTGTGGCAGCTAATGTGTCGACAAACTTGAGAACTTTTACCTTATATAGTGTACAAAACATTTTATTAGGTTATTTCTACCATGGAGAGGAATATTCAGTTCTTGTGTGATAATTAACCAAACATTGTTACATATTATTTTTAAAAGGCAGTAGACATTATCATTAGAATTGCAAGAAGTTTAAGAATTAGAGATACATCAAGTAAACGGTGGTATGGTCAGCCCCTGCCTCATGTAGACCCGCCCCGCCCCGCCCGCCCCCACCCTCTCAACCCCCTCGGCGGCACCCCACCCCCAACCTCCCCCTAGGTACATGCTTCCCGCCCTCCCTCTGCCCCGTGCAGGAACACACCATCATTGTTATAATAAAATGTACATTGCAGAAGTCTCTTTTAATGACATGCTTTTTCTTCCGTGCAGTATTTTGTCTCCAGACCTCACAAGCTACAGCATGTTTGTACAGTAAAGTCACGCACTCAAGCCCATGAGTTTGCATCTCACCGTAATGTTGCAGTAATGATACCAAAGACATTCTACAAAGAGTGTGTCTGCTGATACATTGTGGGATGCGAGAATTTACTGTATGTACGTTTTGAGAGGTAAGTGCTTCATATACTCTTATTATTACTAACCTACTATTAGATTATTATTTTTACTAACTACTAACTTACTATATGAGCAAATCAGGTGTTGCAGTACTTACGTGAAGTTTGTAAGCTAAACTTTTCAAAATGTAGGGGTCAGTTTTACGATAACGCTGAAAGGTGGATGTAGGTAGTGTTAGGTAACAGGAACTACCACATGTAGGCCTCACGGCATCTTGTAGCTTCCTTATTTTCTTATGTTCTTATGCTAACATGTCGGGAATGATGTGTCAGCTGAGCTTTGTTTAAATGGTCCGCCGTCGCCAGAGGCAACAGTGGGCCATTTAAAGACCATTAAAAGGCCATTTAAAAGACAAAAACTACCACCTGTTGACTATTAATCTTTATGGCTGTATTGATCTATTGCTATGCTTAGTATTTCACAAAGCTATTATAAACGGTACAAGAAATATTAATTCCTAAAGATATTTTTTTTGAGTGTCGAAACATTTCACTACCACCACCGCCCCGCCACAGCACCGCGCCGCACCGCGCAGGTGCTGTATCGACGCCTGAACACTTGCCACAAACCACTGTCCGCTTCATTAGAAATCCTTTTATCACCCCCGATGATGACATAGCTGAATGGACTAGAAGGATATTAACCACAAGCAATAGACTACAAATGTGGCAGTGGAGTAATGGCAAATAGGATTTGGAATGAGGTAAAATTACCACGCGACTTTAACTGACAGGTAGAACACAGCCTTTATTACCAACAGGCTCATTCACTACTACCTAGTAGGTTAACACATGGTAAAAAGTGCAGCTTTAACGTACTCTTTGCTTTATCCACAGCATTACGCTGAGAATAAAGCAGAAGAGGGTTATCAGTGGTTAGGGGCGGATGTCAAAAGCTGGTTCAGAAAGCACCATCTGCCATCACCTTCCCGCGACACCACACACTCCCGGAGGGTTTTTTTATTAGTTTTCTTATCAAGATAACAAATAACGGAAATAAATTCTTTGAATTATGAATTATAAGTGTAATCATTTTCATTAACACATTTTGCATCATCATAAACTGTTGGTGATATCTGGTGAAATGTTGATGGTTGTCCTGGTGAAATCGGCACCTCGCGCCCTGGCAACACTGCCCCTGTGCGGCACTAGGGGGGCACTAGGGGGCCCGGGGCCATTCAGCTGTCAGTGTCAGCAAGATGGTGTGGGGGCGGGGCAGCGCCTGTGTCTGTGTGGCGGTGTGGTTGTGTTGTGGCGTGGGTGTTATTGGCGTGCAGGACACAGCCTCAGGGCATCCCAGGGACCACAGTGGTGACAGACAGGCCGCCCAGCACGCCAGGCGCGATGGTGTTCAGCCCACGGCCAGCCTACCCAAGGCGGCCACCACCAGAGTGCACGAATCTCTTCCTCACACTCACGGCGGGAGACTGGACACTGCAGCCCCAGCAGACCAGGTTGGGGCGGTCAGAGAGGTGGCCAGCAAGAGGAACACGAGCGTGCAGGGCGGGGGTGGTGGTGGCATGTCGGCAGCGCTCAGGGCTCACCACAATCTTCGGCCACTGCAGATCAGCTGAGGTCCGCCACCTCCCTAGCTGGCACCTTGGTGCTGCTGCTCATCTCCGTGGTGATCGCCGGGGCGCTGTTCGTCATGGTGATTTGCTTTATCCATAAGTGGAAGGAAAACATGGGCACAGGGTGAGTGGTGGCTCGTCCTCTTCTGGCTTTATCCCAACATATTTTTTTATAGGTCTTCACTTTCCGAAATTCACTACACAATTGGGAGTGTGGTTTCTGTTTACCTTATAGCATACCAGCACTTTTCTTTGCAGACGACGGGATGTTAGTAGCACGTAGTATAGAGGAGGCAGAACAGGTAGTACATAGGTTAGAGGAAATAGGTAAGGAGTGTGGATTGGAAATGAATAAAAATTAAAGTAACATCATTATTTTCAATGTAAAAGATAAGTCTGAAAAGTTAGGAAATATAAATGTTAGAGATAGAATGAAATATTTAGGGATAACCATAAATGACAAGAATTGTTTCAAAATACAAAAAGAAGAAATGTTTAATAAGGCAAGAAAAATGGCAAATATGACGTATAGTGTCATTGCAAAAAGTTGCTCTAAAATTCTAGTAGGCAAAACGTACTGGAAAAGTGTGGCATTACCATTAATACTATATGGGGTTAATGTGATAAATTTAACAAAGCAAGAAATGGATAAATTACAGAGAATTGAAAATGGGGTGTACCGTCAAATCTTTGGGGCACAGGCATATATACGGGGCAGCACTCCTAGGGGAAGTGGGAGCATCCAGTGTTAGGAATAGAATAAGGGAGGGACAGTGGAAGTACTTGAGGTATGTATTAGTAGACGGGAATGACCTAGTGAAAAGGATAGGAGAGGAGATGATTGAGAAAAGACAAAATAAATGGATGCAAGCTGTACTGAAAGATCTGAGAAAGACGAGACGAGAACCAGGCTGTGAGGTGTGAGACAAAGGAAAGTATAAGGAAAAAGATGAGAGAGTTGGACACAAGAGAATGGGTGAATGAAATGAATGAAAAAACAAGTTTGAAAATATATAGAAAATGGAGAAAAGAGAAGGGAGGTCAAGAAGAAGTATACAGTAATGACCAAGCTTCAGAACTACTGTTTAAGTGCAGGACAAACAACCTACAACTAAATGACAGAAGGAGGTTCTGGGGAGAAGAAATAACTTGTGATTTATGTGGGGCAGAAAAGGAGGACTTAAAACATTTTCTGTTATGGTGCCCAGCCTACAGTAATGAAAGAAAGAAAAGTGTGAGGTTACAACAACCTTACCTAGAGGAGGAAGAGGATATAGTGGGGGAGTATTTGTTTGGAGATGGGAATGTGGAAGAAGCAAAAAGAACAATCAACAGTTTTTTGATGACCAGAGAAAATAAGAAGAAAGAAAAAGAAAGAAACTAATAAGATAGAATAAGAGAAGAAAACTAATTAAAGACCCAGACAGCAAGAAGAAACACGTCAGGGAGTGCCGTTGAAAAAGGCCTGACTCCCGACCCACAACTGAACTGAACTGAACTTGTATTCTAGGAAACATTCTCTCTATGAACTTCCGTTGCAAATCATTACTTTTGGAGATAATGACATGTTGTTTATAGGGAGGAGAGAGAGACACAAGTGTTTATGTCCGCCACACTTCTTCCTCTTGACCTGCATCGCCTCAGTTCTTCCCTTGCAGCGGACACTTTTTAATGCAGATTTGGCTTTAGTTAGGAGGTTAAAGCGTGGGAATAGGTTAGGTTAGATTAGTGAGTCTAAAGATGGGGTTAGGTTAGTTTAATTTACATATCTCATATACAGGGAACATACATATATACATATACACTGTATATACATATACATATACACATATATACTGTACTGGTTTTAGGGGAAGGGGAAAAACCTACACCACACTCCCAATTGTGTAGGGAATTTCGGTCCTAGTGTAAAAATTTACCTTTATGCTTCAGCATGTAGTGGATATATTATAAATTTCTGGAAACCTTAGATATACTAGGTATTTTCACTGGTAGCCTGTTCCTATCTAGAAATGAAATTGGTACCCAGATGTAAAAACGGCTAGTGTCTGCATTCTAGAGAACTGATTTATGTGCCAATTGCTTGTATGTATGATTGAATGACCCTTCACGTGCAGTCAATAGCCATAAAGGCCAAGCTTTTTAATTATAAATATCAAAATAAAATGAGAAGCCTAACCCTGCGCCCCCCTTGCCTCCCCAACAGGCGATACCCGCGTGTGGTGTATTCCATGCTGCGGCAAAGTGAGGATGAGCCTGAGGATGTGTTGGGAGAGATCCTCATCAATATAGGTTTGGCGGCTCCAGGGGATGCGCGTCCCCTCACACCCTCCTCTTCCTCGTCCTCCAGCCGCTGCTCCCCGCCACCCCTCGACCCACAGGTGATTATACTATAGTCTATTTTTTTTAACGAGGCAAAAAATCCTGACCCCTTGCTGCTTACTGACTGATATTTGATGCCAGGAGAAGGGAATAGTACGCTTCTTCTACATTTCAGCTGTATTTTATCATAGTTAACCCTATTATCAGGTAAACACAGGCATCATTTAAGCATGAGACTTTAAGATAGAATGGAATTTTTGCCTTGTTAAAAAAAATAGACTATAATGGCAGTAATAGCATTAGAAGAAACATTTTGAATAGACGTACTTTCTAAGCTGAACTCCTTGCCTTTTAACATTAGAAGAAACAATTTGAATATAATTATGTACTTTCTAAGCTGAGCTCTTGACTTTTTCTATTATATTTATGGATTCCTGACTTTTTCTATTATATTTATGGATTCCTGACTTTTTCTATTATATTTATGGATTCCTGACTTTTTCTATTATATTTATGGATTCCTGACTTTTTCTATTATATTTATGGATTCCTGACTTTTTCTATTATATTTATGGATTCTTGACTTTTTTTACTATATTTATGGATTCCTGACTTTTCCTATTATATTTATGGATTCCTGACTTTTTTCTATTATATTTATGGATTCCTGACTTTTCCTATTATATTTATGGATTCCTGACTTTTTCTATTATATTTATGGATTCCTGACTTTTCCTATTATATTTATGGATTCCTGACTTTTCCTATTATATTTATGGATTCCTGACTTTTTCTATTATATTTATGGATTCCTGACTTTTCCTATTATATTTATGGATTCCTGACTTTTTCTATTATATTTATGGATTCCTGACTTTTCCTATTATATTTATGGATTCCTGACTTTTTCTATTATATTTATGGATTCCTGACTTTTTCTATTATATTTATGGATTCCTGACTTTTCCTATTATATTTATGGATTCCTGACTTTTTCTATTATATTTATGGATTCCTGACTTTTTCTATTATATTTATGGATTCCTGACTTTTCCTATTATATTTATGGATTCCTGACTTTTTCTATTATATTTATGGATTCCTGACTTTTCCTATTATATTTATGGATTCCTGACTTTTTCTATTATATTTATGGATTCCTGACTTTTTCTATTATATTTATGAATTCCTGACTTGTTCTATTATATTTATGAATTCCTGACTTTTCCTATTATATTTATGGATTCCTGACTTTTTCTATTATATTTATGAATTCCTGACTTGTTCTATTATATTTATGAATTCCTGACTTTTCCTATTATATTTATGGATTCCTGACTTTTTCTATTATATTTATGGATTCCTGACTTTTCCTATTATATTTATGGATTCCTGACTTTTTCTATTATATTTATGGATTCCTGACTTTTTCTATTATATTTATGAATTCCTGACTTTTTCTATTATATTTATGGATTCCTGACTTTTTCTATTATATTTATGGATTCCTGACTTTTTCTATTATATTTATGGATTCCTGACTTTTTCTATTATATTTATGGATTCCTGACTTTTTCTATTATATTTATGGATTCCTGACTTTTTCTATTATATTTATGGATTCCTGACTCTCTATTATATTTATGGATTCCTGACTTTTTCTATTATATTTATGAATTCATGACTTTTTCTATTATATTTATGGATTCCTGACTTTCTCTATTATATTTATGGATTCCTGACTTTTTCTATTATATTTATGAATTCATGACTTTTTCTATTATATTTATGGATTCCTGACTTTCTCTATTATATTTATGGATTCCTGACTTTTCCTATTATATTTATGGATTCCTGACTTTTTCTATTATATTTATGGATTCCTGACTTTTTCTATTATATTTATGAATTCCTGACTTTTTCTATTATATTTATGAATTCCTGACTTTTTCTATTATATTTATGGATTCCTGACTTTTTCTATTATATTTATGGATTCCTGACTTTTTCTATTATATTTATGAATTCCTGACTTTTTCTATTATGTTTATGGATTCCTGACTTTTTCTATTATATTTATGGATTCCTGACTTTTTCTATTATATTTATGGATTCCTGACTTTTTCTATTATATTTATGAATTCCTGACTTTTTCTATTATATTTATGAATTCCTGACTTTTTCTATTATATTTATGAATTCCTGACTTTTTCTATTATATTTATGGATTCCTGACTTTTCCTATTATATTTATGGATTCCTGACTTTTTCTATTATATTTATGGATTCCTGACTTTCTATTATATTTATGGATTCCTGACTTTTTCTATTATATTTATGGATTCCTGACTTTTTCTATTATATTTATGGATTCCTGACTTCCTATTATATTTATGGATTCCTGACTTTTTCTATTATATTCATGAATTCCTGACTTTTTCTGTTATTATATTTATGGATTCCTGACTTTTTCTATTATATTCATGAATTCCTGACTTTTTCTGTTATTATATTTATGGATTCCTGACTTTTTCTATTGTATTTATGAATTCCTGACTTTTTCTATTATATTTATGAATTCCTGACTTTTTCTATTATATTTATGAATTCATGACTTTCTGTTATATTTATGGATTCCTGACTTTTTCTATTATATATATGAATTCCTGACTTTTTCTATTATATTTATGGATTCCTGACTTTTTCTATTATATTCATTAATTCCTGACTTTTTCTGTTATTATATTTATGGATTCCTGACTTTTTCTATTATATTTATGGATTCATGACTTTTTCTATTATATTTATGGATTCCTGACTTTTTCTATTATATTTATGAATTCCTGACTTTTTCTATTATATTTATGGATTCATGACTTTTTCTATTATATTCATGAATTCCTGACTTTTTCTGTTATTATATTTATGGATTCCTGACTTTTTCTATTATATTTATGAATTCATGACTTTCTGTTATATTTATGGATTCCTGACTTTTTCTATTATATTTATGGATTCCTGACTTTTTCTATTATATTTATGGATTCCTGACTTTTCTATTATATTTATGAATTCCTGACTTTTTCTATTATATTTATGAATTCCTGACTTTTTCTATTATATTTATGGATTCCTGACTTTTTCTATTATATTTATGAATTCCTGACTTTTTCTATTATATTTATGGATTCCTGACTTTTTCTATTATATTTATGAATTCCTGACTTTTTCTGTTATATTTATGGATTCCTGACTTTTTCTATTATATTTATGAATTCCTGACTTTTTCTAATATATTTATGGATTCCTGACTTTTTCTATTATATTTATGAATTCCTGACTTTTTCTGTTATATTTATGAATTCCTGACTTTTTCTGTTATATTTATGGATTCCTGACTTTTTCTATTATATTTATGGATTCCTGACTTTTTCTATTATATTTATGGATTCCTGACTTTTTCTATTATATTTATGGATTCCTGACTTTTTCTATTATATAGGTCATATCTATAAAATATTACTTATATTCACTAAAAATCATCTAATGGTAGTCATATTCCAATGGAAATTACGTTCTGGGCCTCAAGGGGTTAATGATGTAGGTTAACTGTTGCCTTATGTAGTGACTTAACTCTCACCACCTTTTCAGATTGAGGTCAGTGATGTGATTGTGGAGGCGGGCAAGTTCACCACCATACCACTTCGCTCTGACGCAGCGACCAACAGGCTCATGGCACCGGACCCCGAGGAATCCGATGAGGTCAGTTTAACCCTTTCAGACCCAGATCTTTCCTTTGCTATATAAAATTGTCCCTTTCAGACCCAGATCTTTCCTTTGCTATATAAAATTGTCCCTTTCAGACCCAGATCTTTCCTTTGCTATATAAAATTGTCCCTTTCAGACCCAGATCTTTCCTTTGCTATATAAAATTGTCCCTTTCAGACCCAGATCTTTCCTTTGCTATATAAAATTGTCCCTTTCAGACCCAGATCTTTCCTTTGCTATATAAAATTGTCCCTTTCAGACCCAGATCTTTCCTTTGCTATATAAAATTGTCCCTTTCAGACCCAGATCTTTCTTTTGCTTTATAAAATTGTCCCTTTCAGACCCAGATTTTCCTTTGCTATATAAAATTGTCCCTTTCAGACCCAGATCTTTCCTTTGCTATATAAAATTGTCCCTTTCAGACCCAGATTTTTCCTTTGCTATATAAAATTGTCCCTTTCAGACCCAGATCTTTCCTTTGCTATATAAAATTATCCCTTGCAGACCCAGATCTTTCCTTTGCTATATAAAATTGTCCCTTTCAGACCCAGATCTTTCCTTTGCTATATAAAATTGTCCCTTTCAGACCCAGATCTTTCCTTTGCTATATAAAATTATCCCTTGCAGACCCAGATCTTTCCTTTGCTATATAAAATTATCCCTTACAGACCCAGATCTTTCCTTTGCTATATAAAATTGTCCCTTTCAGACCCAGATCTTTCCTTTGCTATATAAAATTGTCCCTTTCAGACCCAGATCTTTCCTTTGCTATATAAAATTATCCCTTTCAGACCCAGATCTTTCCTTTGCTTTATAAAATTGTATGTTGTCGAGCCATAAAATTACGAAAACTAACTTAATATAGTACCAAATTAGCTAGTGGATAAGGATATTAAACAGGTCATATCTATAAAATCTTGCGTATATTCATGAAAATCGTCTAATGGTACCCAAATCACAATTGAATTTACGTTCTGGGACTCAAAGGGTTAAGAATTATAGATCAAACTATTTTCCTCCCCCCTTCCAAGTGTATGAGGTTCTCCCTTGTTCTCGCTTTGATTTGTTTCAGGGGCAGGTATCCCACCCCACATTTGCAAGAAAAGGACGAACATAAAGAATTATAAACTGCATAATATATAATGACTAATTGTTATCATTATTTGCAGGAGTTGTTGCAGTGAGGAGGATGCTACAAGCCTCTCTTTTCATCCGACTCAACATATTGCTGCCGCCAAGATTAGCCTACCAGGGGCTACATTACGGATTCTGCCATCATTATGCCAGCCAACTTCCCCTTTTTGTGTGTGTGTGTGAGAGTGTGTGTGTGTGTGTTTATGTTTGAATGACTACAAGCAGGTGCTTTTGATTACAAGAGAGAAAACTTTGCAATATTTTGAATTAGCAGATGAGTTTAGTGCTGGAAATGTGACAGGCAACACAGGCTACTACAGTGATCAATGGTATGATACTTTTTGTTAGGTATGTTATATAAAATCATTTGGATTAGTTATAACAGAATGTGATACAGCATGAAGTGTTTTCAGCATAACCAGTTTAAGAAATAGAACCAGTTACTGGAAGAAGTGATAGACTGAGTAAGCTAGTGAGGAAAGTTCAGATTTAAAGTATGATAAACTGAGTAGGCTAGTGAGGAAAGTTCAGATTTAAAGTATGATAAGACTGAGTAAGCTAGTGAGGAAAGTTCAGATTTAAAGCATGAAAAAACTGAGTAGGCTAGTGAGGAAAGTTCAGATTTAAAGCATGAAAAAACTGAGTAGGCTAGTGAGGAAAGTTCAGATTTAAAGCATGAAAAGACTGAGTAGGCTAGTGAGGAAAGTTCAGATTTAAAGCATGAAATATAAGACTGAGAGAATGGAGTGTTCTGTGGCAGACTGTAAAGCAGGGTCACGTGTGTACTGTGGGTGAATGTGTGTAAGGTTAACCCCTTGAACCCCAAAACGTTATTTCTATTGCTTGGCTACCTACCATTAGACGATTTTTAATGAACATAAGCAATATTATATAGATATGACCTGTTTAATATCCTTGTCCATTAGCTAATTTGGTTTATTTAGTTACTTTTTCGTAGTTTTAGGGCTAATAACAGACTATTTCATATAGCAAAGGAAAGATCTGGGCGTGAAGGGGTTAACACTATTTAGACTGAAACAATACCCCATCCCGTGTCTGCTGAAGTCCTGTGAAATCCATTTTTTTTTCAGGTGAAAGTGGGAAAATGTATCATGACAGCAATAAGTGTTTTGTGAAAATCCCGGATAGATTTTATTTGCCGCAGCATCTATAGCAAGTGAAAAGTTGCCGTGTTCAGGATTTGTCGTGGATGTAAACCGCCGTGTATTTTATCACCGGCTGATATAATTCACTGCCTCAAGAACTACGAAGATACCGATCACAGCCCGTGTGGTGAGTGTGATTTACCATGTGTTGGGTCTAGTGTGTGGGATGAGTGCCTGCTTGATCAGTTTGGGGTTGCGGTTTGCTTGGTGGAATGTGGGCCATGCATTTAACCCCTTGAGACCCATAATTTCCATTGTAATTTGGCTACCATTAGAAGATTTTTAGGGAATCTAAGCAATATTTTATAGATATAACCTGTTTAGTATCCTTGTCGACTAACTCAATTGGTATGTTCAGTTATTTTTCGTTATTTTATGGCTCGACAACATACAATTTTATATAGCCAAGGAAAGATCTGGGTGTGAAGGGGTTAACAACGCTACTGTGCTGTAGATGATGCAGTTGTTACAGGGTTTTGGTGGGGCAAATGTTGCTATATTGCTATCGGCATAATGTGTTTGTGGGTACAACGGATGCCGGTGGAAGATGTCAAACCCGGCACTCATGAAATCAGAGCAAGGAAAGTTTTTAATTATTTTATTCTGAATTTTCTGAAATGTCAAATTGTCTTCATTATTTAAAAATTGTTTACTTTGTTAAACAATTGATAGGTCAAATTACACTGCATTGTCACACTGTCAGTTATCAAGACTTGTTGACGGCTCATCAACAGGATGGTCCAAGGGTGATTTCAAGGTTTTGGTACTTTCTTTCCGGAACATATCAATTATACCTGAAAGTAATGACCTTATAGTCTCCTAAAGCCAGCATTCTGCCATCCACGCCACCACTATGAATTGTTAACAATCATCCAAGCTCTGTCTTGAACTTTGAGATAATGTGTCTAAATAAGTGATATACTGATAGATGTAACTTCTGTCCGTACCATCACCCATTATTAAAGCAAATAATCATTCCCCAACACCTACAGGGACTAATCTTCTACTTCTTATTGTTTAACGTCAGTTTTCCCATAATATTTTACGAAGTTAGACAAACGATGATACGCTTCCAACTATCTCTATTCGTTGCCTCAACTTCTTCAATGCCCAATGCTGCCAGATCCTCTTCAATACACTGCCTCCATGTCTTCCTTGTCTGTTGACGGCGACCTGGCACTTCCACTAACAAATCTCCCCAATGCCTCACCACCTCTCCTCTTCACGTGCCCAAACCACCTCAATCGCCTTACTCTCAGCACTGTATTCAGTTCCTTCAATCCACATTTTCTTGCCACCTCTTCACTGAACACTTCATCTCTCCATGTGATCCCAGTCATATATCAACATTCTCCTATCACAACCAACCAACACATCCTCCAACTTCTTCGTCAAAGCCCATGTCTTCAAGTTTGATAAATTCACCTTTAAAATTATGTTCGATAAGAATTTTTTGCAAAGTAACAACACCCTCAAGTTTCACAAAGCTGGATTTCACATTTTCTGCATGTATTTTAGTTTGAATTAACTGAGTACTTGTGCTGTTTCTATAAGCAGATGGGCCAGTGGTGTACATAGCAGCTGTGAACTAACCAACCAGTGGCATGATTGCTGAACGGCACGTGGGAACTAACCAACCAATAGTGCGAGAGTGAAATGGCAGTAGTATGTTAAGACAAGTTATTTAACCACAGTAGTCTTTTCTCAGTGCCACTCTAATGTTATAGAAATACAGTATATTATTACAAGGCTGGAAAGTTGTTGGAAGGTTGGTTCTATCATAGAGAGATGCACCAACAAAACCTGTCTGATATTCAAGCTATCTGGTGACAAATACTGAACGTGGTGATATATTAGATGTTGAACCTGATCATAAGTAAGGATATCCTAACACGAAGAAAAGTCTACTACGTACTTTATTGCAGTGAGAAAACCATACCAATTCCTAACTAGTTTCTTTTAAATGGTTTGGTATGAACAGATGACTTATTATTTTTATATTTTTGTGAAAGTAACGAGTTTCATGTATACTTTATGCAAATCGTTGAAGTGATTTTTTGCAAACCACTGAGCATTAATTGTGCACAGTCCAGCACAGATATAAATCTAGTAATGAGAACAATAAACATGCACATGGACAAATATAAACTGGATTGAAACAGCTGGTACCATTTTAATGTGTGCATTGCTTGAAAAGAGAAATGTGCAAGTTAACATTGAGTTTGGAAAGACGCAAGAGGCATAAAGGATTAATCACTAGTGGGAAGAAAGGAAGAAAATCTAAATGGCTGTTGCTTTGAAGTATCACCACATAGTGACAGAACCGCAAATACTGGTGACTATCAATAAATATAATCAATCTGTCAACAATAAGTGGTGATGCAAGACGGGCACCAGCCAAGAAAATACACAGTTACATTTTTTTTTCACCAAGAACTCACTGACATTACTGCTTCTTTAACCCTTTGAGGCCCAGAACGTAATTTCCATTGATATTTGAGTACCATTAGACGATTTTAATAGATGTAAAGCAATATTTTATACATATGACCCATTTAATATCCTTGCCCACTAGCTAATTTGGTATATTAAGTCACGTATCGTAATTTCATGGCTAACAACAGATGATTTTATATAGCAAAGGAAAGATCAGGGCGTGAAGTGGTTAAATGACATGCCACAATAATCTTATTCATGTTCTTCTCAATCCACGTCTGTCGCAAGTGTTGTAAAAAATTTGCTTCCGTCCCACAGTCAGGTAAACAACCCTGCCAACCTGTCTACGTGTGTATATACATGTGTACGTACCTGTAGTCATCTCATTTGTTGTGTGCAATGTATATGTTCATCTTTTTAACCCCTTGAGACCCAGAACGTAATTTCTATTGTAATTTGGCTACCATTAGACAATTTTTAGTGAATATAAGCAATATTTTATAGCTATGACCTGTTTAGTATCCTTATCGACTAATTCATTTGGTATATTCGGTTACTTTTCGTAATTTTATAGCTCGACAACATACAATTTTTTTATAGCAAAGAAAAGATCTGGGCGTGAAGGGGTTAAGACTGATTTCAAATTGCTATCTATAGACCATAAACTTGGTAAGCGTACTGTGAGAAAACTTGATGGAGTTTTTTCCTCTTTTTCTGATGTACATTTATGTGACTAATAATTCACTCTTTAATGCTTTCATATGTAAGGATGAAAACAGTTATGTGATCTCATACTTTCACGGAATAACATTTGTACATACATACAACGGAATGTTTACAATTAACCTTACTAAATGTATCCTTGAATATAGGGAGACTTTGAAGCTTGACTAAATGCTCTCAGGCGACGTTAAACCAAATTAATATGCGTAGAACCTTGCTTTCAAAATCATTCTTTATTAACGGTAATGTAATGTAGAGATAGTAGTAGTGGTAGTCGGATAATAGTAGTAGTGGTAGTCGGAAAAATAGTAGTAGTGGTAGTCGGAAAAATAGTAGTAGTGGTAGTCGGGAAAATAGTAGTAGTGGTAGTCGGGAAAATAGTAGTAGTGGTAGTCGGGAAAATAGTAGTAGTGGTGGTCGGGAAAATAGTAGTAGTGGTAGTCGGAAAAATAGTAGTAGTGGTAGTCAGGAAAATAGTAGTAGTCGGAAAAATAGTAGTAGTGGTAGTCTGGAAAATAGTAGTAGTGGTAGTAGTCGGAAAAATAGTAGTAGTGGTAGTCAGGAAAATAGTAGTAGTGGTAATCGGGAAAATAGTAGTAGTGGTAGTCGGAAAAATAGTATAGTAGTAGTGGTAGTCAGAAATATAGTAGTAGTGGTAGTCGGGAATGGTGGTTAACTATAGACGCAAGCTGTGATAATCTTTAGCCGATAAATCTGTTTCAAAAGGCTGCAAACTAAGCAAGTTGTCAAATAAAGGCAATGCACAGCAAAAAATAAGAGGTATGTGAATGATTTTGCACTTTTAATTTGCACTGATTTCTAACTTGTGGTCCTTAAGGGGAGAGTCCGCCGTGAATTTTAAATTGCATCTACGGTCATGAATAATTTATATGTTGTGTATATTAGTAAAAAAAACTAAGACTTTAAAACAAAACAAAATCAGAACAGATTTTTCTACGATATTTGATTTTGTGTGTCCTAAAGTTTCATGAAAATCGTGCCAAAAATAAAAGCAGAGATGAATTTTATGTTCATTTTATACTAGTTTTGAGAAAAACGCATTTGAAGTTTTGCTAAAGTTTCTGCGCTCCAGTGAAGGTACTATACTGTCAATGCTACTTGCATATGAATTTTATGGGATCAGTAATCACATATCAATGCATGCATAAAAGGATCTGCACCTTGTCCCCCCTTATAAAGGTATTAATTAATCGCTCAAAGGCGAGGGTGTCAGGGCGGCCACGCCCCTCATTGTTGCAAGGTTCCATCAAAATTCCCCAGGTGCCTAGCTTTCGGTTGGAATTCCTTTGCCTGTCTTCCTCTTCTTGTTTATTGTCTTCTTGGGTGTAATTCTTCTCTTTTCTCTCTTTTCTAGTCCTTTTTGGATGTATACATTTGTTCCAAAAAATTTGTGAACAGGTTGCACTTTTCATATCCAAAATTGTGTTCCAGAATTGTTACCTGGGTAACAAACTTCACCCTGAAGATTGCTGTATTTTTTTTTTTTTTTAGGCATAGTTTTGATATATAAGAAAATTATCCTTTTTTTTTTTTTTTTTTTTTTTTTTTTTTTCTCTTTTTTACAAGTTTTGAAAGTTTAAATGCCCCTCGCTATGGGCATTTAAATTTATGTTCGGCTGAAAAAATTCCACCATTCGACAGCCAAAGGATAGGGTGTTGCCATAGACCATATAATTCAAATTCGTATATTAAAAAATTATTTTCATATTTTCACGGCGGACTCTCCCCTTAAGTGGATGTGAATAATGTTTACACAGTTCATTTCAAAGAGGAGAATTCTTTACTCCATCTCAATGTAGCTTAGACATTGATATTTATAGCCTACAGGCGCTATAGGCTCCAACGTAAAAAAAAAAATATATATATAAACAATAGAATAAAAGATGCACTCCATAATGAATGCCTTACATCACTGGAATCATTGAGTAATTATGCTTAAATTAACAGTCAACTACATCATATACGCTGTCAACGAGGGTCAGCAGTGATGTGGCGGCGCATCAATCAGTGGTCCCGGGTTCAAGGCTCACCCAAGGCTTGGTTATTGGTGACATACGAGCAGGCAGTCACTTTCCCTCTAGAGCGTGTGAGGTGAGCAGATCTTGTTTTTGTATTTGAGTGAATGCTTAACACCTTGAGGTCCAGAACGTAATTTCCATTGTAATTTGGGTACCATTAGACAATTTTAATGAATATAAGTAATATTTTATGGATACGACCTGTTTAGTATCCTTGTCCACTAGCTAATTTGGTATATATATTCAGTTAATTTTCGTAATTATATGGCTAACAGTGCCATATGACCTCTGATGTCTGGCACATTCACCTTTTTTAGGCATTAAATCAATCGATCAATATGGCTAACAGACGATTATATAGAGCAAAGGAAAGATCTGGGCGTGAAGGGGTTAACTAATACCACTGCACAGGAGCTTGGTGGGACTGTGAGACAACACGTATAGCTGTATCTTTGACAACCATTTTAGAAACTTTGATTGATTCCCGGCTCTTACTAAAGTATATATTTTGACCTAAGTAATGTGCTGTGCAAAGTAATTGGCAGGATTTGTTTTTATATCATCTTTCTAGTATTTTTTTTTACCCGAGTAATGTAAAATAATTGGCAGTATTTGTGTTCTTTGACAGAAAAAACCCAGCATATTTTTCTGGCTTTGTCCGAGCTTTTTAATATCTATGTAATTTATTAATTTTTTGGTCATTACCAGATGTTAAGACTTGTATTTTTCATGTTTTATTTTTCATGCCTTAAATGTTCCATGATGTGACTACCTATATCTTACAACATTCATTATTTTTAGAACTAGGTATTATGGATGGGCAGGCGATGGCGGCTTCAGAGTGGTGAGCTGTGATGGTTGTGAGCCCCACCGGCAGACACTCTTTCGGCAACGACCGGATAGTTAGCACCTGAATATTCAGCTTCAAACAACCTGTCATGCGGTGAGCCTTAAATAATTTCCTAAAATATAAGTGGTAGTGTTAAATGACGCCTAAAAGAACATAATGAGATTGCGAAGGGACTGATAACCTATTCAAAACACCTCCCTTGACACCTAAAACCAACCATCTATCTTGCTTGGTAGGTCAAGGGTGAAGCTGAAGGTCCTGATTCAAGTCCCGCTGCACCTTTGTTCTGTCATAAAGTGGCCGCTGAAGACTACCACCCATTGGCTGCCTATCAACGCCACTTACCAGAGACATGGGACACCCGTGGGGCTCTAAGCATCACAGGCATTACTATTAACAGTCTTGCCCAGGCCACCACAGGCAAGTACCAACCATCTAAGTCCTTAAGTTAATCATTGCTTACAGGCATCATAAGCTAAAGTAAAAAAGTAATAATAATAATAGATAATAATTACATGACAAAAATAAAACATTATTTTTTTTACTTATTAATTTATTTATATAAAAGTCAGGTAACATTATTATTTTTAAAACAACAACAGTTACATTTCAACAAGTAAGCTTCATTGGCACTGGAGGAAAAGCCTCCAGGCAAGTGTGTGTAGTTCATCCACTCTCCAGGAGTGGCCTGAGTTCTAACTCCTTGACTTTGCTTTTCAGAGGGAACCAGCGGGCAGCCCACCAGTCAAGCCTTCCACAGAAAGGCTTGTGTGTGGCAGGCAGGCAGGCAGAACCCATCGTCATAGCCCTGCACAGGTTACACAAACGAGAGTTGTTAGTACATTAGTACATCATAAATCCTTTCTCAAAGACAGGAGACCCACAGGATGTCTCCCCACAGTATATTAGCACCACAGAGTCTCTCTCTCTCTCTCTCTCTCCACAGTATATTAACACCACAGCCTCCCCCGCAATATTGTATCTGTAATGACTTCCAAGATATGTATGATTTGTTTGTATATTCTAAGTAACATTAAAATGAAAAATATATTGATGATGAATGTAACTGATAAACTTGTAGGCAAGAAGGAAGATGATATTGGCGCAAAAGTTGACAGTATTTCTACCACCTCTACGCGACCTCACTCAATGGGAGCGGCATGAACATAAGAAAATAAGGAAGCTACAAGAGGCCTACACGTGGTAGTTCCTGTCACCTAACACTACCTACATCCACCTTTCATCCCCATCCATGAACCTATCCAGCCCCTCTTTAAAGCTCCCTAATGACTCCGCACTAACTACCTGTCTACTGAGTCCATTACGCACGACATTAATCTATCCGGCCACGACGCAGACAAATAAGATTAGTATTTCATTACACTGGCAATGAAATACTTGTCTGACATAATTTGCCGTGAGCCGTGGCCAGACGGATCAATGTTGTGCCGCCCTCACCAAGTGAGATTGGGTCGAGGTGGCAGAAATAGCGTATCTACTTAACCTCTTGAGACCCAGAACGTTATTTCCAAGTGGTCATTTGGCTACCATTAGACTAAATTGAGATTATAAGCAATATTTTATAGATATGACCTGTTTAGTATCCTTGTCGACTAACAAATTTGGTATATTCAGTTACTTTTCGTAATTTTATGGCTCGACAACATACAAATTTTTATAGCAAAGGAAATATCTGGGTGTGAAGGGGTCAAGCACCTTCAGGGGGCAAGGTTGGCTCACACGCAGGTTCAATTCCTCCCTGTGGCAATGAAATAAGTCTTATTTGACCTAAGAATATGGCCCTGTCCATGATGTATGGCGTATCCGTGCCTTGATATCAGGCGCCTAGAATTGAAACGGCACAAGCGCCACTTTTAAAAAACTGAGAAAAACGCGCTTAAAGTTTAATCTAAGAAAATCAAGATATGAAACGGCACAAGCGCCACTTTTTATCAACGAAAAAAATGCACCTAAAGTGTTTTCAAAGTAAATCAGCAACAAATGAAGATATTAGATTAAACTTTAAGCGTGTTTTTCTCAGTTTTTTAAAAGTGGCGCTTGTGCCGTTTCAATTCTAGGCGCCTGATATATGTTACAGTAAAACCTCTAGTATTCGGACCCTCATTATTCGGACCTTTTTTTTTTTTTTTTTTTTATAAATATAGTTTAATATTTTTTTAATAATACCCCCCATTATTCGGATCCTTGCATTACTCGGAGCACTCCTTGGCCCAATTAGTCCGAATATGAGAGGTTTCACTGTAATGTCATGCCGTCCCCACCAATTGAGGTCGGGTAGAGGCGTTTGAAATACCTTGTCTCTACTTTTGCACCGTTAATAATAATAATGATGTCAAATGATTAATTATACATAAAATATATAAGCCAGGTAACTTGTGTATAAATTGTATGACAACAGCAGTTACAGTTACATAAGTGAACTAAATTGGCACTAGACTGGCAAGTAAGTGAACTAAATTGGCACTAGACTGGCAAGTGTGTGTAAATCCCTAAGGGGTGCGTGCATTCTCCAAGCGTCCTTAGATCCTATACTCTGCTTATCACACGACAAAACCAAATAATACTTGCCTTAATTTCAACGTAGTTTTCGTCAAGATGTTCCGTCTATAATACTATTTTCAGTAGTGTTTCTAGCGGCTTCTGTATCTTGTGAACTTGCTTGCTGCATAAGGCTAATTGGAGCACAGTCATTTTCAAGCTTTCTTTTCTTCCAATCGGCTTCCATATTTTCTGATTTTCCTTCATTTTTCTTTAGATTTGGTTCAGACTTCACATCTTCCGTATCATTCCATTTGCAAATCTCATTCAGATGTTTTCTGGCGCCTCGTAAGGGGACAAACCCGTAGGTCTTGCCCACCGCGCCCAGGGCATGCAGGCAGACTATAGCGGCACCTTGTTCTGAATATCTCTTGCTTTTCTCACTGCATATAGGAAAAGGCTATTAAAATAATTAAAAATACGGGAGGATTGAGCGGTCGGCTGCTCGTCTGCACAGTTCACCAGCTCCGTAAGCACCGAGAGTTTGAGTGCTTCCCCACATAGTATAGTGGTTTTGGTAGTTACATGATGCACAGTGAATCATTCCCATTAACGAGGTGAGTACTCAAGTAAAATCGAAGCACTATATAAGCACTGCACTTCTATATAGTGCTGCAGGCTTGTAGTATATGATTTTTCATGCTAATGTTTTATCTGTTTTGTCAAGTTATGAACGAAAAAAGATTAACGTGGATTGACTCATAATTATATTGACTGACAAATAAACAGATATACATAGAGTTTAGGATGAGTAGATAAATAATTATGAAAGAAGACTACTTTAGGCTTGTGTACTCATTGGACTTACCTAAGGGTTGAGTTATAGCTGACCCCATCAACAACCACCGAGGCACAGAAGAATTTGTCCACCACAACATGGGTGTACGAGGGGCCCTTCAACTGGTTGCGAAACACGTACGTCTGAAAAATGCACTTTCTTGAGTACATAACACTACAACTTCTATTATTCAACCCCTTCACACCCAGATCTTTCCTTTGCTATAAAAAGATCGTATGTTGTCGAGCCATAAAATTTAGATTAGTAACTGATTATACCCAATTAGTTAGTCGACACTAAACAGGTCATATCTATAAAATATTGATTATAGTCACTAAAAATTGTCTAATGGTAGCAAATTACGTTCTGGGTCTCAAGGGGTTAATACAGAAACTGTTATATGACAAGAACATGAATACACAAAGCCTTCCTATCCAGTTATCTCATGCGAGTTATGTGGCTAAAGTAAAAAATAATGATTGGTATAACAGAAAATCGGTAAATTAAAAGGGTAATCATAATAGAAACATCTCTTAATGCAGCATCACAAAAGGAAGGAACAGACACAGAGAGACAGAGACGAGGAGAAAGAGTGGCACAGGAAAGGTAAAGATGATGAAGGGAGTAGTAGTAGTAGCAGTTGTAGTAGTAGTAGTAGCAGTTGTAGTAGCAGCAGTGGTAGTAATAGTAGTAGACAAGTAGTAGTAGCAGTGGTAGTAATAGTAGTAGCAGTTGTAGTAGTAGCAGTGGTAGTAATAGTAGTAGACAGAAGTAGTAGTAGCAGTGGTAGTAATAGTAGTAGACAGAAGTAGTAGTAGCAGTGGTAGTAGACAGAAGTAGTAGTAGTAGCAGTGGTAGTAATAGTAGTAGACAGTTGTAGTAGTAGCAGTGGTAGTAATAGTAGTAGACAGAAGTAGTAGTAGCAGTGGTAGTAATAGTAGTAGACAGAAGTAGTGGTAGTAATAGTAGTAGACAGAAGTAGTAGTAGCAGTGGTAGTAATAGTAGTAGACAGAAGTAGTAGTAGCAGTGGTAGTAATAGTAGTAGACAGAAGTAGTAGTAGCAGTGGTAGTAATAGTAGTAGACAGAAGTAGTGGTAGTAATAGTAGTAGACAGAAGTAGTAGTAGCAGTGGTAGTAATAGTAGTAGACAGAAGTAGTAGTAGCAGTGGTAGTAAAAGTAGTAGACAGAAGTAGTAGTAGCAGTGGTAGTAATAGTAGTAGACAGAAGTAGTAGTAGCGTGTAGTAATAGTAGTAGACAGAAGTACGTAGTAAGTAGTGCGTAGTTAAATAGTAGTAGACAGAAGTAGTAGTAGCAGTGGTAGTAATAGTAGTAGACAGAAGTAGTAGTAGCAGTGGTAGTAATAGTAGTAGACAGAAGTAGTAGTAGCAGTGGTAGTAATAGTAGTAGACAGAAGTAGTAGTAGCAGTGGTAGTAATAGTAGTAGACAGAAGTAGTGGTAGTAATAGTAGTAGACAGAAGTAGTAGTAGCAGTCCTCACTTACATTCAGAATCATCTTCGGAAGGTCAGCATTATTAAAATTTCCTCGTACGAATTGGACGGGCATCTCCACAAACTTCTGGCCATCGTCTTCCCGCTCCACAATCTTGACATGGTCGGCGCTGGGCGGCATGGCTGTCTTGCCTTGCTTCATCTCAAAGTTAAGTAACTTTCTTCCCTCATTTTGCTTGGCCAGCTGTATCTTAAAGTAGTCCTCAAGGCCCCAGAGTATACTGTTGAGAGATGCAATCAACTTAATAGAGTTCTGTGTACCCCAAAAAAAAACCACAAAATTAACCTATTACATACTCTAATCGGACCGGCTTAAACTGGTGGTCCGGGTTGAGTCGCTTGAGGCCTCCAGCTGTATAATATTCATGTTAAAAGTGTATCAATATGTGTCTATCCCTATTGTGATGCCTTACAAATATCACAAAAGTTAGGTTCAATTATTTTCAATACAGCCAAATTCCCAACATCCGACTTGTCCAAACAACCGACTTTTTTCACCACCACATTGTGTCTTGTTTTGCCCATTTATTTTACTTAGTTTTTTTTTTTTAGTTTTTAGAATACATTGATTTGTGGCTTTATTTATGCATGAATTTTACTTTCGCGTATACCACTGGATCGGCCTTCAAGAGCTGCATCTTTTATGTTCTATACCCTTTTGTCCTTACGTTTATGGTTACTGTGATATCCGAACATCCGACTATTCCAATTATCCGACCTACCTTCGGTCCCCCCAAGGTCGGATAATTAATACTTAGCTGTATATGGCAATAGCGCATTCTGAGCTCAGACCCAGACCGCCAATTTAAGCCGGTCCAACTATATCTATTAGTGATCAACAGGAAGGTGGTCCAACTATATCTATTAGTGATCAACAGGAAGCTGGTCCAACTATATCTATTAGTGATCAAAGGAAGGCGGTCCAACTATATCTATTAGGATCAACAGGAAGGTGTCCAAATAATCTATTATGATCACAGGAAGGTGGTCCAACTATATCTATTAGTGATCAACAGGAAGGTGGTCCAACTATATCTATTAGTGATCACAGGAAGGTGGTCCAACTATACCTTATTAGTGATCACAGGAAGGCGGTCCAACTATATCTATAGTGATCAACAGAAGTGGTCAAACTATATCTATTAGTGATCAACAGAAGGTGTCCAACTATATCTATTAGTGATCAACAGGAAGGTGTCCAACATATCTATTAGTGATCAACAGGAAGTGGTCCAACTATATTATTAGTGATCAACAGGAAGGCGGTCAACTATATCATAGTGATCAACAGGAGGTGGTCCAACTATATTATTAGTATCAACAGGAGGTGGTTCAACTATATTATTAGTGACAACAGGAAGGTGGTCCACTATATTATTAGTGATCAACAGGAAGGTGGTCCAACTATACTATTAGTGATCACAGGAAGGTGGTCAACTATATCTATTAGTGATCAACAGGAAGGTGGTCCAACTATATCTATTAGTGATCAACAGGAAGGCGGTCCAACTATTCTATTAGTGATCAACAGGAAGGTGGTCCAACTATATCTATAGTGATCAACAGGAAGGTGGTCCAATATACTATTAGTGATCAACAGGAAGGTGGTCCAACTATATCTATTAGTATCACGGGAACGGTGGCCAACTATATCTATTAGTGATCAACAGGAAGGTGGTCCAACTATATCTATTAGTGATCAACAGGAAGGTGGTCCAACTATATCTATTAGTGATCAACAGGAAGGTGGTCCAACTATATCTATTAGTGATCAACAGGAAGGTGGTCCAACTATATCTATTAGTGATCAACAGGAAGGCAACAGAAGGAACTCAAAAGAAATATATCATCAATGTGATCACAGCAAATCAGATTGATGAGCATATTCATGTCAAGATTACGTTGTTAAAACTACTTGTTGCCCAGTAATACAACAATACATTTCTGAACATAATAAGAACATAAGAAAATAAGGAAGCTACAAGAGGCTGTAAGACCTACACGTGGTAGTTCCTGTACTGCTATATAAATATCATAAATAATCATACAAATTATCAACTATATTTACCTTATTTCTTGTAGTGTCTGAGTTTCCAGAAAAGCTTTGCCCCGTGGCGTCACCTGGAGCTCCCTCAACATGTTCTGGACGGCGTATTTACTGTAGGTGAACGGGTTGTCGTATTCAATGCAGTATCTCAAATATCTCTCAATCTGTAAGTCAAAGAATGATAAGGATGTAGATTTAAGGATTGTAAAGAATGCAAGGATAGATAGATAGCAGATAAAAGGATGAGTAACCCCTTCACACCCAGATCTTTCCTTGGCTATATAAAATCATCTGTTGTCAAGCCATAAAATTACGAAAACTAACTGAATATACAAAATTTGCTAGTGGACAAGGATACTAAACAGGTCATATCTATAAAACATTGCTTATATTCATTAAAAATCGTCTAATGGTAGCCAAATTACAATGGAAATTACGTTCTGGATCTCAAGGGGTTAAGGAGGTAAGGATTTATTCAAGTACAAAAATGGACTGGTCTAAAGTTAACGCTTCCTGGTCTGCGTGATTCATGTCATAACTTATAGGCAGGGAACCACAAAATATACTACATTCAGTGTCTCTGTTCGTTGCAGTTGCCATCAATTAGCAGTCTGTATTGCTAGAAAACATTCACTGCTACACTAAACTGATGTACATATCTCCTTTTATCTAGCCTCCTTTTAAAGCTTCCACACTAACTACCTGACGACCGAGTCCATTCCAATCATTTACCACCCTAACACTCCTACAGTTCTTGCAATACAAACTACACACAGGCACACAAATTAAGTGAATATATTACAATCAAAGACGGCATTCTTAACCCCTTGAGACCCAGAACGTAATTTCCATTGTAATTTGGGTGCCATAAGACGATTTTGAGTGACTATAAGCAATATTTTATAGATACAGGTTGAAGTTCCCAAACTCGGCAACCTCGGGACCAGCGCCGAGCCGAGTAATGGAATTTTCCGACTTTTAGAACGTAGATATATTAAGGGGAAAAAAAGCATGAAATCACATGAAAAATTTAAGGTAGTAGATAATCCATCCCTACCCCGAAACTAGTCACTGAGTCATTATAATGTGTGAGGGTGACGAAATTATTCTAAAAAGGGGATTGATACTTCAATATGTAGGAAAAGCTTATATTCACCGATAAGAACCAAGCGGCTTGTGTGGTGGCACCTAGCGGCCGACCCGGCAACTACGCCGGGTTTGGTGTTCTGCCGTGTTTTGAAAATCCGGAACCATAGCCGAGTTTTGGGTGTTGCCGAGTCTTGGGATGCCGAGTTTGGGAACTTCAACCTGTATGACCTGTTTAGTATCCTTGTCCACTAGCTTATTTGGTATATTCAGTTACTTTTTGTAATTTTATGGCTAACAACAGACAATTTTTTATAGCAAAGGAAAGATCTGGGTGTGAAGAGGTTAATTCCATACTAAAAGGTCATTGTGGGTCACATTACCACTGTGTCTATAGGCAGGCATCCCTCGGGCCTCAAAACAGAGCAGTTCCACATGGCAGCTCGGGCGATCATCACACTGGCTGCTCCCGTGTCTTGCTGGAACCTTGCAATGTCCTCGTAACGTGATATATCCCTTGAGCCACCACTGCGAGAAAACTCAACGTCATTCTTCACTCACTAAGCAAACCAAAATATATATATAAATAGAAAGGAATAGGAAAGGAGAAAGGAATACTATGCTTCTTCTTAATTTCAGCTGTATTTTATCATAGTTAACCATATTAGCAGGTAAATATAGGCATAATTCTAAGCATGAGACCTTATGATAGAATTGAATTTTCGTGAAGTGATGATACATACAGAAATATCATCTTAATTAAAAAATGAACCTGGTTACGAGTTCCTACTTGTCATACTAGTTGCTGTTGTAAAAAATATAAAAAATGCGGATGAAATAACGCTCGTCTATTTTGATACAAGGCGAAAATTCCATTCTATCATAAGGTCTCATGCTTAAAATGATGCCTATGTTTACCTGATAATATGGGTAACTATGATAAAATACAGCTGAAATTTAGAAGAAGTGTAGTATTCCCTTCTCCTGGCATCAAATATCAGTCAGTAAGCAGCAAGGGGGCAGGATTTTCACCTCGTAAAAAAAACTGAGAAATGGTTTACTCACTTAGCAATCACTGGTATGGTCAGAACCTTTGCTATCTCTCTTATGACATCGTTGTGGTTGCGATGACGAGGCCTTTCCTTTCTGGTGCGGCCGTGAACCCCAATAGCTGCCACGCCACACTGCTCAATCATCTGGCAAAGCTCCAGCGTCTCGGGAAGGGAGTCCAGAATTCTGATTTTACAAGTCACTGGTATGCTAAGGCCTTGAACAAGTCCACTAAGTATAGACTTTATCTGAAAACAACAATAATAATGATAGTAATGAATGTAATAATAATAATAGTAATAGTAATAATGATGCTAACAACAAAAGCAATAATAACACTAATTATAATGAAAATAACAATACGGTAAATCCTCACTTTAACATTAGGGTAAATTTCCAAGTCGCTGTTCCCTGACACCGCCATTCCATCTAACCACTTAACCACTACTTCTGCAGCTACTCCCATGAAATGACGACAATACAGTAAAACCTCTCGTATTCGGACCCTCATTATTCGGACTGACATTATTCGGAACTTTTTTTTTTTTTTTTTTTTTTTTTTTAGGGGTCAAAATTTACTAGCTATAATTAATATACACTTATAATTTTTTTTTTTTTTTCTTTCTTTCATATCCCCCCATTATTCGGATCCTTGCATTACTCGGACCACTCCTTGGCCCAATTAGTCCGAATATGAGAGGTTTTACTGTACACTCCTATCAAAAATGTCTGTTGAGTCCTATACATTAACCCTTTCTAATTTGAACCCGTATAATTCAACCCAGGTCTCCCCTCAATTAGTTCCAATTAGAGGGACTACTGTAGGGAGGGGGAAGTAAGTAGAGAGAGAGAGAGAGAGAGAGAGAGAGAGAGAGAGAGAGAAGAGAATAGAGAGAGAGAGAGAAGAGAGAGAGCGAGGAGAGAGATGAGAGAGAGAAGAGAGAGTAGTAGTAGTAGTAGTAGTAGTAGTAGTAGGGTAGGGTAGGGTAGGGTAGGGTAGGGTAGGTTAGGTTAGGTTAGGTTAGGTTAGGTTAGGTTAGGTTAGGTTAGGTTAGGTCAGGTCAGGTCAGGTCAGGTCAGGTCAGGTCAGGTCAGGTCAGGTCAGTTCAGTTCAGTTCAGTTCAGTTCAGTTCAGTTTAGTACCTTTTAACTCACCTTCTCTGGCTGCGTGAGAAGTGCTGATCCCATGCCTCCCTTGAGACTAAACTGTTTCGGGCAGCCCATGTTGATATCCAAGCCAGCCACGTGGGGTTCCCTGGTGGGGGTAGAGAGAGAAGCATGCTCACTTAAGAACATTTAGCTACAAGAGGCTATGAGACCTACACGTGGTAGTTCCTGTTACTTAATAATACCCACGTCCACCTTTCATCCCCAGCCATGAAATTTTCCAGACTCCTTTAAAAGCTCCCTATTGACTCCCTATTGAATATGAAATTGAGATTAAATTCTTATGTACATCTCTTTAGAACTTACACCATTTTTCCCACTTTAAGAGCTCTCTGGGCATCATTTGTACCCATCTGGAAAATAACTTTGTGGCGTTCTTTTTCACAAGTCCGGAAAAACACCGTTCCATCTGACTTATCAATGAAATCCACTGTGCCCAACACATCTGAAAGCAAAACAAGGACATGAGTATCGGCAACCCGTAGATACATCAAGGCTAATTACTCAATAGGCTAAACCCGTTGATACTCAATAGTAGAACCCAAGGCTAATTTTCCATACAATTTTGCTTTCTCTTGAACAATTAGGATGGCACACATTGAAAGCAACAAGGAGAGAGAGAGAGAGAGAGAGAGAGAGAGAGAGAGAGAGAGAGAGAGAGAGAGAGAGAGAGAGAGAGAGAGAGAGAGAGAGAGAGACTTTCAAGATTAGTATACTAAAAATACATAAAATACTAACTGATTAACTGACTAATGTACTTAAATTCAATATTAAAGGACCATATCAGAACATATTTCAAGATTAAAAAAGAATATCAGACTTCCTTACCATTGTATCTTTTAATAGAACGCAACATCTTATAGTCAATGGTTTCCTCGGTGTAGACCAGATCGGTGCCGTAGTCGATGGTCAGGAGTCTGAAGGGCAGCGTGCACACCCTGACCATGGGCGCCACCACCACCTTCCCTGCGTACTGGTGACTCATCTTGTCCTCTGCACCTAAGGGAAAGGTAAACAATGCAGTGATGTATACACAGCGCGCCAAAGTATTGTTCGCGACATCATAACACAGCGCTTCCATACGGGAATTCAGAAAATGTACTCTATGGCAGCCTACTGACTTCCGAGAGAGATATCAGTACGAGAGAGTACAGTGCAGCCCCATGACTACTTGTGTTTTAACTAATGATTAACCCTTTGAGACCCAGAACGTAATTTTCACTGTAATTTGACCACCATTAGATGATTTTTAAGGAATATAAGCAATATTTTATAGATATGACCTGTTAAGTATCCTTGTCCATTAACTAATTTGGTATATTCAGTTACTTTCGTAATTTCAATGGCTAAACAGACGATTCTTTATATATCAAGGGAAAGATCTGGGCATGAAGGGGTTAAGTGTTTACCGATAGGATAGAAACAGTCCTAAATTTCACAACTATTGCCCCAGTCGCTGAACTCGTGACTTGTTGACTTGTGGCTAGGGAAAGACGCCTTGTGCTTGTTGATTTCCATTACGCAGGCATATATATACTTTGATCCTATCTAGACACTTTGCAAGTACCAACTACAGGAGAACCTCGTTTATCCGGCACCCACGGGGGGGAGCGCATGCCGGATAACTCATTTTGCCGTTGTTTTGAGAGTTACTCTTATGGAATCCCCCAAAATCCCTTTTTTTTTTTTTTTTTTTTTTCTCCCATCACAAGGAACCGGCCAAGGGCACAACAAAAATGGGTAACACAAAGCCCGCTTAGTTGCCAGTCCCTATAAAGAAGACAGTAAGAGAATAAAATAAAAAAGAGGGGTGAGCCAATTTAGTTCGGGAGGTGTCTTGTTACTCTTATTTTGAAAAGATGTAAGTCATAGGAAAGTGGAAAAATAGAAACAGGAAGAGAGTTCCAGAGTTTATCAGTGGGGAGAATTTATAAAAAAAAAAAAAAAAAAAAAAAAAAAAAAAAAAAAAAAAAAAAAAAAAAAAAAAAAAAAAAAAAAAAAAAAAAAAAAAAAAAGCCTGGGTCGATTAGTGCCGTTGTTTTGAGGCTGCCGTTGTTTTGAATGCCGGTTAAACGAGGTTCTCCTGTACAAGGTTATTGACTATACAGAGCGCCACCACGCCAGGACGAACTTGGTGGGCATTACGCAGGCAGCCACCTTAGAGGACCACCATGATGAAGAAAACAAGTGAGAGCAGTATATGTGAAGTAAAAAGCTGTAAAATAATTAAGAAGAAAAGGAACTGGAACATGGGGACCTACAAAACAAATACAAAGAAACACAGGTTAAATCAATCAATCAATCATTGAGGGCATATGCTCGCCACCTCGACCAACACAATTTTCTCCCATATTTAAACTCCAAATTCATGTTGCTATAGGTCAGGTGTGGCAGGTGAGGTCCAGTGCCTATAGGGAGGGTCAAGGGTTAAGTCAATAGGGAGTTTTATTAGGAGGCTAGACAATTAGAGGACGCAATGTTCATGATACCTTATTTAATCGGTCCCAATCTTAATCCCTTAGTCAATAGGGAGTTTTTAGTTAATAGGGAGTTTTTAGTTAATAGGGAGTGTTTAGTCAATAGGGAGTTTTTAGTTAATAGGGAGATTTTAGTCAATAGGGAGTTTTTAGTCAATAGGGAGTTTTTAGTCAATAGGGAGTTTTTAGTCAATAGGGAGTTTTTAGTCAATCAGGAGTTTTTAGTCAATCGGGAGTTTTTAGTCAATAGGGAGTTTTTAGTTAATAGGGAGTTTTTAGTCAATAGGGAGTTTTTAGTCAATAGGGAGTTTTTAGTTAATAGGGAGTTTTTAGTCAATAGGGAGTTTTTAGTTAATAGGGAGTTTTTAGTCAATAGGGAGTTTTTAGTTAATAGGGAGTTTTTAGTTAATAGGGAGTTTTTAGTCAATAGGGAGTTTAGTTAATAGGGAGTTTTTAGTTAATAGGGAGTTTTTAGTTAATAGGGAGTTTTTAGTTAATAGGGAGTTTTTAGTTAATAGGGAGTTTTTAGTTAATAGGGAGTTTTTAGTCAATAGGGAGTTTTTAGTCAATCGGGAGTTTTTAGTCAATAGGGAGTTTTTAGTCAATAGGGAGTTTAGTTAATAGGGAGTTTAGTTAATAGGGAGTTTTTAGTCAATAGGGAGTTTTTAGTCAATAGGGAGTTTATAGTCAATAGGGAGTTTTTAGTTTATAGGGAGTTTTTAGTCAATAGGGAGTTTTTAGTCAATAGGGAGTTTTTAGTTAATAGGGAGTTTTTAGTCAATAGGGAGTTTTTAGTTAATAGGGAGTTTTTAGTCAATAGGGAGTTTTTAGTCAATAGGGAGTTTTTAGTTAATAGGGAGTTTTTAGTCAATAGGGAGTTTTTAGTCAATAGGGAGTTTTTAGTTAATAGGGAGCTTTAAGTTAATAGAGTTTTAAAGTCAACAGGAGGCTAGACAATTTCAAGGATAGGGATGAAAGGTGGATGTAGGGAATACACGATCTTTCGAGCGAATGACTTTTCGAGCGGAGGACCATTCGGAGGACCCAATTGTGTGTGTGTGTTGCGTATGCGTGCAAGTGTATGTGTTGCGTATGCGTGCAAGTGTATGTGTTGCGTATGCGTGCAGGTGTGTGTTGCGTGTGTGTGTTACGTGTGCTTGTGTGTGTGTGTGTGTGTGCGTATAGAGGAAGCTACACGAGGCCGTGAGACCTAGGGAAGGGGTGGTGGTGGAAGGGGATAACACCTGGGGAACCTGACCTGACCTCACTTCCCTCTACCTACCTAGAATGTCGTGACAGTAGTATTTAAAGAAACAGGACGCCTAGCTGTTACGCCTTTGTGTGTGTGAACGTTGATTAAAAGAAAAAGCGAGTGCATTATAACGTAAAACGCCGAGGCAGCTGCATCATCCTCCTCACTCACAGACCCCCAGTGTGTGTGTCTGACCTAAAGAGCGAAAGCACAGTTCTCGTCCACTATAACGGCGTCAGCCCCGTACCGCCGCGGCCACGGGTACGGCGCGGGCCACAGTGGTCCATAGAAGCTAATCTCGGGCACGCGGGACTCGAACCTAGGATCAGCGCATCAAGGTATCCCCTGGGTACGTCTCTGTAGTATTCAGCGGGAGACACTTAGCGAAAACACGTCAAAATATTCAGTTTTCCGGTATCAAACTATGCTGTCATATATTTCAGGGACAATATTATGCTGAAAGGCTAATATGGCGGCAATGTATTATCGTCCCGCCTATATTTATCAATAACAACACTCTTAGTATCACTAATAAGCCATAAATAAGGTATTTAAGGGTAAATCTCACCTTATTTCCCATTAAATAAGTCTATATATCTTGGGTAAACAACAAACATCTTCTTCTTCTTCTTTCTAGGTGGGGAGCTAAACCACGGTTTTCAGTCGCAGTTCAAAGCCTATTTTCCGGCTGGCTCCCTGAGGGCTTGTAGGATTAGGCCCTAACTCTCTGCTCTTTTTACCCAAGCCTTTTCTAGAAATACTTTAACCCCTTCAATGATTCTTCTATTGGTGTCCTGTACCCTACTCAAACCTAAAAGAAATTCCATTATCCCATCTATGTTCCCCTCTGCCACTCTATCCCACTGATCCACGCCTACCTCCCGTGCCACTATTGCTATAAGCCGCTCTCTTTCCTCATCATACCTTGGACACATTAATACCAGGTGATCTACAGTTTCATCTAGTCTACCCATACACATTTGACATATCTGCTTCCTTCGTTTGCCCATCTATATGTTCTACTATTGACCTCCAGAGATTTTGTCCTTGCTTTAAATAATAAACCACTCCCCAAGCTACCATCATAAAAGACCTCACACTTTGGTGTGGTCTTCCCCTTGTACCAATTCAGAGAACTCTTACCCTCCATCCTCTGTCCTCTTACCCTCCATCCTCACATGGCGGCCAGTTGGTTCCTGAACGCTGATTGGCTGGCAATGTAGCGAGGCCTCTGATTGGTCCTGGGCTCGTGGCCAAGTTACGAGGTGCCAATTACGCATTTTAAAACGAATAATCACTTTTTTATTCGTGCACCGATATAGGATTGCATAGCCTTATTGAAAACCCCAGTTCGTTTTATGAACTTCCATAAAAAGTCTCAAGAGTTTAAGGCCTTTGTAAAAGAAATGTGACTCAATCAGTTAGTAATACCGTAAATTTTAACGATATTGTGCTGATAATTCTTTTTTTACACTAAATATCGGGGTATTATTGTGTGTTTTAATATTTTTCAATATTTCCGCATCGTTTTATGTATTAATCACGCGCCTGGTGGCTGTATTTTGTTTCTTTGTCTTAGGTTTTTTTGTTTATACTATAACGTCAAACTTGTTCTTCCTTCTAAATGAACGGTGAGGTTATTTGTGTGTGATTAGCTATGTCTACAGGCGCAGTGTGTTTGTGTGTGTTTATGTGACGTGTTTTTCATGTGTTTACTAAAGGAATACATCTGACTCAGTGGTGTAATGGGTCAAATTATCGAAAAAATAAAAGATGTTTTGCTTCTTGGTTTCAACACTAAACGAGGATCTGTTGCTGTTTATATACACACATCATATACTATTTGCCCATATTTTTTCACGAATTATAAGGGCTTTGTTAAAAAGTCGGTTTTTGTTATGGTGAATTTGAGTTTTTTTCGGCAATCTTTTGAAACCCAACATTTCATTAATTCTTTGTTATTTCAAGTTTTTTTAGGCTTATTGATTCCTATTTATCATTATTTTACTCTTTCCCGTGTTGATTTATTCATTATTTGATGTATTTGATTAATGAAGGGAATATTTGTAACCTCAAGTTGCATGTCAAGATCAAGAGAAGCTCTGATCAAGTCTCTTGATGACGTCACAGCGGCCATATTGGATATTTATCCTTATTCTTACATTTATACCTAATTTTACGGCTTCCCGTGCAATATTCATGGCTATTTAAGGGGTACGAAAGGGCGTGGGGCTGTATTGCATGATATTACCCATTGACAAAGACAATATATGCACGATAAATAGGTAAAAACTGGGTATTTCTGGCTTCTTATCTTATTTTCTTATGCTTTTTACCTCAATTTACGGGTTCCCGTGCAATATTCCAGGCTATGAAAGGGGTAAGATAGGGTTTGGGGCTGTATTGCATGATATAACACCCAAGCAGAGGCAATATATGCACGTTAAATGGATAAAAATGGGGTAATTCTGGGTTCAAAACTTTCCGCTATTATAAAAACAAGCCTTTTATTTATATTCTAATATATTTTGATGTGTTTGTGTCCTCACTAATAAGACACTAGCATCCTCCTCACTCACAGACATTCTGAGAACAACTGTTACTGAAGTCTGGACAGGAAACATTCAAGAAACATTGTTTCCAACCTTTGGAACAGTTGGGAAACATTGTTTGGCCTCTTGTAGCGTCCTTATTTTCTTATGTTGTTATGTGTGTACCCCGCCCCGCCGCCCACCCCCTCCACGGGCGTGCAGACGCGTGCGTACGGGCAGTAAACAAACAGTGCACCGAAAGCTTAGGGCCGAGTAATGACCTGTGTCTTCTTTCTGGTGTTGTTTAGGGGTTTCTACCGCAGTGTAATGCATCACAAGGCAGTTCACCTTCAACACTAGGCAGACATAATGCTGCTTACCTTATATTTGAGCCAGAATCACCACAACACGACACACACAGCCCGCCGGCCGTCTGCTACCACTCAGCCATCTTGTAAATCTGACACTCTGTGACTCTCAGCTGGCATTCTGGCAAAGATCTGCAGAAATCTGTAGCCATAACAAGATAAATCTGAAACATATAATTTGATAACACTGGTTATTATAGTTTATGAGTTTCAATTTTGAAAAAAAGAGGAAATTTCCATAGGCATTCTGATATTGATAACATATCTACGGTAGTTCACTATAGTCTTAGTTCACTTCACTAGTTCTAGCATTCCTGTGGGGGGTGGCGTAGCTACGCCACTGGTATAGCAGGGTAGCATAAAGCTTCCTGCGAGCCTCCCGGTGACGTCACAACTTTCACTGTGACGTCATCACTCAGGCTCCGCCCACGTAAATATATTTCCAAAAAACCATTTTTAATTACTGGTTCAATCTTGGATCTGATTACAGTTTTAGAATCGGCATTACATATCATGATTTTTTATATATCTACCATGATTAATAATAAACTATTAAGAAAGTCGATAAAAATTAGAACAAATATGGCGCTGATGGCGCCCCCTACTTAATCTGTATATTTTTATAATTCTCCCGCCAATTCCAGGTTTATGAGACTTTTCTTGATTGTCTGATTTATATCTAACATTTCCATATAGATAATGTACTTAGTGAAGCGTGTTATTAGGCTATTTACATGAAGGCTCCAACTCATGTTCTGTCAAGTAAACAATATTTCTCCGCAAAAAAATAACTTTTTCAATTCTTGGGTTTGAGGCAATAATTGTGTTAAATACTAAAACCATTGTGTCTCTAATGTTTTTTGAAAATGTTATCATGCGTGTTTGACAGTCCAAAGCTCGAGTCTGGCTTCATCCTAATATATTCAGTTTATTATATTTTCGGCTTTTTTATTTAGCCTCTAAGTATTGGATTGGTAACTGTATTTATGTATCTGGCCATAAACTCAGCTCATCCACAAGTCATACACTACAACACTCTTTATCCCACAGGTGGATCAAGGTTCTATGCTGTGACAAGTCAGCTTCAAGAGCACAGTGACATGTGACAAGTTGAGGCATGTTACTACTCATGAATCCAAGCAAAACTTTAACCCTTCAAACCCAGATCTTTCCTTTGCTATAAAAAATTGTCTGTTGTTAGCCATAAGATTACAAAAAGTAACTGAATATACCAAATTTGCTAGTCAACAAGGATATTAAACAGGTTATATCTATAAAATATTGCTTATATTCACTAAAAATTGTCTAATGGTAGCCAAACTACGATGGAAATTACGCACTGGGTCTCAAGGGGTTAAAGTAATGCTAAAACTAAAGTGAATCGTAGGATAGAATCATAGAATAGCTTTGAAGGAACCGTAGCTACCAAACTTTACACCCTCCTGATTTTCTTCTATGGGGAGAAATGAAAGCCATACATACAAACATATTCCTCTTTCATTCCCTGGAAACATCCCATCATACAAGGAGTATCTCTTCCTTTGAACTGTCATGTCTTCACGAACAAAACACACACAACCAAAGGCACACGCCATTCCTACTACTTTCTGTAGCTTTGCCTTATCATTATGCAACTGTAATAATATCGAGAATATAAACTTTGGAAATACAGGTTGAAGTTCCCAAACTCGGCAACCTCGGGACCAGCGCCGAGCCGAGTAATGGAATTTTCCGACTTTTAAAACGTAGATATATTAAGGGGAAAAAAAGCCATACAACTTCTTCAAAAGGTCAATTTTCTCAGAAATAGTTAACACATTGTTCTTCTTTTCTTTTCACTTCCACCAGTACAGTAGGTGTTCCTGGACGTTTGGGAGCCATAATACCAAAAACAGACCTGTAGAAGTACACAAAATAACAGTGTACACAACTCTACAGTCACAACACCACTGAACAATAACAACAAACAAATCGGCGGGAGAAACCAAGCGGCCTAGTGTGGTGGCACCTAGTCGGCCGACCCGGCAACTACGCGCCGGGTTTTGGGTGTTCTGCCGTGTTTTGGAAAATCCGGAACTATAGCCGAGTTTTGGGTGTTGCCGAGTCTTGGGATGCCGAGTTTGGGAACTTCAACCTGTACCTACATATTGTGCTTTCACGTTTACATGCATACATGAATTTTTTTTTTTAAGATATTCATTTGCTATGAATGCATTATCTATCTGATATATATAATGAAGCCTCATAAACCAACGCTTTCATGGAAGACCCCGAGAAGGAGGATAGAAAGCAACCGAGGTAAGAGACAAACAAGAAAATCTACATGGAAGCCATGAAAACAAGATAAACTGGATGAATAAAATAGAAATGTGAGTTTCCTGAACATGGACGATGTGCTACAACAAACATGTGTGTATACAAGATATGTGTGGTATGTACAGTATATGAGAGATGTGTGGTATGTACAATATATGAGAGATGAACGCTGTCTGACATGAGGTGATGACTATGGATGGATCAAAACAAAATTGGTGCCTTGCATGTAAACCTGTCTGTGCACAGTAGGAAGGGAACTCCTACAGCCCATCACACTGCAGAAAGATGCCAAATACTGCAATGTGTGAGTGTGTGTGTTACAGTGTGTACTTCTTTGAGGAGGAATTACGTCCTGTCTATCTTCAACTATTCTTAATCTCAGGTAAATTTGCAGTTGATCAATACATCTGGCATGACATAGAAGCAATTTTACGGTGTCCTTCTCAAACAACTCTTGATATAAAAGCACATAAAAACTATAAAGCTTTTCATTTATAGTCAAAATTAGAAAATAAAGTATTAACTATAAACTTTATGCTTTTTTTTGCCTTTAAAAAATCGCTCCAAAATTCTCGATGGAGATCTTGAGGTGGGTGTGGCGTCGTCTGGCAACAGCAAAGCTGCAGAACTGGCGGTGCTCATGGGACTGACGCAGGGCGGCGTTGTGGGGACGTCTGGCAAACGTTCAAAGACATTTGTGTAATCACTGGATTCTCCAGAGGCAGAGGATGGATGCAGCTGCAGAAAAGGCCCTCGGCGTGACTCCTGAATGGGGATGGCACAGCTGCGAGGGAGCCCATTCGTGCCAATGGGATCTCTCCCATCCGATTGTATTACATTTGCTTCATCTTTGCTGACCTGCAACGTTATCAGAATGCCAGTGTATCAGAAATACTGTAAATCACTAGAACATCTGAAGCAAAATACACAGTGTTTTCAGAAATTCTATCACAGAGTCACAGTCATGTTACTGAAATCCTTCATAGGTTATAGTGGACATGAAAGCTTGCTGTTATGCTGAAGCGGTTAGGAGTCTTCATAAGAACTTAGCGATCCTACTGATATAGGCATTACTTTTTTTTCCCGTGTGGCAGCACATTTCATGAAATTAGAGTGAAAGCTTTGATGTTTCATGCATGTTACATGCACATGAGATAAGCGTTGTATACACCTCCTATAAACAGCCGCCAATGTCTGGGCAGAATGATCGAGCCCTGAGCCACAACTGGACAACTGGTGAGAGTGGCAACCTCCGTGGCAATGGGTGGCTGGCTTCACACCTGACACGCTCATCACCCCATGATAAAAGTGCAGATTTTGAAACTTCGTGATTTTTGGAGTGTGTGTGGATAAGGTATTTTGGATCTGTATATATATGTATGTATAATATATGAAGGGAAGGTATTCTGGCTTTCAGAAGGCTAATTTTGATGAGATAAAATTGCACTTTAACTGAAAATCCAGTACTAGTCTACACTGAGATAACTACAACAAAACCTGCCTTTTACTTACTTGACTAGAATCCTTGGCTACCGCTGGGCCATCCTTTGCCTTGGCCTTCACGTCAGAAGATTTACGAAGAAACTTTGAGAAGAAGCTTGGTGAGTGTGAGGGCGAGGGTGTGGCGGGGAGGGGCAGGGAGGCGGTGGAGGCCTGGGAGCAGGTGGACGACCCGGACACTTCCCGGATTCTGACTCCCGACTCACTTCTGTGGTTGCAAAGAACATAAGAATATAAGAACATAAGAAAATAAGGAAGCTACAAGAGGCCGTGAGACCTACACGTGGTACTTCCTGTTACTTAACTCTACCTACATCCACCTCTCTTCCCTATCCATGAATTAATCCAGACTCCTTTTAAAGACCCCAACAGATAAAAATGGATTCAATTTGACAAAAAATGGATCAAAGGAATCATATGACATCAACATATAACATGCAGGACTTTCCATGCAATTGCACACATCTATCATAAGAACATAAGAAAATAAGGAAGCTACAAGAGGCCGCAATACCTACACGTGGTAGTTCCTGTTACTTAAATACTACTTACTTCCATCTTTCATCCCCGTCCATGAAATTGTTTTGCCTCCTTTTAAAACCAACATTCTACCTATCGACAATGAGCATTATCTACCATCTTTTAATAAATCAGAAAGGCTATTATGATGAGTGAAACAGGTTGTGAAGGTAATTTTAGGGTGGTAAATGATTGGAATGGACTCAGTAGACAGGTAGTTAGTACAGAGTCATTAGCGAGCTTTAAGAGGAGGCTAGATAAATTCATGGATGGGGATGAAAGGTGGATGTAGGCAGTGTTAAGTAACAGGAACTACCTCGTGTAGGTCTCACGGCCTCTTGTAGCTTCCTTATTTTCTTATGATCTTAATTTACAAAGTGTAGCAGGTTGTAACTCGCTTTACCTTGTAGAGACGTAGGGTTGATATGCGAGGGAGTCTCGAAGCTTTTCCCAATAGTTCCAATAGCCTTTTGCACGGTAATAGTCCAGAGAGTGGCAGAAGCTTATCACAGTTGGCTTGACACACGGCTTGTACAGACAGGGAATGACAATGCGCCTTCGTTGGTCTGAAATACATGAAAATAGGAATCACACAGCAAGGACATATCAAAACATAAGAACATAAGGAAGCTACAAGAGGCTGCGAGACCTACACGTGGTAGTTCCTGTCTCATGGCTATCAACAATTTCTTCAGGAAGCTGTTAGTTCACCACATCTACCACTCACTTCATACATTACATTTACAAAGGCTGCCTAACTGGTAGTCCTGTTGTATCACACCTACTCCCTAGCCATCCAAATTCTTCCCTCCATTATTAAATGCTCCCTAATGACCCCGCATAACTACGACACTGAGTCCTTCAATCATTTACCACCCTATTTGTGAACCAGTTTTTCCCTTTTCCTTTTACAATCTACGCTTCTCCAGTTGAATCCGTTACTTCTTGTTACTACCCTGGTTTCTGCTCCTATGACTTATCTCAGGTCACATATTAAAAGCATGGATAATGAGTCATCAGGCTCAACTACATGAACTGTTACACCATCTTGGACACTTTGGTACTACATATGTGCTCTAATGTACTCATGCCATGTGCCTCTATTATGTATTTCTTTGCACTAGTACTTAAGTTAACTCTTTGCTTTGTTGTTGTTTTTATGCTGTAGGGCTCAGGGTATATTAAATTACTATATTGTATAGTATTATAAGTATATAGCATTATCAATTATTTGCTTTAGCACTATAAGTTCATCCTCGTCTATTATTTGTTGTTTTTCTTGTGCCTTCGGGTGAAATAAAATTATTATTATATTATTATAATTATATATTATCATTATTTTTATTAGTTATTCTTTATTATTATTCTTATCTCTTATTATTATTATTATTATTATTATTACCATCAACCTTACCTATACTGAGAGCATGTGCGAACAGGACGAAGAAGTTGTTTGCATTGGACGCCAAGAATTCTGGCGACAGGATGACAATGACCCTCAGGCAACGCTCAATGATCAGGCGCACGATGCTGTCCGACTCAAACTGAAGCCCTCCGACCAGGTCTCTATCTTTTAGGCAGAGCTGAAATATATAGTTTTTTTTATTATATATAGATCATACATAAAGAAATGCAAATTATAGTCATGATTGTATTTCTAGTAATCTTAACCCCTTCACGCCCAGATCTTTCCTTTGCTATAAAAAAATGTCTGTTAGCCATAAAATTACGAAAAAGCAACTGAATATACCAAATTAGTTAGTCGACAAGGATACTAAATAGGTCATATCTATAAAAACATTGCTATTATTCACTAAAAATCGTCTAATGGTACCCAAATTACAATGGAAATTACGTTCTGGGTCTCAAGAGGTTACATCTGAAACTTGATCAATTTTTCTAACATGTAAAAGTAGGAACACTGAGTGCAAAGAAAGGAGAGGAAATTACTAGGAAAGATTACAATGCATGGAAAATATGATATACAAAGATTCAGAACTTACCTTAAGACCATATTCTCCTTCTAATTTTTCCACCATTTCTTGAACAAAGTCAATATCTTCATCGGCAAACAGGACCAGTGCGGTGTATTGTTGGAGTCCGAGGCCCAAGCTCAAGTTCTTATGGTCATCTGTAAGTCAATTATATTTCAATCAATAATCATTTTCACCATAGCCGTGTTTTTGTCGTCCAAGCACCGTCTTGGATTATGAAGACCGCTCCAATAACACTTGCTGAAATGTGTGTTATACTGCTTTGTGATATTGTTTGCAATGTTTTGGACTGATTATTATTTCGGCCCCTACCAAGCTTGTTGTGTTTTCAATTGCGAGAAAAAACGGTCTTCGTACCAAGACGATGCTTGGACGACAAAAACACGGCTAATATTAACCCCTTCAGACCCAGATCTTTCCTTTGCTATATAAAAGTGTCTGTTGTTAGCCATAAAATTACAAAAAAGTTACTTAATATACCAAATTAGCTAGTGGACAAGGGTATTAAACAGGTTATATCTATACAAAATTGCTTACATTCATTAAAATAGTCTAAAAGTAGCCAAAATACAAAGGAAATTACGTTCTGGGCCTCAAGGGGTTCAGAAAGCTGAGAAAACCTACATTTCACAGACATCTCCAAAACAACTACAGCTTAAATCTCCATTCTTAGCTAGTTTTTCTTATAAATACCTCGACCCTCCCACCAGTTGGCAAGCACACACCTGCAGGAAACCAGCCTAGACCTTTATTAACCCCTTCACGCCCAGATCTTTCCTTTGCTATATAAAAATGTGTCTGTTGTTAGCCATAAAATTACGAAAAGTAACTGAATATACCAAATTAGTTAGTCGACAAGGATACTAAACAGGTCATAGGTATTAAACATTGCTTATAGTCACTAAAAATCGTCTAATGGTACCCAAATAACAATGGAAATTACCTTCTGGGCCTCAAGGGGTCAATACAAGATTATCTCATTATCGCCTTGACACTCAAAAGGTCTTGATGCTACATTACTACAGGTCATTACTACAGTTCTTAATAGCTGTGCCTCTGTAGTTCCTCTTAATCATCATGAGCCTTTTTGTACATGCTAGAAATGTGCTGATCTAAAATGTATCCTGAACAAGGTCAACTCTAACTCCTGTTTTAACCCTTCACGCCCAGATCTTTCCTTTGCTATGTAAAATCGTCTGTTGTTAGCCATAAAATTACGAAAAGTAACTGAATATACCCAATTAGTTAGTTGACAAGGATACTTGGCAGGTCATAATGTATAAGATATTGATTATATGCATTAAAAGCGTCTAATAATGGTCAAATTACAACAAAAATTACGTTCTGGGTCTCAAGGGGTTAAGGCTTTGATTTCCTGCTCCTTCAGCAATCTTTGGAACCACTCGAGAGAGAAAGCAGCAAAAGTATCAACTACTGAGAAAACTTTAACAAATCTCCATTACTGTGGCAATTACAATGCAGGTAACACAGTACTGTGAAGGCAGGAATATCTTACCAATAGTGAGGACATTACTGTCGTAAACAGCGACGTCGGTCACCACTTGGTCGATGGGGGGCGGCAGGGCGGTCAGGGCCCCGCCCCCCTGGCTCAGACACTCGTCATAATCAGCATCTGGGGAACAACAGTTAGCTACAATTATCTCATGCAATACAAAGACAAGGGGTTTGTCAAGGGGCACTCAACAAAAATCAATAATCTTGTCATCATGCCGAGACGGCTTCAATTCTAGACTGATGTAAACAAAATATCATAGGAGAGAGGATTGATTGATTTGATGCTAAAAAGGGAGAAATGTGTCAGTTATAGAGAGGGGAGTAGAACAGAACATTAAATTTCAGTAAGATGCCAACACTGTTCTTGGGAAACAATCAACAATGTTCTAACTACACTTACATATCAATTGCCTGGTGTCATCAATGATATCAAAGCGGTCCATGGCTTCCAGGTACTTCCATAGCTGTCCCATTAGATTTCCTTTTTGTCTAAGGATATGTAAACAATGTTCTGTGGGTGAAATTTTCCCCCAACAACTGATGCTGCTCACATCCAAATCGGCCTGTTCTGCCACGCCTCTCCAGTCTCTGCAAGATTACGTATACAGTAAAACCTCTCGTATTCGGACCCTCATTATTCGGACCTCCTTTTTTTTTTTTTTTTTTTTTTAGGGGTCGAAATTTCCTAGCTATACCATAAGCACCTAGATTTTTTTTTTTTTTTTTTTTTTTTTTTTTTTTTTTTTTTTTTTTTTTTAAGGGGTCGAAATTTCCTAGCTATAATGAAACGCCTAATTTTTTTTTTTTTTTTTTTTTTTTTTTTTTTAGGGGTCGAAATTTCCTAGCTATACGTACTATAATATAAACACCTAGATATTTTTTTTTTTTACATATCCCCCCCCATTATTCGGATCCTTGCATTACTCGGACCACTCCTTGGCCCAATTAGTCCGAATATGAGAGGTTTCACTGTTTGTCATTATACTGGCTGAGAAAACAGGTAATAACACATCAAAAATACTACATTGCCAATTATTGTGATAGTAGTGCAGTCTTGTCGTCTTAAACAATGATTTCCCTTTCTTCTAAATTTGTAATAGCCATCATAAGAACATAAGGAAGCTACAAGAGGCCGTGAGACCTATACGTGGTAGTTCCTGTTACTTAATTAACACTACCTACATCCACCTTTCATCCCATCCATGAAATAATCTAGCCTCCTTTTAAAACTCCCATTTGACTCCGCACAAACTACCTGACGACTTGCCTAATAAAACTCATGAACTTATATATTCAAAAAGCATCTTGGTTGGCAATAATTAGTACATGTAATCCTCAGGTCCCTCTGCAAGGCCTGTACTAGGGGAGAGCGGGGCAGGTTGCATCGAGGGTAGGTTGCATCATTGCCTCTATAACTCGCATTCACTTTTTTTATTATTATTATTGTTGTAGTTGTAGTAGTAGTAGTAGTTTATTGTAGTAGTATGTAGTAGTATAGTTATATATGTAGTAGTAGTAGTAGTAGTAGTAGTAGTAGTAGTAGTAGTAGTAGTTTGTAGTAGTAGTAGTAGTAGTATGTAGTAGTAGTAGTAGTAGTAGTAGTAGTAGTAGTAGTATGTAGTGTAGTAGTAGTAGTAAGTATATAGAGTAGTATAGTAGTGTAGTGTAGTAGTAGTGTAGTAGTTATTGAGTTGTGTAGTAGTATTGAGCGATACGTGTGATACCATCGAGTTTGAGGCAATGATGCACCTCCCTCGATGCCCTGCCGCTCCCCTACCAGTGCATGGCTCTCGTAAGTCTCATTGTAGCATGCGATAATGAAAGAAAGAAAAGTGCGAGACTACAACAACCTTGCATACAGGAGGAAGAGGATATAGTGGGGGAGTATTTGTTTGGAGATGGGAATGTGGAAGCAGATAAAAGAACAATCAACAGTTTTTGGATGACCAGAGGAAATAAGAGGAAAGAAAGAGAAAGAAACTAAAATATAGAATAAGAGAAGACAGCTAATTAAAGACCCAGACAGCAAGAAGAAACACGTCAGGGAGTGCCGATGAAAAAGGCCTGACTCCCGACCCACAACTGAACTGAACTGAATAGTGTGGTCAGCGGGCCATCCTACCTGTGGGCTCCCTGTGGGGCGAGGAGGATCTTGCGGGAGTCCAGTCGGCAGGCCAAGTGTTTCCTTGTGGCGAGACTCAGATTCTCACCGGAGCCTCGGCCACCTCTCCTCGGTGACCAGACATGTCCGCTGGTGCTAAAAGGAAATAGGGAGAAACTGGTTCACAAATAGGGTGGTGAATGATTGGAATGGACTCAGTCGTCAGGTGGTCAATGCGGAGTCTATTGGGGTCTTTAAAAGGAGGCTAGATAAATTCATGGATGGGGAAGAGAGGTGGATGTAGGTAGTGTTAGATAACAGGAACTACCTTGTGTAGGTCTCACGGCCTCTTGTAGCTTCCTTATTTTCTTATGTTCTTAAGAAATTATATTGATTTTGGGTTATAATTATGGCCTTTTAGCAGCGGGAGAACAAATATATTGCACTTAGTGTATCGTAGTCGAGGAGAGAGAGATGTAGGATTCCGAAGTGGTACGTATCTCCACAGTACAATCGCCGTTGGTTGGGGAGAGATGCCCCTTCAACTCCCCCTGCCCCCTACATTACCCCTGCCCTACAATGACAAGGAGATATTCTGCCCTAAAGACACGTGAATAGGGTGGAAGGGGAAGATAGGAGAATGTTGAGATGTATGGCTGGGATCCTATGGAGAGATGAGGTGTGGATGTGGCTTGAAGGTGAAAGTAAATTAAGTGGCTAAGAAGTTACTCTCTCTCTCTCTCTCTCTCTCTCTCTAAGTCACCAGTAGGATTGCTTTCTCTCTCTCTCTCTCTCTCTCTCTCTCTCTCTCTCTCTCTCTCTCTCTCTCTCTCTCTCTCTCTCTCTCTATCTCACCAGTGATTGCTTCCCCTCTCTCTCTCTCTCTCTCTCTCTCTCTCTCTCTCTCTCTCTCTCTCTCTCTCTCTCTCTCTCTCTCTCTCTCTCTCTCTCTCTCTCTTTGCATAAATAATTATTGATGTATTTGGAAAAGTAAGAACAAAATTGAACTATGAATACTTCCATGTTTAAATACTATGATTGTACTATTTTAAATATTATTGTATATATTATGATTAAATTAAGGAGATGGAGGCAATGCAGTGAGGAATATAACTTTTTATGGTAATATGATATGGTATTTATTCCTTAATTGTCCTAGTCCAGTGCTTAATTGTGATGAAATAGCCTAATCTCACCTTATTTCACGGCTAGTTCAATGGCTAGGACACGATCCATCACGGCTCTGTGACGGAAAGGAAAGTGATGAGAGTCACGCATAGAATCCCCGTCGCTGTGCAGTGTTAAGGATAGGTCTGTAAAGGTGTGTGTGGGGATTGGTCTGTAAAGGTGTGTGTGGGGATTGGTCTGTAAAGGTGTGTGTGGGGATTGGTCTGTAAAGGTGTGTGTGGGGATTGGTCTGTAAAGGTGTGTGTGGGGATTGGTCTGTAAAGGTGTGTGTGGGGATTGGTCTGTAAAGGTGTGTGTGGTGATTGGTCTGTTAAGGTATGTGTGGGGATTGGTCTGTAAAGGAATGCACAACCTTTCGAGCAAATGATTTTTTGAGCAGAGGATGTTTCGAGTGAATGACTTTTCGAGCGGAGGATGATTCCAGTGAACGACTTTTCGAGCGGAGGACCATTCGGAGGATCCAATTGTGCAGGGATGTCAACAAGAAAAGAAAAAAAACTCTGAAATAAAATAATAGGGCGACCAACTCATCCGAGCGCAGCGAGGCTGACCGACCGTAGCGAGGGAACCTCCCAGCTGGGGGTTCGGGGGGCGCTGTAAGCCCCCAGAGATTTTTTGTAAATTTCATGCTCTGAGAGAGCTTCTGAGAGGTCCTTGGTTATATCTATAATCATTTCTGGTCTCAATTTTGTCTGTTTATGTGTCCACAATTTGTGTATATGTATATATCTCTGGCCATACTATATTGAGTATATACCCTCTGGCCAATCTGGCTTGCCTCCTGCTGTGGCATCCCTGCATTGAACTCTCCAGGCCTGGAGCCTGCAAACTTGACACAGTGAGGGCAGTGTGCCAATCGATACCAGACCCCTGGATCACCAGAGCTATCTCACCTGGCTGTGGCTGCTGTAATCCACCCCCAACATACTGGCTGTGGGCTGCTGTATTCCACCCCCAACATACTGCCTCCTGAGCAAACTTATAGCAGTGGAGTCAGGAGATATCGGCAGCTTAGTATTAACTTCCCGCTAGGCAGCCAAAAAATGTTTTATGGTCTGTGCTGGATCAGTGGCCAGGGTCAGGTTCGGCTGTGGGTTAGGCAACTATGTACACCCCCCCCAAATTTTTTTAACCCGAATCTACACGATTCACAGAAATGACCCAGCTGGCAATAAAATACTCGGAAATGCGCGAATCCGCGGAAAATTGACATCCCTGATTGTGTGTGTGTGTGTGTGTGTGTGTGTGTGTGTGTGTTGTGCGTGAACGTTGATTAAAATAAAAAGTGAGTGCATTATAACGTAAAATGCAGAGGCAGCTGCAGCATCCTCCTCAGTCACAGACATTTTGAGAACAATAGTTACTGAAGTCTGGACAGGAAACATTTAGGAAACATTGTTTCCAACCTTTGTAAACAGTTGGGAAACTTTGTTTCCAACCTTTTGTAAACAGTTGGGAAACATTGTTTCCAACCTTTGTAAACAGTTGGGAAACATTGTTTCCAACCTTTGTAAACAGTTGGGAAACATTGTTTCCAACCTTTGGAAACAGTTGGGAAACATTGTTTCCAACCTTTGGAAACAGTTGGGAAACATTGTTTCCAACCTTTGGAAACAGTTGGGAAACATTGTTTCCAACCTTTGGAAACAGTTGGGAAACATTGTTTCCAACCTTTGTAAACAGTTGGGAAACATTGTTTCCAACCTTTGTAAACAGTTGGGAAACATTGTTTCCAACCTTTGTAAACAGTTGGGAAACATTGTTTCCAACCTTTGGAAACAGTTGGGAAACATTGTTTCCAACCTTTGTAAACAGTTGGGAAACTTTGTTTCCAACCTTTTGTAAACAGTTGGGAAACATTGTTTCCAACCTTTGTAAACAGTTGGGAAACATTGTTTCCAACCTTTGTAAACAGTTGGGAAACATTGTTTCCAACCTTTGGAAACAGTTGGGAAACATTGTTTCCAACCTTTGGAAACAGTTGGGAAACATTGTTTCCAACCTTTGGAAACAGTTGGGAAACATTGTTTCCAACCTTTGGAAACAGTTGGGAAACATTGTTTCCAACCTTTGGAAACAGTTGGGAAACATTGTTTCCAACCTTTGTAAACAGTTGGGAAACTTTGTTTCCAACCTTTGTAAACAGTTGGGAAACTTTGTTTCCAACCTTTGGAAACAGTTGGGAAACATTGTTTCCAACCTTTGTAAACAGTTGGGAAACATTGTTTCCAACCTTTGTAAACAGTTGGGAAACATTGTTTCCAACCTTTGTAAACAGTTGGGAAACATTGTTTCCAACCTTTGTAAACAGTTGGGAAACATTGTTTCCAACCTTTGTAAACAGTTGGGAAACTTTGTTTCCAACCTTTTGTAAACAGTTGGGAAACATTGTTTCCAACCTTTGGAAACAGTTGGGAAACATTGTTTCCAACCTTTGTAAACAGTTGGGAAACATTGTTTCCAACCTTTGGAAACAGTTGGGAAACATTGTTTCCAACCTTTGGAAACAGTTGGGAAACATTGTTTCCAACCTTTGGAAACAGTTGGGAAACATTGTTTCCAACCTTTGGAAACAGTTGGGAAACATTGTTTCCAAACAAAGTTTCCATCAATACTACGGCAGTGAGAAGCGGAGCAAGGTTTGCGGTTAGTTTGTTAAATATCAATACTCCTATTGTCACTAATATGCCATAAATAAGGTATTTAAGGGTAAATCTCACCTTATTTCCCATTAAATATGGTCTATATATCGGGCATAAACACTAATCATGGCCGCCCAGTTGATTCCTGAACGCTGATTGGCTGAGAGTTGTAGGGAGAGATGCCAGGCCTCTGATTGGCTATGAGGAAGGCTGGCCTCGCGGCCATGTTACGAGGTGCCAATTACGCATTTCAAAACGAATAATCATTTTTATTCGTGCGCCGATATAGGATTGCATAGCCTTATTGAAAACCCCAGTTTCTTTTATAACTTTTCATAAAATAAAGTCTCCAAGTTTAAGGCCTTCGTAAAAGAAATATGACAATCAATTAGTAACACCGTAGATTTTAGCGATATTTTGTTGGTAATTCTTTTTTCACACTAAATATAGGGAGATATTTGTGTATTTTAATATATTTCAATATTTCCGCATCGTTTTATGTATTAATCACGCGCCTGGTGGCTGTATTTTTTTTATTTGTCTGAAGGGGTTTTGTTTACACTTTTAAAGTTTACCTTGTTCTTCCTTTTAATTGAGCGTTGAGGTTATTTGTGTGTGATTAGCTATGTCTACAGGCGCAGTGTGTTTGTGTGTGTTTATGGGACGTGTTTTTCATGTGTTTACTGAAGGAATACATCTGACTCAGTGGTAGAAAGGGTCAAATTATCGCAGGAATAAAAACTATTTTGCTCCTTGGGTTCAACACTAAACTAGGATTTGTTACTGTTTATAAGATACACACATCATATACTATTAGCTCATATTTTTTCACGAATTATACGGGCTTAATTAAAAAGTAGATTTTTGTTGTGGTGAATTTTATGTTTTTTCGGCTATCGTTTGAAACACGATATTTCATTAATTCTTCGTTATTTCATTGTTTGTTTAGGCTTATTGTGTCCTATTTATCATTATTTTACTTTATCTGTGCTGATTTATTCATTATTTGATGTTTTTTATTAATGAAGGGAAAAGTTGTAGCCTCGAGTTGGATGTCAAGATCAAGATGAGCTCTGATCAAGTCTCTTGATGACGTCACAGCGGCCATATTGGATATTTACCCTTATTCTTACATTTATACCTCAATTTACGGCTTCCCGTGCAATATTCAAGGCTATGTAAGGGGTAAGAAAGAGTATGGGGCTGTATTGCAGGATATTACCCATTGACAAAGACAATATATGCACGATAAATAGGTAAAAACTGGGTATTTCTGGCTTCACTCATCTTTTTTTCTGCTGTTTACCTCAATTTACGGGTTCCCTTGCAATATTCAAGGTTATGTAAGGGGTAAGAAAGGGTGTGGGGCTGTATTGCATGATATAACACCCAATCAGAGGCAATATATGCACGCTAAATTGGTAAAATCGGTATTCTGGCTTCACAGTTATTATTTCTCTGCTTTTTACTCATTTACGGGTTCTTGCAATATTCAGGTTATGTAAGGGGTAAGAAAGGGTGATGTCTGTATTGCATGATATAACACCCAAGCAGAGGCAATATATGCACGCTAAATGGGTAAAATGGGCTCCGTTCGAAAAAGTATTCGCTCGAATCAACCAGACATTTAGCCTGTAAAGGTTTGTGTGGAGATTGGTTTGTATAGGTGTGTGTGGGGATTAAGCAAGGCAATGCGTGTATCACTATTACCCACAAGACACACTGTAACTCCACAAATACAATGATAATGTTACAACGCTGGGAGAAGCTTACCAAGGGTGTAATGGCCTCCCAAAACCTGAGCCCAGCATCCACCTGTTGCTTCTGACACAAGATTGTTTACTGTGTCAGCTGATCGGGCAACGTTTTCTTCTAACGTTTTTGTGGGAGCCTAAACTAAACGTGCAGGAATAGGCCTATACTGGGTGCCGTGTAATGCCTAGGAAAAGCAATATATATTATTACGAGTGGCTTCATTGCTTGTCTGTTTGCGTGTGAACATAAGAACATAAGAAAATAATGGAAGCTCCCAAGAAGCGTGAACTACACTGGTAGTCCTGTTACTTAACTCACGATATCCACATGTCTTCCATCAGGAATATAGCAGACCCCGTTAAAGACCAATTGGGTGTGTGTGGGGTGTGTCAGTCAGACATCAGAGGTCATATGGCACTATGGGAAAGCATACAAAAGGTTGGGACTAGAGAAAAAGTGATAGCTACATAAAAAAAGTTAGGGATGCATGCTGGGAGAATGACTGGCATGGACTCGAAATGAAGGGAGATAGATGGAGCATGGACTCGAAATGAAGGGAGATAGATGGAGCATAGACTCGAAATGAAGGGATAGATGGAGCATGGACTCGAAATGAAGGGAGATAGATGGAGCATGGACTCGAAATGAAGGGATAGATGGAGCATGGACTCGAAATGAAGGGAGATGGATGGAGCATGGACTCGAAATGAAGGGATAGATGGAGCATGGACTCGAAATGAAGGGATAGATGGAGCATGGACTCGAAATGAAGGGAGATGGATGGAGCATGGACTCGAAATGAAAGGAAATAGATGGAGCATGTACTCGAAATGAAGGGAGATGGATGGAGCATGGACTCGAAATGAAGGGAGATGGATGGAGCATGGACTCGAAATGAAGGGAGATGGATGGAGCATGGACTCGAAATGAAGGGAGATAGAGTCTGCACGTAATGACAAGACACGCAGGATATGCTAAATTAGAAGCATAATCCCCTGTGAACATATTCCCTCTAAACATTTACTCCCTGTGGCTGTATTGTATATAATATTTCATAGCACTATATCAGGATAATGATGATAGCAGTTTTTATCATTCACCTCAGATATACCTACACTACTGACAAAATTGTTATGTAGCCTATGTATGATCAATAAATGAGAAATGTTCAGACAAATCAGTGTAGTCCCTCTCAACATGCATGATATAAGGAAAATAGATGGAGTGTAATATAATAAAAATGCTAAGAGGTTGTCAGAAAAAATATAGAATCCTTGAGAGTAAATATATAAATAAAATAAATATGAATAAAATGCCACTTGTCATTCCTGGGTAGGCATGGAAGGAATACAAAGCCTATATATATGGTTGTCTACGGCAGGAGGAAGATTGGAGAGTAGCCTACTATTATTTCCTCAAGAAGACATGTACAAATTGGTTGGAAGTTCCGAGAAGATAGTTGATAGTTGATAGAATTCCTCACAGGTATCCCAGACTCCTGTGATCCCGGGCCAGGCAATGATGAAGATTTACCTTCTGTGTCACCTGGGAAGGGAGGGTCATGGCAGAAATACCCCGAAGATATATATACCCTTTAGTCCAACCATGTATGTAGCTTCCTTATGTTCTTCTTATGTTTTAATCCCACACCACACCACACCACACCACACCTTTGCCAGTGCTATGCTGCCTTTGCTTCCCTTATATCTTGTCACACTGAAAGAGGTCTCCTTGTTTCAGTTGCCTTGCTTTACTCCCAAATTTTTGCTTTGCCAATCTCTCCTCTACTGTTCTATAGATTTGCCTATGCCATATTGTTGAGCTAATCCTTACAATAGTTTCCTCTTGGGGTTCAATTTTTCATTTCATATTAATCTTGTAGACTTTCTTCTTCCTGACATTCTACCCTTCCTTACTCCATAGGAATATATCTTGTACACTAATCCTTGATGAGTATTGTAATTTCCTTCTTGCTATGCCATTCTACTCTCCCTTACTCCATAGGAATGTATCTTGATTATAGTAACTAATCCTTGATGAATATCTCACTCTTGTCCTAATCTTCAAAGCAAATGTTGAAGTTCTCTCATGAAAAATCTGTGTCAGTTTTTCTATCCGTCAACAAATTCAAGTTCAGGATGAATCTATGACTGACGATCACCTTCAATCATGTGACTGCACTGATGTCATGTCATGCTTTCAGTATACGTACTGTACTTTATATCATAAAGTGATGATTTCCAAACCAGTGTGTGTGTGCAGGAATCAATGAGGGCTGAATTCACATATATCTCCGCTTTTATTAACAACATATAAACGATTATGATATAGTTAGTAGCAATATTTTACAAAAAAGTTTGGTGATGTGGACTGGAGAAAGAGAGGAAGCAGCAAGACATCTGACATTTGCTTGTTGTCATCAGACTACTCTTCTTCAATTTCTCCAAAATGACAATCATACAAGGCCTTATTCTTATGACTTGAGTGTAACTCTGTACAAAATTTACATGGTATGATACATACATACAAAACCTTATCATCTTGAGCATTTAGTACGTTAGAGGAGTAATCTAACAGAGAGTCTGCTGTGTTAGTGGCGGCGATGAAGGCAGGTAGTGCGGCCGCAGAGTGAAAAGGCGCGGTGGGTAGAGGTGAGAGGAGGGGCATCCTTCACTAGACGTAGGACTCTTCGCCGTAACTGGAGTGAGGACGTGACTTTCTTGAGGTAAAGGAGTCTCCCGCCCCAAGGTGATAGGAGGTGATCGGGGCGCGGTGGGCGGAGGGAGGCGGCCGGTAGGGAGGAGGGTGAACTTTGGCTCCCTTCAAGGTCTCTCCGAATATTGCTCTCACTGCGACACAGACCAACTAATCTCTTGCCTTATTTCTGGGTCTAGCTGGCGCAGTTCTCTGGAGTGCAGCGTGACCTGGAAAGTCCTGCAAGGAGGGAGTCGTGTGGTAGTCCCACTCCTCGTCCTCACCGCCATCAGAGTCCGTGTGTGGCACAGGACAGGAGTCACGAGAGGGCACGCTCTTGCTGCGGCGAGAGGCGGAAGAGTCGCGTCGCCGTGTTCTGCCTCGGCGCTTTTCATGGTGATTGTTGGTGTCTGGGACGGACACCGACGTCACGTGTGAATCCTGCGTCCACGAGCCCGATGTTTGAATACCTTCGTCCTTCACTTCATCATCCAAGTCATAATCATCTGTCTGTGTCTCAATACTTTTCTTCTCTATTCTTGGAGGTGAGACGGCTCGGCTGGTTGTCTGTCTTACCCGTGACTCTGGTACTTGAGAGTAGGCAGATTCAATTTCAATCACCGTACGTTCTTTGGGAGGGAGCGAAGGAGGACTGTCATCTGTGTATATGATTGTTTTATGGTACGGTGGGTCACATCCATAAGACGCAGGTAAGGAAGAGACTGAACGAGATTTGCGGGCTTGCGTTTCCACGTGGACGGGTGGGAGGTGTTTGAGGCGAGCCATGCCGTCGCTCACCCTGCGGCTCCCGCGCTGCTTGGGCGGCAGCGGGGGCGGCTCAGACTTGGGCGGCAGTGGTGGTGGTCGCTCGTACTCGTCACTGTCTTCTGCTTGAGCTGGGGAGGCGCGCACCAAATCACTGGGGTATGTATTCTCTTCTTGATATATTCTTAGCGACTCTTCATACAGCTGCTTGGCTCTCGCTGATTTGAGTTTCTCTTCACGTATGGCATACTCGTTGAAGTGACCGTCCCTTCCTGCGGGGGAGCCTTGTATGGGGGTCTGTTGCTGTCCTCCACGGTACATGAGGGAACGTCGATTGAGGGCTTCCTCATAGGACGGGGGATTGGAGGCGAGGGTAGACGTGCTGCCGGCAGATATCACCGTACACATGCTGCCCGTCCTCTCACTCTTAAAAGATGAGTTACGGGAGTTATGAGATTCACCAGAATCAGAGGCATGAGTTTGCTCAGTGCCATAAATAGCTTCAAAAGTATTGAGACCACCGCCACCATATTCTTTACCTCTGGAATTTGATCTTGAGACGTGAGGAGTGGAATCATCATCACTCAAGGTAGAGGAATCATAGGAGCGGTCCGCCTCATCGTGTATTTGTGGCGTGGACCGGGAGCGCTGCCAGGACACAGCGTCGTGGGATGAGGACCGAGACACTGCCGGGGTGTTGTCCGGGGAGCGACTCAGATGCTGTTCCCGAGAAGGTTCCGTTAAGTAGTGAGCAGATTTTGACCTTCGAATGGGCGACTCCCGACCTCCAACCATGTCCTCGTCTTCATCAGGTGGTGGTGGGGGCGCCGGGCCCTTCCCGTGTTGTGCCGGCCGTTTGATGAGCACGCCGCTGGGACCCATGGATATGCCGTATTCTAGACCATTATATTTATTTAAGAGAGACTCCTCAGAGTTAGATCTGACCAGACCCCCATCGCCACTGCTGGACCGAGAAACCTTCCGTAAATTTGATCGTCGGCGCATCCAGTCATGTCTCTGGAAGTTGGAGTTGACGACAAATGGTGGAGGGTTGACCATATTGCCCGAGACGGATGGGGGGACGCTGTATATGGAGTCCTCCTCCTGACCTTTTCGATAGACATCACTCATGCAATCCTGTCGGCTCTGGTACACTCTGGTGTATTCCTTACCCTGGCCCGGACCGCCGTGGGCATAGCCTGGGGTGGAATATGTGATCTGTATCCGAGCGTGTTCCCTACTAGGGGCGGCATAGTAATTCTCTGGATCATCATACCCAACTGGCACTTTGTCGGGGCGGCGATACACAGCGGCATATATTGCATTAGGGTTGTTTGGGGCCGTGTAGTGCTGAAAACGTTCACCAGATCGTTCAGAGTGGCCGCCACTACTGTAGTTACTGACACTTTTATCAGCCCCAGAATGTCCCGAGCTGGTGGATTCACTCTCTTCCTCATCAGGAGTGTACAGCTGTGAGTCACTCATGGTCAGTCCAGAGTCACGGCTCAGGTTAGTCAAAGACATTTTATCTTTACGAGGCAGAGGAGACAGTTCGCCTTCTTGGAGAAGTTCACGTTCGAGGGAGTCAATGCTGCTGTCGTCCCTCCTCATGCCACCAGAGCTGTGGAGGCTGTGGCCGCTGTGAAGGCTGTGTAAACTATCAGACTCCTCTGCTCCACTGTCTTGTCTCATAGGATCCCGCTCTGGAGGCTCACCCAACAAATGAAGAACATCTTCACCAAATATGTCTCCACATCGGTGAATAAGAAATTCCATGACAGCTGGCACTTGCTTGGAAGCCTCTGGACTGAGTGCAAGTACTGGAGAGGAAGGCCACAGGATAGAAGGCCCAACACACACTGCCAGGTTGGAAGCAGACATCATGTTTTCAGAAGCCCGGCGTGTGATGTGGTGCAGCACACACAGGAAATGCTGCAGGAGAATGAGGTGAGCGCGGGGAAGGCGAGAACACAGCAGCAACGTGCGTGAGATGCGCTCTCTCAGCCCCCGATGTGGGACAGCTCCAGCCACGCCTCGTACAGGTCGGCCACCAGCAGGCAGTCCGGCATGGAGCGTAGGAAGTCCTTGAGGAGCGCTGCCACCGCCGTGATGTGAATGCTGTCCATGTCAATGTTATTGTCACCATCAACGGAATCCAGCTTTTCCCGCAGCTCCCGCACCAGTCGCGCGTTGGCAGATTTGCGGAAGATTCCAACAGTGAAGGGCCCCTTCAGGAACAGTTGAGACAGCATGTCCTGCAAACACAAGGGCTTATTAGAATATGACTAATAAATAGAAAAAAAGCCGATTATCTGTAAAATAATATTTTAGAAATATACAATAACTTGCCCTTTCCTGCATGCAAGTTATATCAAAGAACAAAGCAGAAACAAATATGAAATAAATGGCCTATTGCTCATGTTCACTTGTTTTCCTCTGTAACTGATTCTTCTACAATCAAACTATTGCAACTAACCTCTGAGCAATATGGCGAAAGAAATGCCTATGCAATATTTGTTCCTAGTAGCAATTGCTTATTCCAGTCAAAAAAAAAAAAAAAAATTTATCAATGAAAGATCAAACTACTTTATATATATAAGTTTTAAATGTGTGGCGCCTCACCATGACAGGTTTGGGCAGTCTGTTGTCCGCCTCGACCAGCTTGACCAGCGACTGGCCGTACAGAGAGCCGGCACAGGAGTTAAGGCTGCCGTCCAGAGATTCACCCTTGCTGTTGGCTCTCTTGAACACCCGGTGGATCCTGATGGGCGACTTGCGAGCCTTCTTGGACACCTTCTTGATTCCCTCGGGCGACCCAAAGGAGAGCTTCCGTGCTTGACGCAGAATAAACTGACATCGCGTGACCAGCTCTGCGTTATAGAGGTTGTTGCACTGCTCGGCGTCACAGTCCTGCAGTAGATCTCGCACACAGTTCATCTTGATGGCGTAAGGGAACTCGTGGCCGATGAGAGGGTAAGGCGAGTCGTCCATTCCAGTCTTGACCCAAAGCTGGAATTGTGAGGTGTCGGCGCCGCCCATCTCCAGGTGATCCAGGGTGAGGGAGACGCAGTCCCGCGCCGTAGTGGTGGAGCCGATGCTGACCGTCTTACTCTGAGGAGGAAACATAGGAACATAAGAACATAGGAAAGCTACAAGAGGCTGCGAGACCTACACGTGGTAGTTCCTGTTACATAACACTACCTACATCCACCTTTCATCCCCATTCCATGAATTTGTCTAGCCTAAAAGATTAAAAGTGCTACATAACTCAATACAGAAAACAGTACTACTACACATTGGATGGGCATACATACACCCCTTCCCCCACACACCTGTAGGGTGCAATGTTCTTGAGACAGCTTTCAGAGATGCTATTTGAATAAAACATACTTTATATTTTGTTATTGAAGTTTTTGCAAGTGTGAATAAGCTTGACAAATTAGCGACTGAAATAAAATTTAAAAAACTTTATTCACATTCATGAAATTTGCTTTCTTCAAATTCTCTAAAATTTTATCATCTTAAAACTTTTCTTAAGTGAAAGTTATTTATACATCAATCTACGCCTCCCCTTGCAATATTCACGGCTATTTAAGGGGTAAGAAAGGGTGTGGGGCTGTATTGCATGATATTACCCATTGACAAAGACTATATATGCACGATAAATAGGTAAAAACTGAGTATTTCTGGCTTCACTTATCTTATTTCTCTTATTTTCTTAGCTTTTTACTTAATTTACGAGTTCCCGTGCAATATTCAAGGCTATGTAAGGGTAAGAAAGGGTTGGGGCTGTATTGCATGATATAAACCCAAGCAAGAGGCAATATATGCACGCTAAATGGGTAAAAATGGGGTATTTCTGGCTTCACTTATCTTATTTCTTATGCTTTTTACCTCAATTTACGGGTTCCTGTGCAATATTAAGGCTATGTAAGGGTAAGAAGGGTATGGGGCTGTATTGCATGATATAACACCCAAGCAGGGCAATATATGCACGCTAAATGGGTAAAAATGGGGTATTTCTGGACTTCAACTTTCCTGCTATTTAACACAAAGCGTTCTTTCATATTCAATAGATTTTGAGGTTTGGGTCATATATTCATGTTTAAACACCCATAAGGGGCGAGCACGTAGTGTAAAAATAGGGGTTGGGCAACTTGGGCTATTTAAAAGTATGGAATATTTATAATTAGTTTGTCCCATATAACCTTGGTTAAATGAATGGAGTAGAACTATGGGGAAGGGGCTAGAGAGTATGGAAGTAATAATATGTACCATATAACTAGTAAAGAATAGTAGATCAGTAGTATAGTAAATAGTAACAGCAATAGCAATAGTAACAGTAATAGTAACCGTAATAGTAATAGTAATAGAATAAGTAAGTAGGTATGGTAATAGAGTAATAGTAACAGCAATAGCAATAGTAACAGTAATAGTAACCGTAATAGTAATAGAATAAGTAAGTAGGTAGGTAATAGTAACAGTAATAGTAATAGAATAAGTAAGTAAGTAAGTAAGTAAGTAAGTAAGTAAGTAAGTAAGTAAGTAAGTAAGTAAGTAAGTAAGTAAGTAAGTAAGTAAGTAAGTAAGTAAGTAGGTAGGTAGGTAGTAGGTAGGTAGGTAGGTAGGTACTCACGAAGTCGATGCTGTTGACAGGGTCGTAGTAGGTGACTTGAATGGTGGTGGAGGGCGGCTCCTTGTCTCGCTCCTCAGTAATCACCTGGCACAGCTTGTTATACCACAAGTCCTTCGTTGCCATACAGCTGTGGGAAAGAGTAGAGTCCTTACATCCTTTCTTGCTCTTCCTCTCCCCCGAGCGGTGAGTGTTGCCGCTAGACACATCCCGCGACGCACTGCTCGCTACGCTACACGACCGCCTCAGGCACGTAACCTTGGCCACGCGGGGCACGGGCACGTCATACAAAGGTGCACTGCCCTCACCCACTCCCCCACGCACCACACTCCCAAAGCTAGAATTAACAAGTTCAGGAACTAACACAATTTCGGATCGACCAGACACAAGTTCGCTGTGAGTCCGTCTCAGAAGGGTCTTGCCTGCGCCGCGGCCCACGAGTCGTGTGGAGGTTTTCCTGGGAGGCGCGCCTTTAACTCGTGCCCTTCCGGAGTCTAGGGTTGGTTTCTTAACACACGTGGACTGGTGGCCTGCGTGAGCCGCCCTTGCTTTGCGGGGCGACAGTACCCGCCGTGGGAATACGGGTGAGTCAGAACCTCCGAGGCACAGCAGCGGGACTCCACACCCCGCCCCCGCCGCCCTGCCCCGCCGCACCAGCCCGTCACCACAAGTCATCATTATGGTAGCACAGAGACGCTACACCATCACCATAGCACTGTGGTGATACGCTGCACTACGCTACACAAGCTATGTCGCAGCCTTGGCGTTGTCCCATTATACACTGCTCAATGTCAAGGTTGTGAGGATCACTACACTCAACCCAGTATCCGCTCCCGGGCACGCCGGAGCAGCACACCCGCCGTATCCGTACTCAAGCAAGGCACAAACTCCACTGACTCGGAGCGACTGACTGTCGACTGAGCACCGCGCGCCCGCGCCCCCCAGCCCCTGTGGCGGGCTGCTCTACCCTAAAATCCCTCGCCAGGTGTCCGATTCCCTGAATTGTCCATTCATTTTCGAGTCGGCCCTTATTTATTCGAATCGATGCACTTACGTTTATCACGTGGACGCCAGCACTACATGTGTGTATTGAAACGTTTGCACATGACCTTTGAATTCATTAATGAAATTAATGATTATTATCATGAGGAAACTGAAACCCACGTGTATGTGTGTGTGTCTGTGACCACTTGACCTGTTGACCACAGTACTGCCGCGGGCACAGTCCATTGTGATGACTCGATCCCAAGTTGACCTCTGGTGACCTGCTAAACACCAGCCCAAACACAGCATGTCTGCTGCATTTCACAACATGCATTTCAATAGCCAACGAGAGTATCTCATTGCATCCCAGATATACCTCCTCAACCATGACTGTCTTAAGATGACGCCTGCTTCATATTGGATGCTGCTTGCTCGATACAACGCAGACCAGAACTGGAATGCATACCTCCCCCCGCCAGAAAAAATATCAGTCTGTTAATGAGCGTTGCCTCAAACCCCTGAGGCAACAATTACAGCTGCAGGACCCGTTGACCAGCGTTACCTACACCACGATGCTAACACACTGCTTTACTGTTACGGCTGAAACATAATGGTTGTAAATAGCAACGTGTATAAAGGTGTGAAGTGGCGGCGCCCGGCAGGAGGCCTGGGAGGCGGCAGACCCAGGAAACATTGAGGTGGTGGCGGGGATTCCACCCTCTTCCCTTCCCTCCCTGCCCCTAGCCCACTCTGCCACCCCTGCCATATCACTTATACCCATCGCATTCGTCTCCCTTCTCCCCACTGCAGCCACTCCTCACTCCGCGTCCCACTCCAAGGAAGGCATCACACACACAGGCGTCCCTCAATTTGTAAATATTTAAAAGGAATAACAAAGAATTTTCTTTTTGCAGTTTAACATACGTTAGTGTTTGTAACACTATCAATACATTTCAATGACTCCTCTAGGATTCGAAAATGCATATTGAACCATCAAAGTATATCAACGATTGTTATAATCTGCTCCGAGAAAGCTTTCTGCTATGCTGTATAGTGGAGCAGCAGGCGAACGGCTGACAGGAGATCAAGGAAACAGGATAGTGAGTGAACGAGGCGAGGCGTGCCCTGCGGCAAACCCTACCCAATCCTTCCCTCCCTCCCTGCCTGCCTCCCGCCGCGCCCTCCTCACCCAGCCTGCCCGTTCCGTGAATTAGTCATAAGACAGGGGAGGCTATAGACACAGCCTCAAAAATATTGAGCAACTGAGTAGTGAGGTATACCACTTGAGTGTAGGGCCACGCCAGTCCCAGCTGGGCCCTGCCGGTGTGTTTACGTCCCGCGGCCACAAAACAACACCGCCTAGACCCGTGTTTACTCCTGGGAGTCGCCGCCCTGCGTGCGGACGTCACCACCCAGGGGCAGGGGCAGGGGTGATGGGCCGTATAACGAGAGTCAGATGCCTTGCCCTCGCCAACCCCGTGAAATGTTACACCGTAAACATTGCCGCGGTTTTCAGTAAGCATAAGACGACCCACTACTAGTATTTTCCGCCATATCGACTGCATCAGGATCTCTGCATCATGTTTTGTGACACATGAAGAATTGTTTTGTGAATTGAACAAAAACGGTAATATTCAGACAGATGAAGTGGCGGGAGGGGCGAGGGCAGGCGGCCATCTTCCTGGGGACAGCCGATCGTGGCGCCGCAGGGGAGGCGCCGCCGGGTGGAGGAAGACCACCTTCACTTTTCAGCCTCTCAGTCACGTAAATCTCACACGGAGCTTTGCACAAGGACTACACAAGCTAACACGTGTAATTCTATGATGATATTTCCATTCAAAAACTGGTTCACAAATAGGGTGGTAAATGATTGGAATGGACTCAGTCGTCAGGTAGTTAGTGCGGAGTGAATAGGGAGCTTTAATTAAAAAAAGGCGGGACAATTTCATGGATGGGGATGAAAGGTGGATGTAGGTAGTGTTAAGTAACAGGAACTACCACGTGTAGGTCTCGCGGCCTCTTGTAGCTTCCTTATTTTTTTATCTTCTTATTCAAACATAAGGAAATGTAAAGCATCATCATAATCACGAACACAAGGAAACGGGAACCAGTTTACGTCAGCAGCAGCAGTTTCCCGCCACTCCTGCTGACGGTGCAGAGGATGTTCTCCCCTCTATATCCTTTCCCACGCGCTGACCCTTCCCCTCTCCCCCCTCCCCCCCACTCTGCCACTTCCGGGTCACTGACAGATTAGGTCAAGCTCTGACTGCGCATTCTTTTCACCACCATCAGACTAAATTCCTAAGTGACTGGCTGGCGTGAGGGGCGTCAGGGTCACAGGCTCAGTGTCGTCACCTGTCAGGGCATTACACTGACCAAGGCGGCGTCACTGCAGGACCAAAAAGAGAAGACCTGTCACGTTCCTCAGACACCCAAAGCGACTCACGACTCAGGACCTCCGCCAAAAATAACAACTGCTGAGAGGAATAGAGCGAGGGAATGTGTGTGTATGTGTGTGAGGGGAGGGTAGGCAGGAAACGTAGTGCAGGAAGTAAGGTAAAAGTAACGGAAATAGAAGAGGGATAAGGAAGGAAGGAACTAACTTAGAAGGCAAGACATGAAAATACAATAAGCTATAGTGATACGTGACATAGCTTGATATAATAGACTGAAAAGAGAAGAAAATACTTGACAGAATAATAGCACGAAGGGAAGAGGAAGAGAGGAAGAGGGGAGGAGAGAGGGGAGGAAGTCAGGATTGTGAGGGGAGAAAGAAAAACACCAACGGACGACTTCTCAAAATTCCCCTCCCTTAAGAGACATGCCTTCCCCTGGTTCCCTTACAATCTCTCTCTTTCTCTCTCTCTCTCTCTCTCTCTCTCTCTCTCTCTCTCTCTCTCTCTCTCACGATAAGCGTGAGGAAGGGGGAAAACAAAGTACTTATAAGAACTTGAAGACACGGCTCTTACCACCTGTACTATGTTGTCCTAGAGACGCTTAGCCCCACAAAACAACAGCTTAACACACACACACACACACACACACACACACACACACGAATAAAACCCGTCGACTGACCACGATGTTATTGCTCTCTCTCTCTCTCTCTCTCTCTCTCTCTCTCTCTCTCTCTCTCTTCGTTGGGTTGTATCAGCTTGGGGTGGAGGCGTGTGAAGGAGCAAGCCAGGTGGGCCCTCTTGAACCACTATCCACCTCTTCCTCCTCCTCCTTCTCTCTTCCATAGCCTCTTCCACTTCGCAGACAGGTTCCCTACTCACCTCCCCTTTACCCACTTCAAACATCTCTCTCTCTCTCTCTCTCTCTCTCTCTCTCTCTCTCTCTCTCTCTCTCCTCTCTCTCTCTCTCTCTCTCCCCCCCCTCAATCCGTCTATACCATTCCCGCCTTCCATGTGTCTGGTTAGAGTTAATGTCTCAATCGCAGTAAACGGTCTAAAAGTGAGACGACAGGACTTTCCCTACTGCACACCTTGACTACCGTCCTTCCCTGCGGCTATAAATACTTGCAAGCACACGAGGGAGGGAAAGACGAAGGGAGAAAGGGGATCTGTTCATAATCTTCCGTGTTATGCTGGGAAATGAGGAAAAAGTGTTTGTTATTGTTAAACGTAATATTTGTTGTGAAAAGATGTATAAGGAAAAAAACAGAAAAAAACGAGTGCTTGTTTTAGTTTAACGTAATTATATTTGTTGTGAAAAGACGTATGAGGAAAAAAAAAGGAGTGCTTGTTATAGTTAAAGATAATGATATTTGTTGTGAAAAGACATGAGCGAGTTATAAAAATTGCTATTATTTATTTACCGGGGAATATGCACTGGGAAAAAAAGTAGAAGGGATAGTTTTTTATAAAGTACGTATGAAAAATGTGGTAATACAGAGGTAGTTCAGCTTAGTGATGTTAATAAATGTACTAGTTATTTTTTTCCTAGTGTGTTATTGGGATGTTGATAAATGTATGTTATTTTTTTTCTAGTGTGCTCAAGGGAGTGAGTGTGTCGAGTGGACGTTGATAAATAGTTGTTATTTTTTTTCCTAGTGTGGTATAGGGAGTGTGTATAGTGGATGTTGATAAATGTAATAGTTTTTTTTTTTCCTAGTGTGCTATAGGGAGAGTGTAGAGTGGTTGTTGATAAATATAGTAGTTATTTTTTTTCATAGTGTGGTATAGGCAGTGTGTATAGTGGATGTTGATAAATGTAATAGTTATTTTGGATCACCTGAAGATTCGTCACCCCAGAATGTCCACCTGAAGAACAGTCACCCCAGGATTTCCCACCTGAAGATCCGTCACCCCAGGATTTCCCACCTGAAGATCCGTCACCCCAGCCCACAGTGAATATAATTTATAAAATTAGGATAACAAATATATTCCTTTGTGTTATGCATCTTCGAGAAATACATCTTCTGAAATTCGATAACAGGCAAAATAAAAGATCCAATTCATATAGACTTAGTGGATATATACTTCAGGCAGTCTTTTGTTTGGCATTTCCACAGAAAACCATCCTTCGATCTGGAGTATATTGTCAAATTCATCCAGTTATCACAAGTATCACACTTAACTTCACGCTTTTAAAAGTCTGTTTTGTTTGTTAAAGCCACCGAATAACCTTAGTGGAATCACCACACAACAGTGGTAGGCGCTATGGTTTGGAAGGTATTGCGTGCCAAGGTCCACTGACTCCTGTGACTATTTTTTTTAGCCCACTTACTTTTATATAGTCCTACTTGACTGGAGGGTCCTGACTCCTCCTTTTTACCCATTTGACCTGACCTCACTTGGAAGTTGAAGTCAGGACAGGTCTTGACCCCACCTGAAGAACCGTCACCCCAGGATATCCCACCTGAAGATCCGTCACCCTGCCAAACTCTGGGGTGACGGATCTTCAGGTGATCCGTTATTTTTTTCCTAGTGTGCTATAGGGAGAGTGTAGAGTGGTTGTTGATAAATGTAGTAGTTAATTTTTTTCCTAGTGTGGTATAGGCAGTGTGTAGAGTGGCGGTGGTGGTGGTGGTGGCAGGTGAAGACACTCGCATTTCACAACAGTCTCTCGGGATTGCCTTCAGATCCCTCGAGCCTCCCGCCTTCTCCCTCCTAATCCTATTCATATGACCTGACTGGAGACGAAAAAGAAACTTACTACAAACTACTATAGGTGAATCTGCATACGAGTTCTAGTTTAAAGCGAGTCAATTTTGTGTACTAGTAGACATAAGAACTGGCAGAGAGAAGAGAAGAGGAGAGGAGAGGAGAGGAGAGGAGAGGAGAGGAGAGGAGAGGAGAGGAGAGGAGAGGAGAGGAGAGGAGAGAGAGAGAGAGAGAGAGAGAGAGAGAGGAGAGAGAGAGAGAGAGAGAGAGAGGAGAGAGAGAGAGAGAGAGAGAGAGAGAGAGAGAGGAGAGAGAGAGAAAAAAAAAGAAGGAGAGAGAGAGAGAGAGAGAGAGAGAGAGAGAGAGAGAGAGAGAGAGAGAGAGAGAGAGAGAGAGAGAGAGAGAGAGAGAGAGAGAGAGAGAGAGAGAGAGAGGAGAGGAGAGGAGAGGAGAGGAGAGGAGAGGAGAGGAGAGAGAGAGGAGAGAGAGAGAGAGAGAGAGAGAGAGAGAGAGAGAGAGAGAGAGAGAGAGAGAGAGAGAGAGCGCGCGCGCGCGCCGCGCGCCCTGTTTTGGAACGACCTCCTACCTCCCTCATCACAGCAGTCAGGTCCACCGACTCTGAGGTTCCATCATAGTAAAACCACCTCAAGGTCAACACACAAAGAGTCGTATTAGATGCATTTTCATGTTATTTCTTAAACACAGTGCGCAGCGTCATGTTAGTATGCGTTCTCGTCATTATAAGTTACGTCAACGCCAAGACTCTCCCGCGGCGCAGCGATTACACTCTACGGGACTATACTTGCACGGTACGGGATGTGTCTAGCAGAACTCTCTTATAAGCATACATAAAATGAGGAAAGAATGTGAAATACGTTCATAATATTACAATAAAAACAATAAATAGGTTGATTGATTGATTGTAATGCTAAAAAAAGGGAAATGTGCCACTGAAATAGGTGGATGACATGCAAGGCTGAGACGCAAGGTATGTAGATGACACTTACCTGAAGGATGCGATGACATTAGTGGTCGGCCAGCCCACGACGAAGCTGGTCTCCTGACTCTTGGACACCTCCGCCACGTCGTCCAGACACGACGACAGCCACATCTCTGACACCCGCACCTGCAGAACACACACACTCATATACTGCCCTTCAAAGCACACACACACACTTAAATACTGCCCTTCAGAGCACACACACACTCATATACTGCCCTTCAGAGCACACACACATTCATATACTGCCCTTCAGAGCACACACACACTCATATACTGCCCTTCAAAGCACACACACAATCATATACTGCCCTTCAAAGCACACACACACTTATATACTGCCCTTCAGAGCACACACACACACTCATATACTGCCCTTCAGAGCACACACACACTCATATACTGCCCTTCAGAGCACACACACTCATATACTGCCCTTCAGAGCACACACACTCATATACTGCCCTTCAGAGCACACACACACTCATATACTGCCCTTCAAAGCACACACACACACTTAAATACTGCCCTTCAGAGCACACACACTCATATACTGGCCTTCAGAGCACACACACTCATATACTGACCTTCAGAGCACACACACACTCATATACTGCCCTTCAAAGCACACACACACACTTAAATACTGCCCTTCAGAGCACACACACTCATATACTGCCCTTCAGAGCACACACACTCATATACTGACCTTCAGAGCACACACACAAATCTAATTATGTTGAGGTAAGTCACTCACCTTTTCTTTTAGTTTGAAGTTGCCTCCACTCCGCGCCTTGGCTACCAGAAGGAGGTCGCTGAAGAGGAACAGATGCCGCTCCTGAGACTGCACACCCTGAAACACAGCACAAACACCATTATTTATTTATTTATTTTTTGCTCTAGTACTTAAATTAACTCCTTGTCTTGTTGTTGTTGCTTTTTTTGTTTGTATGCCTCCGGGCGATGATAAATTATTATTATTATTATTATTATTATTATTATTATTATTATTATTATTATTATTATTATATCCCTACCCCTTCCATACTACAACATGGTAGAAAACAATGTAAAATTAACATAGGCGTGACATAAAGAAGATGTCACGCTTAGGTAGGCATATTAATAATCTTCTACACTACAGACTCCTTATGATCTTAAAAATTAGGATTATCGTACATTTTGTGAGTTTTGAAGAGTTTTCATAAAATTTTACCGTCCTATCTATTTTCTATATTCATGTCAAGCTTCAGGACGGCTCTTTATGAACATAAGTGTATACTATGTGTGTGTGTGTGTGTGTGTGTGTGTGTGTGTGTGTGTGTGTGTGTGTGTGTGTGTGTTGGGGAGTAAAACCGAGAGTACCGACTCATTATATTCAGCTGCATCGGTACACGCGGCTGCTGCACACACACGACCGCTGCACCCACAGCTTTTTAGACTTTTACTGACCACACCTATCCCATCTGTGTGTGTGTCATTCACCCATGGTCTTGTCCACGCGAGCTGGCTCGCGATCGCCAGTTTTCACCCTCTCAGTGCGAGCTTGGAGCTCATTATTACCGATCTTTGGGCAATGCTGGGACCTCACACACCACACCCCCCCATCCCCTTGCTCAAGGGGGACAGTAACCGCCCGAATTTGTCAAGTGAAAAATCCCCGGTGTGTGTGTGTGTGTGTGTGTGTGTGTGTGTGTGTGTGTGTGTGTGTGTGTGTGTGTGTGTGTCATTTTAATTATATGCAACCAGAAGAAGACGAAGAAAATGTGGTAAAAGAAAGCAAAGGATATATGGAGAGAGAGAGAGAGAGAGAGAGAGAGAGAGAGAGAGAGAGAGAGAGAGAGAGAGAGAGAGAGAGAGAGAGAGAGAGAGAGAGAGAGAGAGAATGATGATAATGATGTGAGACAACGTCCACTATTGATAACATTACCACCATTATTACTATTATCATTATCATTACTAAAGCGAGCAAGACTTCAGTGATATCCGGCGTTGATATCCTGGTTAGGTTTTCGACCTTTCAACACACAGAAAAAAATGGGGCTGCGAGGGTCCATGGATCAATGTTTATTATTATTACTATTATATAAGAGAGTCTATTGCAACTGAATACCCCTTCCCACCTGTCTCTCCCTCACGGTATTGTATAGAGCGCCTTTGTTGCTGATCGGTAGGTAAGTGTTATGAGCTAAGAATTGGAGAGAGTCCGGGGCGGCGGCGCGGCGGAGAGGATGGAGAGCTTAAGAGAGAAGTTACTAAGCTAACCTCACTATATTCCCCTAAAAGTTACCTAACCTCACGATAACCCCTAGAAATTAGTAATAAACTCACTATAACCTCCTAAAAAATACCTAACCTCACTATAACCCCTATAAGTTATTAAGCTAACCTCACTATAACCCTCTATAAGTTACCTAACCTCACGATAACCCCTAAAATTTACTAACCTAACCTCACTATAACCCCCTAAAAGTTACCTAGCCTCACGATAACCCCTAAAAGTTACAAGCCTAACCTCATTATAACCCTCTATAAGTTACCTAACCTCACGATAACCCCTAAAAGTTACTAAACTAACCTCACTATAACCCCCTAAAAATACCTAACCTCACGATAACCCCTAAAATTTACTAACCTAACCTCACGATAACCCCTAAAATTTACTAACGTAACCTCACTATAACCCCTAAAAATTACCTAACGTCACGATAACCCCTAAAATTTACTAACGTAACCTCACTATAACCCCCTAAAAATACCTAACCTCATTATAACCCCCTAAAAATACCTAAAATCACTATAACCCCTAAGAGCGAAGGTTAGCGGCGGTGCAGGGTGGATAAAGCATAAAAAGGCAATCGGAATGTGGCTCAGAGCAGATAAAAACAATGATGCAAGACTATGTGCTTGATGAGGCTTGGCGGGGAGGCGATGGGAGATAAGAAAGCCGGACTAGACAGGTTGTTAAATGGTAAACTTTTAACATGGAAATAAAAGTTTGTGAAAGATAAAAAAAAAGGTATATTTTCCTATGTACTACGTTGTTGCTTCAAGGAAAGTAAACTGTGTGTGTGTATGAGAGAGAGAGAGAGAGAGAGAGAGAGAGAGAGAGAGAGAGAGAGAGAGAGAGAGAGAGAGAGAGAGAGAGAGAGAGAGAGAGAGAGAGAGAGAGAGAGAGAGAGAGGAGAGAGAGAGAGAGAGAGAGAGAGAGAGAGAGAGAGAGAGAGAGAGAGAGAGAGAGAGAGAGAGAGAGAGAGAGAGAGAGAGAGAGAGTAAAAGTAAATTTGTAACGTATTAAACGCACCACGGGACACTCTGACGTGAAAGTCTCCGTAAATCCAGCGTGCACACGGAGAGGCAATATTTTGTGGCAATAGTAATACTGTCTGACTTGCCTTGTGTAGACTTGTTATATTCTCATGTTCTTACAATGCCCCCTTTCTCTCCGTGTCTCAGTTTTCAACACAACAACTACTACTACTACTAACTACTACTACTAACTACTACTACTACTACTAACTACTACTACTACTACTAACTACTACTACTAACTACTACTACTACTAACTACTACTACTAACTACTACAACAACTACAACTACTACTACTACTACACAGGTACAGTACTATTCCGTATACCTGTACCTTGTCCCTCTAGTCTACCAGTCGTCTCAGGTATCCAGAGAACAATAAGGAAATGCACGACTTGCGACATCAAATACTCGTAAGTCTATATACGTTAGTCTCGTAAGTCGACACGTATCTCCCTGCATATGACCCAGCACTTTACACTACACCTGCAGAGTCGCAAGCCGTCTTTGGTCTCAGGTCATGACCCTTAGTTGACCTTCGAGTCGGGTTAACCGGGACTTGATGGGCTGGATTATGATTGGGTGAACTCTCGCCACACCACACACCACGCAACATCCGCAGCCAGGAGCCCGGAGGTGAGGTGGTCGCCGGTGGGAGTGACTGGGAGACGACGCCGCGAGACATGTTCGCTGCGGGATGCTAAGTGCGCTCGGATGTATCAACAGTAACATGAGAACCAGTGCACTATTCCCTTCATCTTATATACGTGATAGAGAGAATTATAATGATACTATAAAATGCTACGTAAAGTCAAGCCGCTATCGGTCCTAACTGCGTCCTTCTATACGTCCCCTCATCAACGCCTTATCACCAGCTCGGCATCAAAGGGCGCTGCGCTGTGGTGCTCTCCCTCCCACTCCCACGCCCCGGCTTCCATGCCTGACCCGCCCACAGACCACATACTGTTACTTGACATCCCGGCATGCCACACTCTAATGGCCGGAGTGGCAATGGCAGGCGAAAACTATGTATATTCACTAACGTATGAAATATTAACGTTTCTCCAGCGAAGCACTGTGTTGTGTTATATATTCACAAGCTAGCCTGAGATACAAGTGAGCGAGGTAGAGAGGTGAGGTAGGATTATAAGTAGGAGATAGATAGTAGTTATAATATAAGTAGATTATAGTAGGAGAGGCTGAGGGTGGAGTAGGTGAGGCCTTACCGTGGTGAAGGTGGCCGGCGTCTCCATGATGAACTGTCGCTTGGGCCGTCCCTCCCGCGTTCTGTTGGGGGGCAGCCCGCCGCCCCCGGGACTGCCGCTGCTGCTGTTGTTGTTGTTGGCCGCATCCTTGTTGTTGTTGTGCTGGTGGTCGGCGTTGGGCGCCCGGAGGCCCTTGGCGCTGAAGGCCCGCTGCAGGCGCGCTGCCGTCGTTGATCGCTTCCTCATGAGGCCTTTCATCTTCTGGGGAACAAAGATATAGAAAACAATTAAATTAGATGTACTATAGAGGACATGTGACGAGTTTCAACTTTTTATTTTTTTTAATGACAGGAAAATAGAAAATACGTGTTATTTTGGATATTTGTGTGTACAATAGATTCGCATGATGAAATTTGAAGTCGTTGCCTCCGTCCAGTTCTATGAATCCTGAGTTACCAGTCTGGTCAGTTTTTGTAAAAAAAATTCCCACAGGAGGAGCAAAGCGAGGGAGTGTAGTGACCTCACAACAACATCTCAAATATGACACCTGAGGCGACTCCTGACACAGCCCGTAGCCACACTGTATGAATCAAGGCCTTGGTATGAATGACATCGCTTTGAGGTAAACAACGAGAATCTCAGTGTTAATATGTATCACATCCTCACATTGCACCTCCCTAAATGCCATCAAATTTTCTGACATATGAGAGCCAAGAACAATTGATATACGTATGTTAATAGTAACACTCCCTGGCAACTATCACGTCCTCACTCCCGCCCACCTCCCCATCTGGGCCCCCTCCCCCGCCGTTTCCACCCCCCAGTCTCCTTTCCCCCTCCCTCGGGGTCTATACAGACAGCCACATCATCCCCGCGCTGCCCCACCCCTTCCAGCGACGCCCCAGGTATCCCACCGCCCCTCGAGGTCAGGTCGCAGTCTCAGGTGTATGCGTACGCGAGCAGGTAGTCGGAGCCGCAAGTTTACCTGTGTGGTTGCGGGTGACTACTAATGACAGGGTAGTGGAAACCAGTATTAATTAGACGAAACGCTAAACGCACACAGGTATAAGTAGGATGACCCGGGATGCATTACAGTGTGTCCTGGGTGGGTGTTAGTGAGCATAGATTCAAAACAGAAATAGGGAAAACTGGTTCACAAATAGGGTGGTAAATGATTGGAATGGACTAAGTCGTCAGGTAGTTATAAGGCGGAGTCAATAGGGAGCTTTAAAAGTAGGCTGGATAATATCATGGATGGGGCTTGTGTACAGTTGTAGCTTCCTTATTTTCTTATGTACTTATTTCAATGGTAAACACGATGGCTACTCGCTGTCCGGCTCATCCCTATATACGCAGTACTCTGTGTATAAGTGGCAGTGTGTTGCGAGCCCCTGCACCCTGTCTGGCGTCACCGCGGGCCACGCTCACACCTGCATTCCTTACCACTAATTCATAAACCGCAGCCTAGATAGTAGCCGCCAAGGAGCACTGTGACTGTATGCACCTTGTTATACACTGCTGTTGGTTACCGGGGAATAATTTCGCCTTTCCATCACACACACATGACTTTACGCGCGCGTGTGTATGTGTGTGTGTGTATGTATGTGTGTGTGTGTGTGTGTGTGTGTGTGTGTGTGTGTGTGTGTGTGTGTGTTTTGCCCATATGCAGATAGCTTGCAACCTTTAGTATTCCCACCACCATCACCGCCACCATTAGGAGTGAAATACCGTTGTTAGTGAGTGTTGCGTGTGTGCATCGCGTGGGCGGAGGCAGCGAGGCATGGAACGCACGAGGACAAATAAGAATACGGTGCAAAAAAGTCAAGGAGAAACACTGGTGACGTAGGAGAGACGGGGAGACTGTAGGAAGAGAGACGGGAGACTGTAGGAAGAGAGACGGGAGACTGTAGGAAGAGAGACGGGGGACTGTAGGATTAGACGGGAGACTGTAGGAAGAGAGACGGGGATTGTAGGAAGAGAGACGGAGACTGTAGGAAGAGAGACGGGAGACTGTAGGATTAGACGGGAGACTGTAGGAAGAGAGACGGGAGACTGTAGGAAGAGAGACGGGGAGACTGTAGAAGAGAGACGGGAGACTGTAGGAAGAGAGAGGGAGACTGTAGGAAGAGAGACGGGAGACTGTAGGAGAGAGACGGGAGACTGTAGGAAGAGAGACGGGAGACTGTAGGAAGAGAGACGGGAGACTGTAGGAAGAGAGACGGGAGACTGTAGGAAGAGAGACGGGAGACTGTAGGAAGAGAGACGGGAGACTGTAGGAAGAGAGACGGGAGACTGTAGGAAGAGAGACGGGAGACTGTAGGAAGAGAGACGGGAGACTGTAGGAAGAGAGACGGGAGACTGTAGGAAGAGAGACGGGAGACTGTAGGAAGAGAGACGGGAGACTGTAGGAAGAGAGACGGGAGACTGTAGGAAGAGAGACGGGAGACTGTAGGAAGAGAGACGGGAGACTGTAGGAAGAGAGACGGGAGACTGTAGGATTAGACGGGAGACTGTAGGAAGAGAGACGGGAGACTGTAGGATTAGACGGGAGACTGTAGGAAGAGAGACGGGAGACTGTAGGAAGAGAGACGGGAGACTGTAGGAAGAGAGACGGGAGACTGTAGGAAGAGAGACGGGAGACTGTAGGAAGAGAGACGGGAGACTGTAGGAAGAGAGACGGGGACTGTAGGAAGAGAGACGGGAGACTGTAGGAAGAGAGATGGGAGACTGTAGGAAGAGAGACGGGAGACTGTAGGAAGAGAGACGGGAGACTGTAGGAAGAGAGACGGGAGACTGTAGGAAGAGAGACGGGAGACTGTAGGAAGAGACGGAGAGACTGTAGGAAGAGAGACGGGAGACTGTAGGAAGAGAGACGGGAGACTGTAGGAAGAGAGACGGGAGACTGTAGGAAGAGACGGAGAGACTGTAGGAAGAGACGGAGAGACTGTAGGAAGAGAGACGGGAGACGGTAGGATTAGACGGGAGACTGTAGGAAGAGAGACGGGAGACTGTAGGATTAGACGGGAGACTGTAGGAAGAGAGACGGGAGACTGTAGTATTAGACGGGAGACTGTAGGAGAGAGACGGGAGACTGTAGAAAGACGGCTGACTGTAGGAAGAGAGACGGGAGACTGTAGGAAGAGACGGGCTGACTGTAGGAAGAGAGACGGGAGACTGTAGGAAGAGACGGGCTGACTGTAGGAAGAGAGACGGGAGACTGTAGGAAGAGAGACGGGAGACTGTAGGAAGAGAGACGGGAGACTGTAGGAAGAGACGGGAGACTGAGGATTAGACGGAGACTGTAGAAGAAGACGGAACTTAGGAAGAAAGTGGGACTAGAAGAGAACGGTAGACTTAATTATGGGAGACTGTAGATTAGATGTACCTTAGAAGAGACGAGCTGTACATAGGAACGGGGACTGTAGACGAGGATATACAGAGCGTTGGCCTTGTATGGTAGTCACTCAGCATATTGAATATACTACATGAAAAGGACTATTAATCTTATAAGTTAGGTGACAGAATAACCTAAACTTTATCTTTCTCCGTTACCTTTTATTTCCCTTGATAGCTACGTTTTTTCCTATTACCAACGACGTAACGAACTATACGAACGTGCTTACTGGCGGATCAGTTAAAACTCATCAACATACTCTCATCATCACCACATCTCTCATCACCCCATCTCGCCGATCATCTTCTCCTGTCTCAAATTCCTCTCCACCCAGTCCTCAGCACCCCCACCGCCTGCCCTCTCATCCTGTCCTTTCACTTCCCATCCCTGTCTTCTGCCTTTCCCTTCCCATGCACCGTCACGCCCGCGCATATCTCTCTCTCTCTCTCTTTTTTTTTTTTTTTTCACTTTACTGTTGAATTTTTATAGGTTTTACAGACAGGAGCTTCGGCTGGACTACTGAAAATTATCTTTGACTTTATAGGAATGTGTAGATTATTACTAGTTTAACATACATACATGGGTTACTATTCTAATTTGATATTTCTCTATTCCACTACTAATTGAACTTATATATACTTGTACAACAGTCTCTCTCTCTCTCTCTCTCTCTCTCTCTCTCTCTCTCTCTCTTCCAAACTTATCGAGTCACTCACTGATCATCTCTTCACAGTTCAAGGAGAATGACGTCCATGGAAAGGTGTTGAAATATCTTAAAGCAATGACGAAACTGACCATATTATAAGTTAAAATATATTATGAACATCGTATACAGGTTATGTGATGAATTAATAGGCATCGCTGGGTAAGGATGTGAGAGGAAAGCGGTGGATTCCTGAAGGGGTAGGTGTAAGGGAGCGGTGACTCGTGAGTGAGTGTGCCTTGTGTGAGTCAGAAAACCAACTCACCCACCCCTGTGACTCACTAAGTATCGGGGTATTTCAGCTGTTCCGGTGCGCTCATGGCCGCTCTCACGTAACTTTTTCAAGCCTCGCATATAAGTAACCCCTTCACGCCCAGATCTTTCCTTTGCAATAAAAAAAATCGTCTGTTGTCGAGCCATATAATTACGAAAGGTAACTGAATATACCAAATTAGTTAGTGGACAAGGATACTAAACAGGTCATATCTATAAAATATTGCTTATATTCACTAAAAAATGTCTAATGGTAGCTAAATTCAATGGAAATTACGTTCTGGGACTCAAGGGGTTAAGATGTTATGCTTGTGTTTGTATATATGTATAACTATCTTTCATAGGGCGAGGACCAACCATCACGGCCCTTCAGAATACGCAGAGGCCTATCACCTGAGCCCTCAAAAGAAACAGAAAAAAAATAGCCTACAGGCGCTATAGGCTCCAACGCAAAAAAAAAAAAAAAAAAAAAATGGCTTACTTGAAACACTACTAATTGACGTATGACAGAAAGTATGATTAATCAATATATAAATAAAACACTGTGCTATATATATGACACACTGACGACAGAGTAAAAGACTTTCACACTAATGGATGCTACAGATTCGTTACAAGAAAAAAAATAGGAGAAAAACGCATCACGTGGAGACTCCGTGGCGAAGAATGGTGACAAAAACCCTTCAGAGTCCTAAGAGTAATGGGGACAGGGGAGTGCGTGACAGGGAGGCGTTAGAGTAAGTGTGTCAGTACAGGCAGGGGAGTGTGTCAGTGGTGTGGCGGCGTGGTGGTATCGAGGAGGAGGAAGAGACGGAAGAGAGACAGAAGGGTGGATGAGAAGTGCCGGAAACAGTGGCCAGTGTAAGTATTGTTGGTCACGCCTGGAGGGGACTGACGGCGCCTCGGGGAAGTGGTGATCCGTGGGGCGTGGCAACAGGTGGGGGGAGGGAGGGGAGGGGGCGTGCCAGCAGGTGGGGGAAGGAGGGGGGCGTGGTAGCAGGTGGGGGGAGGGAGGCAGCAAAGGGGAGGTGAGGAGGCACTGTACTCTACCAGGCAAAGGAAGATAGGTGGGGGAAGGGGCGTGGCAGCAGGTAGGAGGAGGGAGGGGCGTGGCAGCAGGGGGGGAGGAGGGGGGCGTGGTAGAAGGTGGGGGAGAGGGGTAGGGGGGCACTGTGCTCTACCAGGTAAAAGGAGATTCACACACACACCTCGCTGGAGGGGAAAGAAGGAAGCCTGCAGGGGAACACAACAAAAAATTAGATGATTACAGAGAGAAAGCTGAAGGAGTAAACACGGACCGGGGAAGAAGACAAGCTACCATTAAGAAGAGACTACAATGTTAACGAAGAACCAAGACAGGCAAAGGATCCAGGACTGGGGAAGAAGACAAGAAGACAAGACAAGCTACCATTAAGAAGAGACTACAATGTTAACGAAGAACCAAGACAGGCGAGGGATCCAGGACTGGGGAAGAAGACAAGAAGACAAGACAAGCTACCATTAAAAGAGACTACAATGTTAACGAAGAACCAAGACAGGCGAGGGATCCAGTCACTACACGAATACAACACGAAATAATAAAATAAATAAATACACTCTGACAGCTTTAAAACCTCGCAAAAAATTATCCATTCACTCCATGAGAAAAATAATTAATAATACAAATAAAACAGATCTAAAATTAACTCTTGACATCTCTAAAACGTAGAAAAAACCCTCATATTTTACTTATTCAGAAGACAAAACCAAGACTGGCAATGCACGTGTCGTCACTACAGAAGTAAATGTAATGTATATATAGAGAGAGAAGGGAGAGAAAGGCAGCAGATGAGGGGAGATGATGGTACTTATGGTATGGCTACATCAACATCATCATCATCATCATCATCATAGACACAAACAAAAACTCACGTCATCATCATATTTTCCTGTTTGTATGAATATTATTTTTTTTCACTGTGTGCCTTCGGTTGAAAAAAACATTATTATTATTATTATGTACAACACGGCGCTATTTTCCCCGTCTGCAGTACACGTTACAGCCCCAAGAAGAGGAGGAGTAGAAGTGAGAGCCTTGCATTCCTTCATAATCACAGGCGGCGAGATATACATTCACAATTTCAAGACAAATAACGCCAGATGTCTTGACAGTTCACCTTTTTCCTTTCTCCTTGTTTACTTCGTCTCGTGTTCTCTATGAGTTATTGGGGGCGATTTAATTGTTGTTATTGCGTAAGAGCTGATTGATTCAAAATGCTCTCTCTCTCTCTCTCTCTCTCTCTCTCTCGATAAGAAATAATACTTAAATATCACCCCAAGTGCTTCACGTGACAGCGTTTACGTGCTGCTGTAAAACCAAGGAATACAATCTACGACCACTCCTTTGTAGCAAACCTATTTAATTGTTGAATGTAAGCTTGAGAGAGAAAAGAGTCTTATACCATAATATACTTATAACATAATATGCTTCACCTGTTATCTTTGATGAGACTATAAACTGTCAAATCTTCACACAAAGCCCCGATCACGTCCTAGTAGGCCGCCGGTGCCTCTCTAAATACTTCAGGCCGTGAACCTGTTGAGCGGAGCCACACCCGGAAAGCGGCAAGCGTTTATGAACTCTTGCTACAGTCCGTTGAGTACGTAACAGTGACATTTAGCTCAAAATACTCAAAAATATATATTACACAGCAACGATTGTGTAGAAAATGCATGAAATACATCAAAATAGACTCGAGTACGTATGTTGAAATTGCAAGGGCGTGGCTACCCCTCCCCCCTCGTGGCTAAGGCCCCTCCAAGATCCCCCCCCAAAGTCATGTCAGGTATGCGGGAGGCGTGGCGAGGACAGCATGCGAGCCACTACGAGGTAATGTGATGACAGTAATATGCCTTATGACCGAGAATGAAAACAAACATGGTTGGTCCTGTACATGGAGTAGTAAGTGCACAACACACACACACACACACACACACACACACACATACCATACACATCACACACACACACACACACACGCCATGGGTTGAAGGAGTGGCGATATTGCACAAACTTCCCTAGTATCGTGAAGGATACCCTGAAGAAGGATGTCCTGCCGATACCGATACCACCACCGATACGCCACAGTAAATGGTGCCGATGATAGCAAGGACGGAACAAGAACATCGTTGCATATATTTAATTACAGTTGGTTGAGTTTATTTATTTATTCATATATCTGACAACAATTCTATAACTGGACAAGAACATAACTTAGCGGCGCCAAATAGGTTAGAAGACTTTCAGCTCAAGGTCCACTAGCAAACAAAAATTGAGAAATGATACTCTGCTTTATCTAAATTATATTATAGTTCCGTACCTCATTACGACTTGTATGTAATGTACGGTAATTCAATATTCATACATGGTTTATTTGCCCCTGATGTCAGCCGTCACTCCCCCCCCCCCTATCTCTCTCTCCCTATCTCTCTCTCTCTCTCTCTCTCTCTCTCTCTCTCTCTCTCTCTCTCTCTCTCCACTCCTTCACAGCCACGTCCGATCTGCGCCCAGGGAGTTTCACCTGGTGTGCCTGTGAGGTGTTCGCGTCACAGTCATGCGGGGCCTTGGCGGGCGTGGCGGCACCGCTTTCACACAATGCTACGAGCCTCATCAAACACACGCTAGCACGCGGAGTTTCTTTCCTTGGACAACAAATAGAGACACAGATCCTGAGTCCTGACGCGCTGGGGGTTGTATAGGGGGAGGAGAGGAGGACCGATCGGCTGCCTTACCCACAAATGTAATCTTGTGTTATTCCAAATCGGTGCTTCTTCCACCCCGGGCATCCATGTGTATGTGCGTGCGTATATTCACCACACCGTTGCCGCGGCAGATCGAGCTACGTATACATGACCCTGATACATCACAAATAATTTCAAAACATCAATGACAAACAAAATTGCAAGGAGGAATTTGCGCATATTTACGCCATGGCCGAGGCAGCTGAGCGTCATCGGAGTTCCTGAGGCGTGACAAAGACGCTCTTCACCCAGTGGTCCTTGAGTGCCTCCTCTGCGGCCACGGCATTCACCACGCCCCACCCCACCATGCACACCACCACCCCACCTCCCTGCACGCCCGGCACTCCCACTTCCATAAAGCCCCCCACACACGCCCCACCGTGACACTGGTAACGAGCCAACACACACTCACACTGTCACACCCATGATGCTTGCGGAACCTTCTCATGCTTGTGGTGTGATGTGAGGCAACACACGAGGCTAGTAGATCCAGAGAGCAGCGGCGCCGCGGCCGCTTCCGTCCATACTGGCGGAGGAGCGGACGAAGGGATGGATGGCTGGCAGTGGCGCCGCCCGTGGTCACTTTCCTCCAGGCCGTCGCCAGACACCGCCAGCCACAAGCGCCGCCACCCACTACGTCCGCGCGCCTCAGCCTCGCCGAGTGATTTCCGTCTGAACTGGGTCACCGTTGTCACTGTCCACCTGCAACCCCTCCTACCCGGCGCGGCACACACAGCATCCCCAACACTGCTGCACACAATGATACACCGCAACGTTAATATAGCTATAACAAGTCGGAAAGGCAACGTTTATTATAATGGCTGCGTGAATCTGTTGTTTGTTATTCTGGCTCATTTCTGCCACATGTTTTTGCACGGTGAGGGCGGTGCCTGAGACGTGCGACGGCCGTACTATTACACGCCATCCAGGAAAACTACAAGTAATGATCCTGTGGGCCGAGGGAGGCGGGGGGAGGGGGGGGGGACACATACAACCACATTAACCACCACAAGGGAGAGAGAGAGCGTCGACTTTCCCTTTCCCCAGACGCAAAAGTTTTCTTCTATGGAGAAAATATAAGATCAAAACCATAACACGAAGTCCACACAAAAAACATCGAGTTAAATCCAACAAGTATTCAATATCTGCACGAATTCCACACATTTCTTTTCGGAAAATGGTCCAGTTAGTCGATAAAATAATCCACACTCGTCCAGCAGACAGCCGCGTAAAACATAGGCTTTCACGCAATAATGCATTCCAAACAAACATTTCTTCACCACACATATCGGTGTTATGATATCCATGTGTATCATAAAAAAAACACGCGTTGTATTGCAGCTTAGAACGGTTACCTATACGAAGAACTCCCCCAACCTTATTATACACAGCAAATATTACATGATGTTTATACTTGTACAGGATAGACCGAGAAAAGACAACTTGCTTCCTTACTAATAGTTATTGGATCACTTTAGTTCCTAGAATGAATATGTGTTTACGAGGTAGTGTGGCAGCGGAGAACAAGCCCTTCTATATGCCCGCGACCTTCACGAGGGCAGGGCAGGGCAGGGTAGGCGGGCACAAGGGTACTAATGCCCTGCCCGTAACCTTGAGACACGGTATAGCCTACTTGGGGCTGCTGTGCTAACAACCATCAACTTTAATAGCCAAGGATAAACACCGCCAAGCAAGAAGAAAGTAAATACGCATAAAGCTATGTAAAAGAGATGATTTTACCGGAATGTCTAAAATATGATGGATTTTTTTATATGTTTATCTTATCACCGAGTTTCAGTCCGTTCCCAAACCTTCAAATTCTGTAGGAAAAGCCATGATAGTCCTGTCAGTACTGTACTCCTCCCTAAAAGTGAAATCTTGGAGAAATTTCCCACGAGAAATCATAAATGTCTGGCGGCCGACTTTTTTTCTTCCTCGTCAGCGTCGCGACCAACTTGAGGCAGACACGGGACGGCCTGGGAGGGAGGGAGGGAGGGAGGGAGGGGCTGGTGGGATCTTGTGTTGATTCGAACCCAAACAATAACATTAGGCACGCGGAGAGAGAGAGACATATATATATATATATATATATATATATATATATATATATATATATATATATATATAGAGAGAGGAGAGAGAGAGAGAGAGAGAGAGAGAGAGAGAGAGAGAGAGAGAGAGAGGAGAGAGAGAGAGAGAGAGAGAGAGAGAGAGAGAGAGAGAGAGAGAGAGAGAGAGAGAGAGAGAGAGAGAGAGAGAGAAGAGAAAGATAAGATAAGATAAGATACTTTGATCCTATCTAGACACTTTGCAAGTACCAACTACAAGGTTATTGACTATACAAAGCGCCACCACGTCAGCACGAACTAGGCGGACTCGAACCACTGACCAAATGCGCAGGAACGCTGCACATAAAGAGAGAGAGAGAGAGAGAGAGAGAGAGAGAGAGAGAGAGAGAGAGAGAGAGAGAGAGAGAGGAGAGAGAAGAAGGAGAGAGAGGAGAGAGAGAGAGAGAGAGAGAGAATAGAGGCAGCAGCAAACTATTATCTCCACTTTCATTACACCTTCACAAAAATTTCCCTTATGTTCCGTCACAGTGCCAAAAAAAATAGAAATAAAATAGCCACAAAAACTATAAGAACAATGACGCTGATAAAAGAACAAAAACCAAAAGGGACAAAAAAACGACCCTGTTATTCTATCTTCTCACATTCGTAAATTGACATGAGAAAAAATACAATTAGAGCAAAAAAGATAATGAGGGTAATAATAGTTTGTGATGAGAAAGAAGGGAGAGAAGCAGGAAGAAAGCGATGAGGAAGGAGAGGAAGAGATGACGGGAGGAGGAGGAGGAGGAGGAGGAGGAGGAGGAGGAGGAGGAGGAGGAGGAGGAGGAGGAGGAGGAGGAGAAAGAGGTGGAGGAGGGGAGGAGGAGGACGAGATGACGGGGAGGAGGAGGGGAGGAGGAGGACGAGATGACGGGGAGGAAGAGGAGGGAGGAGGAGGACGAGATGACGGGGAGGAGGAAGAGGAGAGGAGAGAAGAGAAAGAGGAGGAGGAGGAGGAGGAGGAGGAGGAGGAGGGGAGGAGCAGGACGAGATGACGGGAAGGAGGAAGAGGAAGAGGGGGAGGAGGAGGAGGAGGAGGAAGAGGAAGAGGAAGAGGAGGAGGAGGTGGAGGAAGAAGAGGAGGAGGAGAAAGAGGAGGAGGAGGGGAGGAGGAGGACGAGATGACGGGGAGGAGGAAGAGGAAGAGGAAGAGGAAGAGGAGGAGGAGAGGAGGAGGAGGAAGGAACGTGAGTGACCACCGGAAGGAAGAGTGGAAGACGTCGCTTTCTCTCGATCGTAATTGCGCTTCTGGACTCACGAGAAATCACAAACCTTCTCTCTCTCTCTCTCTCTCTCTCTCTCTCTCTCTCTCTCTCTCTCTCAAAAGCCGAACACTAACAATCAAATAATACGTAAGTGAATGAATGAAAGAAAAAATGTTTGAGTATAGTATATGTAAATAAAAAAAACCGTTGAAAAAAAAACAACCTAAGCTTCAGATTCTCAACACAGACACGACTTCCATCCAACAAATAATAGAACTCGAGAAGGAAAGTGTCAGACAATAACAAAAGAAATAAAAAGATACACTTGAGCTTGGCTACACAAATACTATCATCACTGACCTCTTAACACACACCACGACAACTGAAAACCCAAACAAGCACGTAAGGAACGACGCTATTATATATACTAAGTGTTTGACGTCAGCAAGTGAGAAGAACGACAATGAACTAAACCCTCCCTCCCTCCCTCCTGCCCTCCCGTCCCCACCAAGTAGAAATCTGTCCGAAAATCACGTTCGAAGCGAGAAACACACACACTTTTTCATCCGCCGATTCAATACGCATAGCATTTATATAAGCTTCGAACACACACACAGAGAGAGAGAGAGAGAGAGAGAGAGAGAGAGAGAGGAGAGAGAGGAGAGAGAGAGAGAGAGAGAGAGAGAGAGAGAGAGAGAGAGAGAGAGAGAGAGGAGGAGAGAGAGAGAGACGAGAGAGAGAGAGAGAGAGAGAGAGAGAGAGGAGAGAGAGAGAGAGAGAGAGAGAGAGAGAGAGAGAGAGAGAGAGAGAGAGAGAAGAGAGAGAGAGAGAGAGAAAAAAAAAAAGAGAGAAGAGAGAGAGAGAAGAGAGAGATAAAGTTAGTAAAGGTAGAAATGCTTGCAGATAGAAGTATGGCATTGATAGTATAAGGTGTGGCAGTTTTGTCATTACTAATACTAATACTGATTATTGCATTGAATTAATGATCAATCTAGCAATCCCTATCGTTTTGTTATCTCTTTTAGTAAGTTCTGTTAATTTGTAATTGTTTTAAGAATATCTTGAAGTATCATATAATTTTGAATTGGCTCAAATGGGAATTGCTAATCATTATATATGAAAACTGATTCCAGATTCGTGTTCAGCATGCCCGCAAACTGCTAGGAATAAATTTTCAAACAAATCTATTTTTCAAAAAAATGTGCAAATTTTGCAAGGGGTACGCTTGCAAAATGTGCACATTTTTTTAAAAATTTGATTTGCTTGAAAATTTGTTCCTAGCAGTTTTCGGGCATGCTGAACACGAATCTGGAGTCAGTTTTTAGTTACAATGATTAAAAGTCCCTATTTCAGCCAATTCACAATGACATGATACTTCCAGATATTCCTTAAAAACCACAAATTACAGAGAGAGAGAGAGAGAGAGAGAGAGAGAGAGAGAGGAGAGAGAGAGAGAGAGAGAGAGAGAGAGAGAGAGAGAGAGAGAGAGAGAGAGTGGGACAGGGCACAGCAGGACAGAAGGGGCGTGGGACAAAAGAGAACAAAAGACAAGAGGTTCAGGAATAGGAAGAATTTTAATTGAACAATAGATGATTACCGACCGGCAGTGAATTGTTCCTTAGCGTGGTGATAATGGTGATGATGATGGTGATCGAGAGGGTAAAGATAATGGCAGAATACCACCCGAAGAGAGAGAGAGAGAGAGGGTGAGGCTGGAAATAATGAGAAAAATTGAAGGAACAATAGCATATGAGAGAGAGAGAGAGAGAGAGAGAGAGAGAGAGAGAGAGAGAGAGAGAGAGAGAGAGAGAGAGAGAGAGAGAGAGAGAGAGAGAGAGAGAGAGAGAGAGTGTGTGTGTGTGTGTGCTTAGTCTCACCCCTCGTTTGTTCTCCCATAGGACCGATCATTAAAAATCCTTCGTTTTTTTAAATCTCAAGGACTTCTCTGAACCTACGAATATTTTGTTCCACGTGGCTGCTCCTTATGATACCCTCCTCCTCTTCCTTCTACATCCTCCTCCTTTGCTGTCTGTTCTTCCTTCGTAGCTGTCTGTTCTTCCTTTTTTGCTGTCTCTTCTTCCTTTGTAGCTGTCTGTTCTTCCTTTTGTTGCTGTCTGTTCTTCCTTTGTGGCCTGTTGCTGTCTGTTCTTCCTTTGTGTTCTGTTGCTGTCTGTTCTTCCTTTGTGTTCTGTTGCTGTCTGTTCTTCCTTTGTGTTCTGTTGCTGTCTGTTCTTCCTTTGTGTTCTGTTGCTGTCTGTTCTTCCTTTGTGTTCTGTTGCTGTCTGTTCTTCCTTTGTGTTCTGTTGCTGTCTGTTCTTCCTTTTTTGCTGTCTGTTCTTCTTTTGTAGCTGTCTGTTCTTCCTTTGTAGCTGTCTGTTCTTCCTTTTTTGCTGTCTGTTCTTCCTTTGTAGCTGTCTGTTCTTCCTTTTTTGCTGTCTGTTCTTCCTTTTTTGCTGTCTGTTCTTCCTTTTTTGCTGTCTGTTCTTCCTTTTTTGCTGTCTGTTCTTCCCTTTTGCTGTCTGTTCTTCCTTTTTGCTGTCTGTTCTTCCTTTTTGCTGTCTGTTCTTCCTTTTTTGCTGTCTGTTCTTCCTTTTTTGCTGTCTGTTCTTCCTTTTTTGCTGTCTGTTCTTCCTTTTTTGCTGTCTGTTCTTCCTTTTTTGCTGTCTGTTCTTCCTTTTTTGCTGTCTGTTCTTCCTTTTTTGCTGTCTGTTCTTCCTTTTTTGCTGTCTGTTCTTCCTTTTTTGCTGTCTGTTCTTCCTTTTTTGCTGTCTGTTCTTCCTTTTTTGCTGTCTGTTCTTCCTTTTTTGCTGTCTGTTCTTCCTTTTTGCTGTCTGTTCTTCCTTTTTGCTGTCTGTTCTTCCTTTTTGCTGTCTGTTCTTCCTTTTTGCTGTCTGTTCTTCCTTTTTGCTGTCTGTTCTTCCTTTTTGCTGTCTGTTCTTCCTTTTTGCTGTCTGTTCTTCCTTTTTTGCTGTCTGTTCTTCCTTTTTTGCTGTCTGTTCTTCCTTCATAGCTGTCTCTTCTTCCTTCATAGCTGTCTGTTCTTCCTTTATATGTTGTATATTCTTCCTTTGTATTCCTCGTATCAATCTAAGGTATTCTCTCGCCAGTTCGAGTCCTCATGTAAACAAGGCGAACACTCTCTGCCTACAAAGTGGTCAGCAGTCTCTATCAACCCTTCGCTGTGTGTCTGAGCGTGAGGTTATGAGAGGCTGCGATGACCTTCCAATTCGTGGTAAATAGATGCAGCCAAGTGTAAATCAGATCTCTCTCTCTCTCTCTCTCTCTCTCTCTCTCTCTCTCTCTCTCTCTCTCTCTCTCTCTCTCAGCACCCACGTCAAGGTTTCTCCGTCTCTATAAGCCATGTATATTTCTAAGTTTATTTTCCTGTTAATAGATTTCTCTAGTTTTTTGGTACTATATCGTCCGTTTTTGCTCTTTTTCACGCGAGTAACAAGTAATTTGAGACACAAGACCCGCTACTATCAAGCCTCAAACCGCGTTAAACTTGAGCACCCTAGAGGAAAGATTGCCCCTCTATCTAGAAACCTCAAAGCTATTCAAGAGGCTACAACAAGAGGCCCAAGAATTCTAACACAATACAACACAACCTTGAAGATAGTTTGTCAGCTCTACAAAACGACCTTCAGACTTGACTTCAAAAGCGACCAAGATATAAAAATAGGACTTGATGGATGAGATATGAGTAGCAATATAGCATGGTTAGCGCACGACCAAGGCTGACACATAAGGAAGGAATCAAGAAGGCGTATGATTAACAGATTTGGACAAGGCTGAGGTAATGAATGGAGTAAGGAGGCGTGAGTTGAGTAGCTAAAATACACGTGTAACGAGATGGAAATGAGACTTGTGTAGCTCATGATATCATAAGAACATAAGAAAATAAAAAAAATAAGGAAGCTACAAAAGGCCGTGAGACCTACATCCACCTTTCATCCCCATCCATAACATTTTCTAGTCTTCTTTTAAAGTTCCCTATTGACGAGTCCATTCCAATCATTTACCACCCTATTTGTGAACTAGTTTCTCCCTATTTCTTTATAAAGACGGGAAGAATCACACCGTAGGAGATTTGAGGCCCTTGAGGGAAACTACGTATTCCCCGAGTATCCGTCCGAGTCTCAGGGTCGAACTCATTATGAATACTCGCCTCGTTAACTCTCTCAGTGACACGACAACAACAAAGCTTCCTGCCACCAACAACAACAACCAACACCACCACCAACCAACACCACCACCACCAACCAACACCTTCACTACCACCGACAACACCACCACCACCACTACCAACCACCCCCATCAACAACCACCAACCAACACCAACACCACCACCACCAACCAACACCACCACCACCAACCAACACCACTACTACCACCAAAAACCAGAGAGATGAAGGGAGGTAAATAAACAACAAATCATGACACACTGCCTCTGCTTGTGATGTTATTGAAGAACATGAAAGTGGAAATTATGTTCTATCAACCGTATCAATGACTTTTTCCCCTCTTAAAAGTGACAATCCTGTGGTATTTAACAAGAAACATACTGGCGAGAGGGAGAGAGAGAGAGAGAGAGAGAGAGAGAGAGAGAAGGGAAGAGAGAGGAGAGAGAGAGAGAGAGAGAGAGAGAGAGAGAGAGAGAGAGAGAGAGAGAGAGAGAGAGAATATATGGAATCAGGCTGAGTCATAAGTAACCATCCGTTGGAAAGAGAAAAAAAGAAGAACGAAATAAAAAAAAAAAAGATTCGCATCGAGGGGTGTGACCGCGCTCCACTGCCTATTGAGAATTGTGCTAACAGGGGTCAAGAGGGCGGACGATAAGGTAGTGTGCCAAGCTCCGGCAGGGAAGGACCGGGAGGCTTCATGGCGGCGTTAAGAGTAGGCGGTGGTGGGCGAAGGGAGGTCAGTGACATATCAAAGGGACTACGCCTGCTGGGGAGTCTCTAGAGTCATACGACCTTACGAGGCCACTACAGGCATAGCAATGAAAGTCTCAGGAATTTAAGATGACGTAACTGTACCTCCTGCAGCCCTTCCCTTCCCGGTATATGCCAGATCAACACACACACACACATGCACACACACATACACACACACAGAAAAAGTGCTATACTACCCTTACTCAACCCGAGGTATTTCCTGGACGAGCTAACAGTGAGGGACGAGGGGAAAGTATGTGTGTGTGTGTGTGTGTGTGTGTGTGTGTGTGTGTGTGTGTGTGTGGTGTGTGTGTGTGTGTGTGTGTGTGTGTGTGTGTGGTGTGTGTGTGTGTGTGTGTGTGTGTGTTTGCTTATTTGCTTGCTTCATCACACTCCGGCTTTCACACTTAAACACACACTTAGGGTATCACGCACTCGACACGCTGCGCTTCCGGTCAGCAAACAGTTTAATGGACAGTGTTGTCACTCGCAAAATACGGAGAAACCCAGATAGGCAGCCCAAAAAACCCCAGATTCCGTGAAACGAAAAAAAACTATATAAAAAAATCCTTAATAGCTTAAGTACAAAAAATATCTTAAATAGCCAACACGGACTGACTTTTGACGAGTGAAAAATAAGTGAGACGAGTGTAAGAGTAATAAAAAGACTTTAGTTAACAATCGAATGGAATTCTAAAATGAAGAGTTCAAAATCTGGGTTACAAGAAGAGAAAAGAAGAGAAACGACAAATGTATCCATGGAACAAAACGACACAGCTAGGGTTGAGTGTCGTCGACTTGATTTGCCAACACTGAGGTCAACATCCAAGTGACCTGACCTGAACTTTGTGTGATAAGTTCCAAGTTTCTCTTCCTATACGGGGGAAATAGCTTGCATATATCACATAGTATTTGGTATGTGAGGAAAGGCATGGTTGGGAGGGCGCGGGCGGGCACGGGCGGGTCCGCATCACGAAGGAAGCACCGCCCGACGCCCCTAACACGTCACAAGTGTCACTTCTTATCGGGCGTCAGGAAAATACCGGGACCCAGCGCTGTTTTCGTCTCCTTAATGGCTCCCCCCCCTCGAGACGGGCACACCCACGGCAACAAAACATCCCATCCTATACTGAGAACATTTGCAGGGGAGCAACTATACTTCAGGAATATACTTCATGTACAAAAATACAGTCGAATATTCTAACCTAACCCACAGCAACAAAACACTTACTGCCTTAACTGATCTACATGTTAAGCCATCTGTATGATTAATAACTGTTTAAAAAATATATATAAAAAAACTCCCATCCTACATTGGTAAGGACGCTAGCAGGGGACTAACTAAAGAATTATACTTCAAATACAAAACAATATTCAAATACCGAAAAAAATGCATAGATATATAACTTCAATAATAAACTTCAACGCTCATGAACAAAACAGAAAAAAAAAAAAAAAAAAAAAAAAAAAACTAATATTAAAAAAAAAAAAAATAATGCTTATATTTGTTCCCTCCATAAGTCGATGCCAAGAGTGAACAAAGAACAAAAGAACATATCCCAAAAACTATAGACGCACCACCAACTATTATTTTTCATATAACTCTTAAGAATGAAAGAATAAAAGAAAGAAAGGCAGAATGAATATACATAAATGATAAAAACACGACCCGTTATCAAAGTCACAATCTGCCTCCCACACCTGACCACGGCTGGAGATATTTTTTTTTTTTTTTTTTTTTACGTTGGAGCCTATAGCGCCTGTAGATTTTGTTGTTGTTGTTGTTGTTGTTGTTTTTACTTGATACCTGGCGACTGTATCTCCCGCCCGCCTGCCCTGCCTCCCGCCCTCCCTCCCGCCCGGACACCTCCCATCCTCCTTCCCTCCCGCCCGGACACCTACCTCCCTCCCTCCCTCCCGCCCAGACACCTGCCTACCGAGGAGAGGACCTACCTGGGTACTGGGGTCACGCTCGTGTAGTCGAAGGTCGTCATGAGGGAAGAGTTCTTGTATCCTCTCGACCTCACTCTCTTCCTCCTCGCCGCGCCTCACCAACTGCAAAGACAAAGATAAAGACACATAAATAAAGGCACAAAGAAATGATAGATACATAATGAAATAAATAATGATAGATACATAAATAAAGCGATTCTTCACATGATTACAGCAAGGATAAATATAAAAACACATAAATAAAGCGATTCGGCTCATATAATTATCAGTGCAAAAAAATAGATCAAAACATATACATAAAGCGATTCTTCTCATTATCACAGCAAGGAAAAATATCAAGACACGTTAATAAAGCGATTCTTCTCATTATCACTGCAAGGAAAAATATCAAGGCACATAAATAAAGCGGTTCTGCACCTCATTTATCCTAAGTCGTGTTCAGTATTCCCTTCATTTTCGTAGTCCTAAGCTGAAAATGAGACTCTAATTACTTGAAGCTGAATATGGCTCTTATTAAGCACATAAATAAAGGGATTCTCCTCCTCATTATCTGAAGTCGTGTTCATTACTGCCTTCATTCGTAATCTTAAGCTTGACAGGAGACTCTTCGCCGCTTATGTACCGTTAAAAAGGGCCGACACCTATCCCTAAGGCGTCATAGGCAGTTAGAACGCATACATAAAACATAAAGGATAGGAAGAAAAACCTGGCGAACCAACAAAACAAAAACAATAACAATAATAATAGTAGTAATAATGATACAATGATGTCAGTATTAGTGGTATAATAAATAACGCAGCAATGATAATGATGACGATGATGACCATGTTATAGTTATAGTAGAAGTTATAGAGTAATAGTTATATGTTATAGTAAGGTTCCTATGATGGTGATGGGTGTGGAAGGCGACATGGGCGGTGGTGGTGGTGGTGGTGTGTGTGGGGGGGGGGGGGTCGCCAGTATAGTATGGGCGTGGGAGTGCTGTGGGCGGCGTCTGTGGGAGTCATCAGGGTCAGGCATCCTACCCCCCCCCCCACATGCAGACTCAGGCTTTTAGAGTGTCGCAGCGTTGCATGTCTCTCTCACCTACTTAGCTCATCACGACGGGCCCGACGCCGCCATAACAAGGATGAGGAGGAGGAAGAGGAAGAATACATAGGAAGAACAGACACCAGGAGAAAGGAGGGGGAGGAGGAATACATAGGAAGAACAGACACCAGGAGAAAGGAGGAGGAGGAGGAGGCCAGGAGGAGAAGGAGGAGAGGTCAAGAGGATGCACAGACACCAAGAAAAACATCATCGTGAACAGACATAACATGAACATTTTAACTCGTGAACAAATTAATATGAAATCATTGAAACAAATCAGTAATTCAATATCATATCATTTTTTCTTTCTAACAACACTCCGTTTTAAACTTGTAACTCTTCTTTTTCTTAGTTATTATTGATCGTGTGGTGTTTTAGTGCAGTGTGTGTGATGCTATATGATGTTTTAGTGCAGTGTGTGTGATGCTATATGACGTTTTAGTGCAGTGTGTGTGATGCTATATGATGTTTTAGTGCAGTGTGTGTGATGCTATATGATGTTTTAGTGCAGTGTGTGTGATGCTATATGATGTTTTAGTGCAGTGTGTGTGATGCTATGTGTGTGTGAATGCTATATTTGGCCTCATCATTATAATTTTTTCCCTCTCTAACAACACTCCGTTTCGTATGACCGTATTTTGGGATAGTATCATATGCGAGCACCCTGTGTAGGCCCCCGAGGGAAGGCAGGGCCACAGTGAAGCATCGTGCGGGGCGTCGGGTCTGGCTGGGTGCGGCTCCTGTAAATCTTGCCCGAGCTGTAACGCCCCACGCAACCCTGGCAGAAGTGAGGCCACCAAGAATATCCTAACTATAACTACGTTCTTAACTATATCTACTTTCCTAACTGCAACTACTATCTTCACTATAACTGCATTCCTAACCATAACTTTAACTACATCCTAACTACGTATAACTATTACTACTGTCCTAACTTTAATTATTATTACTTCCTAACTAACTACTTTCCTAACTGTAACTAACTATCCTAACTGTAACTACTTTCCTTACTATAACTACTTTCCTAACTGTAACTGTAACTATCCTAACTGTAACTACTTTCCTTACTATAACTACTTTCCTAACTGTAACTACTTTCCTAACTAACTACATTCCTAACTATAACTACTTACCTAACTATAAATATAACTGCTTTCCTCACTATAACTACGTTCCTAACTATAAATATAACTACTTTCGTCACTATAACTATTCTCCTAACTTAACTATAACTATTATCCTAACTATAACTATTACTACTTTCCTAACTATAACTACTTACCTAACTATAAATATAACTGCTTTCCTCACTATAACTACGTTCCTAACTATAAATATAACTACTTTCGTCACTATAACTATTCTCCTAACTTAACTATAACTATATACCTAACTATAACTGTTACTACTTTCCTAACTATAACTACTTACCTAACTATAAATATAACTGCTTTCATCACTATAACTACATTCCTAACTATAAATATAACTACTTTCGTCACTATAACTATTCTCCTAACTTAACTATAACTACGTACTTTCCTAACTATAACTACTATCGTAACTATAACGCTGGTGCCTCGAGATAGCTGCTATGGCCCTGTCTCTCTGCCTTAACAATTCAGAAGGTTACGTTAAGGTCCTTGCGTTTAACCATCTTCAGAGTAACCTTTCGAATCAAGAGTATTTGGGGCATGGTAATAACATAATTGCCGACTCTCAGTAAACACAGACAAGAACTATATAGTATTATCATTCACGGCCAACTTTTTCTCATGCCCCTGACCAGTAGAGTAAAAATTTGTGATGAATAAAAAGATAGATAAGAGATAAACAAATAGATTAATGAATTCAGAGAGAGAGAGAGAGAGAGAGAGAGAGAGAGAGAGAGAGAGAGAGAGAGAGAGAGAGAGAGAGAGAGAGAGAGAGAGAGAGAGAGAGAGAGAGAGAGAGAGAGAGAGAGAGAGAAAACGAACAGACGTCTACCTCTCATGAAAAGTTGCGTTTCATCACAAGACCACAAAAAAAAAACGCGCGTGGCGAGACTAGATGAAGACAGAAGCAGTGGTGAGCCTTGGCCGCTGACAGTGTGATACTTAAGACGTGGCTGACAGCGGAGGGCAAAACTTAGGTGAGTCACATCTTCAAGCTGTGATGAGAGAAAAATGCGTCGATGCAACACACAAATAATCATGAACCTAAACAACGAAAGGAAAACAGAGGAAGAAAGTTTCTATACATGAGTAAGGTGTGTTTACGCGCTTCGTCAATAGGGTGGCGTGCTTGCTTTGGGCGGGCAGGGAGGCGTGTGGGTGATAGGTGGTGGGTGGTGGGTCTGGCGTCAGCACCTCACCGCCCACCCTGGTACGCCCGCCGCCCATCCCTGCTGCATACTGATCACCACTTGTCATCCCCCGCCCTCACCATCACCAAGACACAACCAGATATTCACAAACTTTTCTTACTTTTCTTCCTTTCATTTCTCTCGACACAAAGACTGGCTTCGAGAAATCGTACCAATGAACCAACCTACTTATTCTCTTATGGATCAGAGTAAAAGCAGAGATCCGTTCATTGCTCACAAAGGTTTAAATCGATAAATGTATGACAACACCCAGACTGTCTTGCATTGCTGCCCTACTTACTACACCAGAAAAGTTAATACAAACAACAGGAAGAGGAATTTACGTGTATCTCCACCAACAGTCTAACACACATCGCACCGGTCTACACAAAGCCATAAACCTTCATCAAGTGTGTCTTCATAATGTTACAAAATAATGCAATAGCTACGTCGGTCATTCCTGAAGTGTTCGTCTGGAGGAAAACAACGTAATGATGATGGACGCAACACAACGTTCGCCTCAATAACAAACACATACATATTTTTCCCCCTGACTGCCTAAATATTTCGAAGAGTACAGTACAATACTCTATTTGCTATATTATGTAGTTATGTGTTTCCTTAGCGATATGTACTTATGGTGGACGCAACACAGCGCTCACCTCAACAAACAACAGATATTTTTTCCCTAACTGTGTAAATATTTCGAGAGTACAGTACCAAATTGCTATATTATGTGGTTATGTGTTTCTTAAGCGACTTGATAATGGACGCAACACAACGCTCACCTCAACAAACAACACACACATATTTTTTTCCCTGACTGTCTAAGTATTTCGAGAGTACAGTACCTATTTGCTGTATTATGTAGTTCTGTGTTTCCTCAGCAACATGTACGCTGACGCAACACAACGCTCGTCTCAATAACAACACAAACAACATTCTTCCTCCTGATTGCCTAAATATTTCGAGAGAACAGCACCTATTTGCTACAGTATATTATGTAGTTATGTGTTTCATCAACGACATAGTTATCACAGTAAGAACAATTATGAAGGTGATTTCCAGCATGCGGACCCAGATAAAAATAATAATAGCCTACAGGCGCTATAAGCTCCAACGTGTAAAAAAAAAAGAAGAAAAAAAAGACGAGGGCTTAGGGAACGGCCGCCACCACCACCACTTCACGTCTTCACCAAACATCAATTTCCTGTGAAAGTTGGTCGCTGTGGTGCCAGTCACTCCTCTCGCTTCCTCCTCCCGGCCAGGATACATGCAACAACACTCTATTTTTCCTTTCTAAGTCAAACTGGAGCAATTTGTGAGGTAAATGGCTATAACCGAACATTTAACTTGATGTTTCAGTATTTTCACGCGATGGTCAAGACAAGTGAGGGAAAATATAACATCTATTTTTTTCTTTCTAAGTATAACTGGATCAATTTCGTGAGGTAAATGGCTATAACCGAACATCTAATTTGACATTTTCACGCGATGGCCAAGACAAGAAAGGGAAAACATAACATTTATTGAAAGAAACGATGCAGTATTTCACACGCACTCAAACGATAAACCTTTTTTTCTCCCTTTCATGGAAGCTTCGGGTAAAAATGAATGAATGGAAACTAGTATTGAGCCCCAGGACGAGTGATTACCATGGCAGTTAGTGAAGAGCCGAGGCCAGTTAGGGAAATGGTCTGTAATTTACCAGTCTGTTTCCTTTAGCACATCCTCTTTGAATAGGCTTGTGTGTGTGCGTGTGCGTGTGTGTGTGTGCGTGTGTATGTGAACGATCCCTCTCGAACCTCGCCTCTCATCTTCCGGGAGAAATGCAAGTAAGTGTGTACAGCCCTTTCTTTCCCATGCCAGTCATATGGGAGAGGAATGATAAAGTGATTGTCAGGGAATCTTCAAAGCGTCTCTCTCTTCATCTTGCATCGCCGCCAAGACCACGACTGACACTGTTAACAATCATATGCTTTCCCTGCCATGATTGACGAGAGAAATTACTCCACAAACAAGACACAAACAAGAGATAAACAAGAGATAAACAAAAGATGAGTACTTGTAGCATTATTACCCCTTAATTTACAACTTTGGTGGTGCGTCTGCCTGTCAGAGAGAGAGAGAGAGAGAGAGAAGAGAGAGAGAGGAGAGAGAGAGAAAGAGAGGCTGGTGGAGACATAATTCAAAAGGAAATTCCTCTCTTCGCCACAAGAATGAAGGAGCAATGATGATGAAAGAACAGTCTCGAGGACTTCCAAAGAACAGTAATAAAGCGAGGAATAAAGATAAACACTGAGGCACGAGAATAAACAACGGCATATTTATCTGAGAGAGAGAGAGAGAGAGAGAGAGAGAGAGAGAGAGAGAGAGAGAGAGAGAGAGAGAGAGAGAGAGAGAGAGAGAGAGAGAGAGAGAGAGAGAGAGAGAGAGAGAGAGAGAGAGAGAGAGAGAGAGAGAGAGAGAGAGAGAGAGAGAAGAGAGAGAGAGAGAGAGAGAGAGAGAGAGAGAGCTATGGGGACAGACAACCTCTTAAAATGTGGGCTTCAAGTCTACGCATAAATATTCGATAAGGAAACCTAGATCAGAAAAATTTAGAGGAACAATATAAACCTACCCAGTCCTAAACTACCCTATTTGTCCTCCCTTATACCCTAATAACAGTCCCTTTAAGCTTTAAGTACACTATGTATATATATATTACAAGTGTACTAATTGCTATGGTTGGCCCCACTCTGCTATATTACTATCATCATTATTATTTACATTACAAAGGACTGCCAAGGGCAAAAAAAAAGTTAACAAATGCCCGCTTAGTTGTCAGTCCCTATAAAGAAGATAGTAAGAGAATATAAAAAATAGGGCCAATTTACACTAGTTCGGGCTAAACTATTACTAACACGATCTAAAACTAATACTTAACTATCTAAACTATCATTCATTTGCTTTAGTACTTAAGTTCATTCCCTCATGTCTGTGTATTATGTGTTGTTGTTGTTTTATTCCTGTATGTCTTGGGGTGAAAATAAAATTACTATTGTTATTACACATATTACTACGCGGATGTTGTATTGTCGCGTAAGAGCTCACAGATCCTGCCCGCGAGACGTCGACTGCAGATGTTTGAAGAAAGTGAGATTTCCTGCTTATTATACATGTTAAATTGTGCGTGAACTGATATGTATGTATGTACTGCGGACGTGTTTACTAGTCCTGGAGAGAGAAAGGAGGAGAGAGAGAGAGAGAAGAGGAGAGAGGAGGAGAGAGGGGAGAGAGAGAGGAGAGAGGAGAGAGAGAGAGAGAGAGAGAGAGAGAGAGAGAGAGAGAGAGAGAGAGAGAGAGAGAGAGAGAGAGAGAGAGAGAGAGATTTTTTACATTATTTTATTAAACTATATACAATTATCACAAGATTTATGCAAAGAAAGAAAGGAAATATATTGGTCCAATTAAGGACACAGAGAGAGAGAGAGAGAGAGAGAGAGAGAGAGAGAGAGAGAGAGAGAGAGAGAGAGAGAGAGAGAGAGAGAGAGAGAGAGAGAGAGAGAGAGGAGAGAGAGAGAAGAGAGAGAGAGAGAGAGAGAGAGAGAGCGTCATTCTTTCTTGCAACACAACACCTCTGATGGACATTAAGGAAGTCGGAAAAATAACTTAAGTGCGTGTGTACTGACGGACTAAAGAACGCGGGAAATAACTCTCCCTAGGCGTGGCCGGGGGGCTTTGTGGCTACGAGCTGCACAGACATACGAACAAACAGAAAGTTGTAGAATGCATGAAAACAACTACAAACAAACACACGCACATACTTTCACACTGAGCGCCTATTATAATTATTCAATACATTTATGAAAACACTTTATGTATTTATTTAAACATTTATGTATGAAATCACAACTATATACTCGTATATACAAATAAATACATATATATATACTTTCACACTGAACGTTATCATAATTATCCAATACATTTTTACACTTACTGAAAAATAAAAAGTTTCGCTTCTAACACAATATGGTATTAAAAAAATTACCAGATTGTGTTGTTAGAAGCGAAACTCTCATCATTTTCATTGTATGTTAAATATTTTGGATAATTATGATAGACGCTAAAAATTATAAAAGATAAAAAAAAAATTAGAAGCACCAGATTGTCTTATTTAGAAGCAAAACTGTCTTAATTTTCCATTGTAGTTAAATATATTGGATAATTATGAAAGACGTTAAAAATAAAGTGTCAAATAAAGCACCGCGGCTCAACTCAACAGGTAGAACTTTTTAGTATGAAAACAACACGTGCATTTAAACACTATAATGCGTATGCTGTGGGATGCTGTGGGGAGATCGCGTTGATGTGTGGGTGATTCAGTATAACGGGGCTGTGGCTGTGGGTGAGTCTGGGGGGTGCATGGGGGGCGTGGGTGATAGTGGGGGGAAAGGAGGGGCACAGGTGATCGTTGGGGGAAGGGAGAGGGTTGGGGTGATTTCCGCCGACCCTCACCCGTCATTCATTCTCGGGATTCGGTTGGGAAAGACATCAAGGAGTCCATCCATATCATAAGGGATGAGCATTATGTTACGTTAATGGAGTGATTACTGAGACCGTGACACACTCCTACCTGAGTCACGATGCGGAAGAACACACACACACACACACACACACAGACACACATACACACACACACGGCGGCGCTTGATGCTTTACAGACCGTGGGTATGAGTGGCTTTATGAGTGCAACATCATCCGATAAGACATCATATAGGTCAGTAGATTACACTGCTCACCTAAATAGCTTGGACAGATGCTATAGGTTACATGATGAATACTGGATGAATGAGACGATGAGTAGTTATGGAGTCAGTTTTGCCTCTTAACTACACAATTTGGTAGTTAAATGAAGCACTCGCGACCCAACTTCAACAGGAGGAACTTTAATGTATGAAATTAACATGTGCATTTAAACAGTCGAAGAGCATTATTCATCAACGGCCCATTTTGCCATTCAAGGTGATCTGATGAGTGACCGATCATTACCTTGGCTGTTAACGACTCTTATACACATTGTTATACGCTTACCGTCTTATACAGTTAAGCTTGGACATTATGGAGACTGTGAATATATGAAAATGTATGGCTTCCTTGATATGGCCTGTTGTAGCTTCCTTATTTTCTTATGTTTTTAAAATCGTAATTACCAATCTACTGACAGCCGCATCACGAACACCATATATATACTAGAACATTATATTGATTACTGACAACAGCTTTAATCAACTTCACTAATAAACACTTAAGCATTTACTACTTCGATTATAACGCTGACTTATTCAGAGTTTATAATATATATATATATATATAATATATAAATAATATAAAAAAAAAAAAAAAAAAAAAAAAAAAAAAAAAAAAAAAAAAAAGTGCAGAGAACGTAGGAGTAAAGAAATAAACATCAATGACTTAGAGATCAACGAGAGAACATCACGGTACAAATTCCTGCGTCCTCCTACATACTGTCCCAAATAGGTAAACAACACTAAACTCTCCCCTTACCCTCCTATCCCCCCCTCAAACACTCCTCCTTCCCCCTACCTCCTCTCAAACCCCCCCCCTTCCCCTCCAACACACCTTCTCCCCCTCCCCTTCCCCTCCAATACACCCTCTCCCCCTCCCCTCCCCCGAGAGTGGCTGGCAGGTTTCCAGGTGAGGTCAGGTATAGCTACCAATCCTCAGGAGAACACGAGCTAAGTCAAGTCAGGTGTGCGAGGGCTGTGTGGCGGAGGCTGGGGGTCACAAAACAGCCTTGTCCCCCGCGCGAGGGCAAAGCAGGTGGCGTGATCAACTAGGAACCAGGTGGCCTTGGCTTAACCCTCAAGTGATAGGCACCGTATTAAGGCTGGGTAAAGGCAGGGTGTTTACAGGAAATGTTTATCACCTTAGTGGGTATTAAGATCACTATACCATCTGGTGTTGTGTCCAGCCTCTTGCCTCACCGTTCAGTTAAGTGGTCACGTACACCAGCAGAGGCGACAGGCCGGGCTGATGGAACTGTTAGGTCAGGTTACCTATACCTGCTGCGAACTGCGCAACATCCCTCTCCTTCTATCCTCCACCCCCCCACCCCCGCAGTCCTGTCTTCCTGCCGCCTCCAGGTTTGTCACACTCACACACACACACACACACACATTCCCGTATATCACAATTAGGTAAATACACACACACAGAGCTGACAATATACAGGTAACTAATCAAATCAATTCTAAAAAAATGTCAGGATAAATGTTCAGGATGTTTAAGTACCGTTGCCATTTCACAATTAAAGACTACAAACATGTCATCCCGAATGGAGGAGTGTTAGGTAGGGGTGTTGGGTGAGGCTTACCTGTGGCAGCGCCCAGCCCAGCCACACGGTGAGGTAGGCCGTGAACACCCGACACAGGATCTCCGAGTTGGAGCACCATCGCTGCACCTGCTTGTCCTGCATGGTGCCGCGGCCCCTTACCTGCCCGCCCCTCACGCCCCCGCGCCGCTGTGGGCCACCAGTCCTGCCATGGTCACCGGTACTCCTTGCACTGTCCTCACCATACTCCAGGCACTCACTGTTATCACTAGAGTGTGCGTTGCCAGCATGTTCGGGAGGCATCTATGCTGCTATCAGTGCGGGGTCACCATACTGTCTCACACTGGATGCTGCGCTAAGATTCAGTCTTTCCAGCACGTCTGGTGAACTGTCACTCGGATGACACTCCCACTAAGGCTTCCCAGCGTCCACACAAAAGAGGGTGTTTGCCCTTCCTAAGGCATCACTAAAACACTGGCTTATTGGTCCTTAGCTTCACTTAGGATACAAGACAAGACGAGGTTACAAGTATCACTGGTTGGAGCGGCGCGCGGATCGCTAGTTCCTTGTCTCCCCTACGGCCCGCCGCGAAGGACTGAGCTGCCAGCCTCGCCGGGACCCGCTCCGCCCTGCAACACTCATGCAGCCTCCCTCCCTCCCTCTCCCTTACTTCACTGCGCTCCTCTCCACTGGCAGCGTGATGGAATAATGTAATGACAGCATACTTCCTTTAATAGTGTTATCATTATTACTATCACTAAAACCCTTATTATTATTATCACTGCTTCATTACTTAGTGTCTGTATTACTTACATTACAAAGCATGCTAGATACATACACTAAGTAATATTCTATTCTAATAAAAAGACAAAGAAGATGTCTCGGTCAACATCTTAGTCTTGAGTCATCGTCACAAATACAGAAATGTCAATAGAAGAGGAAAAGTTTGGAGTGTGATGGTTCGGTGATGGGTGGTTGTCGTTGCAGCGTCCAGTCCACTCTACTCGCTTTCACTCTTGACGGTCCAGCGGCGAGGCAATCCGTCTTGCCGCGCTTACTCAAATCAGTCTTGTGTGAACGATAAAAGTTTCATGACAACCATTACACCATCCACAGCCAAGGCGAGGGATGAAAACACGGACTTTTATTACATTTTCTTAGGAGAGAGACGTAAAAACACCTCTTCGTTATCTTAATCGACCAAATTCGCTACTAGTTATAAAACCCTGAGACGCAACACTCACCTATCCTAACACGCACCTAATAGTTCTAATACCTGGCAAACATCATCACGTTGTTTATACTCTAATAAGCGAGTCTGTATTAGTCATGGCGACGGTAACCTCATGTCATGCTCCACCGCAGTTTAACAACACGTCAACCTTCAGCTGTCATTGGCCCTCTAGCGGCGCGTTATCAAGCCTGTGACATCTTAACCAGTGTCCTTGAATACGGTCGTCACAGCTTCCTCGCCACTCATATCCCAGCACTTGACCTTACGTAGATATTCCTGTCATTTAAGGCATATTAACCTGATTATATGTACTTGTCCTGCTGTCCATGCACGAATTAAGGGTAGTTTGGTATTATTAGTATGACAGTATCACGAAAAATCTAACAGACCACAAAATTTCTTACGATTTAACGTTGTTTTTTTACTATCGATTTACATGTCCTCTGTTGACGTGGCATTAATAAGAAATACACTTACAAAGGGTTTAATTGTCATAAGTTCTTCTAATATTATCATCAACCTTTACAAAGGGTTAATTTTCCATAAGTCCTATTAATATCATCAACCTGACAACCTTTCGTCCTCTCAGGGAATCAATGATGTGTCAATGGCTCAGGATTACTGTTCATCACTCATCGCCCGCCGGTCCTATCCAGCCTCGCCCTTCCCTGCCCTGCGTTAGGCCTTCCAGACGCTCTCATCCCTCCCTCCTCCTTCTAAATATATTCCTCACAAGGCTCGTCCTCGGGCTGCGATGCTAATCTTTCGCTGCGTCCCTTTTATCGCGTGTGCATCTAAAGCTCCAGACACTAAGCTCTTATGCTGCGACTGGTTTCTATGAGGCTTATGGTAGTAGTAGTAGTAGTAGTAGTAGTAGTAGTAGTAGTAGTAGTAGTAGTAGTAGTAATAGTAGTAGGAGGAGGGGAAGGGGGAGGTTTGGAGAAAAACAAAACAGAGTAGTAGTAGTAGTAGTAGTAGTAGTAGTAGTAGGAGGAGGAGGAGGAGGAGGTTTGAAAAGGAAGAAACAGTAGTAGTAGTGGTGGTAGTAGTAGTAGTAGTAGTAGTAGTAGTAGTAGTAGTAGTAGTAGTAGTAGTAGTAGTAGTAGTAGTAGTAGTAAGAGAGGAGGAGGAGGAGGGGAAGGGGGAGGTTTGGAGAAAAAAAACCCAGAGTAGTAGTAGTAGTAGTAGTAGTAGTAGTAGTAGTAGTAGTAGTAGTAGGTGAAAAGAAAAACAGGAGTGCGGTAGCGTAGGCAGGAGGCGGAGGGTTGAGTGTGAATCATTCGACCCAGTCACTCAGAATACAAGTTTCTGAAAGAGCAGCCGTATCGCCGCCGCTCCATCGTGGCTGCAACACTTCTAAGCCAAGGACGCCAAGACCACTGACTGATTGTTGCTGGCACTGTGGCTACACTGCAGAGTTCATTGCCTTACTGACGACCCCACAATGATAAGACATTGCAGCCTCTGATAATAGTTCTCTCTCTCTCTCTCTCTCTCTCTCTCTCTCTCTCTCTCTCTCTCTCTTCTCTCTCTCTCAATCTCTCTCTCTCTCTCTCTCTCTCTCTCTCTCTCTCTCTCTCTCTCTCTCTCTCTCTCTCTCTCTCTCTCTCTCAATGCCTATCATATTTTTGTCTTGTAGTAAGTTTTGTCTAATTTGTGATTTTAAGGAATATCTGGAAGTATAATGTAATTGTGAATTGGCTGAAATGGGGACTTTTAATCATTGTAACTGAAAACTGACTCCAGATTCGTGTTCAGCATGCCCGAAAACTTCTATAAATTAATTTTCAATCAAATCAATTTTTCAAATAATATTGCAAATTTTGCAAGTATTTTACAAAATTTGCAATATTTTTTTGAAAAATAGATTTGATTGAAAATGAGTTCCTAGCAGTTTTCGGGCATGCTGAACACGAATCTGGAGTCAGTTTTCAGTTACAATGATTAAAAGTCCCCATTTCAGCCAATTCACAATGACATGACACTTTCAGATATTCCTTAAAAATCACAAATTAGACAAAACTTACTGCAGGACATAAAAATATGATAGGCATTGATAGATTAATCATTACTTCAATACAATAATCAGTATAAGTATTTTCAGTATTAGTATTAGTATTATTAATCCCTATTTGAGCCTTGTTTTTTTTTAAATCAGGTTTTTTCAATAACTAAAAAACTATGGCAGATATAAATACAACAGTTTTGGTGAGTACAAATAATACAAACTGTGCTGTTTTGGCATGTTTGAGTGACTTATTATTGTGTGGAGGGGCTAGAGGTAACCATCGGATAGTTCGGACTTTCGGCTAATTCGACCCAGGTGTCCCCCCAATTACGTAGTTCGAATTAGAGAAAGTTTACTGAAGCAATATTGTGTATGCTAATCGACAACACATTTTGTAACCGACACGAATTTGCCTCGACGTTGCGCAAGAAAAAATCAAGACATAACTACTGATCGACATATATAACTACCAATTACCGCTCTGAATAAGGACGTAACAACAGACTAACACTATAGTAATGGCCTGCAAACAATTAGCATACATTAGCATAGGATAATATAGATATCATTGGACTCTCCACAAGGCAGCCAGCCACCCATGCGTCAAGGACCGGATTTGGTGTGTTGCCAGACCAGTGCCCATATCTGGAAGGCGGCAGGGAGGGAGTGACCATCCGGGACCTGCCTACGCCCTCTCACTCACACTAAGGCCGGGGGGGGGGGGGGGCGGCTCGCTATTGACGTGGCCGAATTTTCCCTTCTTCGGTGACTCAGGCTCCTCATGTGCTTTCCTTTCCCATCCACCATGCACTCACACCGCCAAGTGGAAGGGAGTAGTATCTGTGATTAGTCATGAGTTGCAGGTTTTGGTGTGTGGGAAGAACAGCTCCAGGCAGGCAGACAGACAGACAGACAGACAGGTAAGCAGGCAGGCAGACAGACAGACAGACAGGCAAGCATGCAGGCAGGCAGACAGACAGACAGGCAAGCATGCAGGCAGGCAGACAGACAGACACACAGGCAAGCATGCAGGCAGACAGAAAGACAGACAGGCAAGCATGCAGACAGACAGAAAGAGACAGGCAAGCATGCAGACAGACAGACAGACAGACAGACAGGCAAGCATGCAGGCAGGCAGACAGACAGACACACAGGCAAGCATGCAGGCAGACAGAAAGACAGACAGGCAAGCATGCAGACAGACAGACAGACAGGCAAGCATGCAGGCAGACAGACAGACAGACAGACAGGTAAGCAGGCAGACAGACAGATAGACAGGCAAGCATGCAGGCAGACAGACAGACAGACAGACGGGTAAGCAGGCAGACAGACAGATAGACAGGCAAGCATGCAGGCAGACAGACAGACAGACAGACGGGTAAGCAGGCAGACAGGCAGGTAAGCAGACAGACAAACAGGTAAGCAGGCAGACAGACAGACACACAGGTGCGGGGGATACACAGGTGCCAGTTAGGTAATCATGTAACCACCAATGGGTCAGCAGTGTGCTACAAGGGCAAGGGTGTTTGAGACGCGCATCCCACCACTGGCAACTCTTTATCTATGCCATTCATATCCCCGGCGTGACACTGATTCCCTTCTTCATTATACGCCCGCCCACACACACACTTATGAGCTCACCCCTCCGCCCTCCCCGCCCTGGGTTGTGTGACTCACCATCGACTCATCAAGAGGCTTCCGCTCACGACTTCCCGATAAGGAAGAGTTAGAGAGGGAAGACTCACACCTTTACCGTCGTGTTGTTGTTGTTTATCGGCATGACATGACAGTGAGGCTGCCTTACCGAGCCTCAAGACATTCTCCTGACATAATATAATGCAATGAGGATGACTATAAAAGGTGAGACAATTAATGCTGGTGCCCATAGCGTAAATAAAGGAGATGGAACAGCATGATGGGTATTGTGAGAGCATAATGTCACCTCCCTGCACGCTACATCACGCCACCGTCGGGAGGGTATCCAGAGTGCCTCCTGTAGGTAAGGTAACGGGCCTCACAGATATACAACAACACTTCTAGATACCGAGGCCGCACCCACGCCCACACACCGTCAGTCTGTCCCGCCCTGGCCCGCCCACACCCACGCCAGGCACCTCCGCCACGTCAGGTAACTATACTCTGGTTTTTTTTTAAGGTGGCGAAAAATCCTGACCCCTTGCTGCTTACTGACTGATATTTGATGCCAGGAGAAGAGAATACTACGGGTCTTCTAAATTTCAGTTGTATTTTATCATAGTTAACCATATTATCAGGTAAATATAGGCATCATTCTAAGCATGAGTTCTTTAATAGAATGGAATTTTCGACTTCTTAAAAAAAAAAAAAAACGAGATCCACGCAAGATCTTTTTTTTTTTTTTATCTAAACACTGACACACGCACGCACGCAAAAAGTAGCGGATAGGATTCAGTTGATTTAAATGCTTGAGGGAAGAAAGTTAATAGATTTCACCTTGTATATAATATTTTTTCCCAGTAGCCAGTCTGACTCTCACCCTTTCAAGGTCCCGAGACCGAGGCTGGTAATCGAGGCAAACACAATTTCTATAGAGAGTAGTACAATATGACGGCGCGTGATTCACTTTACTTCCTGTGAAAAGAAGCCGAGAGTGCTGCCAGCGTGACGGTCAGACTTCCGATAGTTTTTCTCGGTAAATACTAAGAACATAAGAAAGTTAGGAAGCTACAAGAGGCCGCGAGACAACACGTGGTAGTTCCTGTAAATACTGCACTGATGGGTCAAGCGTGAGAGAAGGGAGACAGTAAGCCACAAGGAAGTTCAAACAATGCGTTCGGATAATAACAGTAACAGAGAATAGTCAGGAAAGTGCTGACATGAGTAATGCTATAATTGGATGGTCTGCTCCAGCTGCAAAGGCCATTAAGAAGTCATTGTGTACAGCTGCACGCAGTAATTAGAGTGCTTCACTGAGCAGCACGCGGGCAGCCACACTGTAACTTCTGTATTGTGTGTTTTGTATAGGACTCTGCTTCATCCTGGCTCTCTTCCCTCTCTTCTTACAGTTCTTACACTTTCCTTGCTTTAGTACTTAAATTCATTCCCTCATGTCTGTATATTATGTTGTTGTTGTTGTTTTTCCTGTATGCCTTCGGGTGAGAATGAAATTATTGTTATTATTATCATTTATCATTTTTTTCAGCATTCTAACCTTCCTTTTCACTCATCACTCCTTTCTTCCTTTACACACTCATCACTCCTTTCTTCCTTTACACTCATCACATCTTTCTTCCTTTACACTCATCACACATTTCTTCCTTTACACACTTATAGTTTTCTTCTTACACTATACTCCCTCCTAACAATCACATCTTTTCCTTACCATACTCACTTTATCGTTAAAAACAGTACCCTTCTGCTTTTAACAATCCTTTCTTCCTTACACTATCAGGATCTTCCTTTAATCATAATTTTCTCCTCCACCTGCAATAGTTCTTCCTAAAAGTCATCTCCTGTTACGCTTGACACTCATCAATTTAGTGCTTCACTCATCACGCTTTCTCGCTGCACCCCCACTCTAACTTTTACTATTCCTTTTTTTTACTATCACACTCTGCTTCATATCCTCTTTTTCTTCCTCTCACTCTTTCTCTTTACACTTTCCCTTTTTCTTTAGACTCATAATTCCTTCCCTCATGTTCTTCCTTTAAATTTGTTTCTCCTTTTTTCCTCCTTGTCTCTCGGGTAGAATGAATCATTTTTCTTTACACTCATCATTTTTCCCTTACATCATCACTTTTTTCCTTTTCACTCATCACTCCTTTATTCCTTTACACTCATCACTCCTTTCTCCCTTTACACTCATCACTCCTTTCTCCCTTTACACTCATCACTCCTTTCTCCCTTTACACTCATCACTCCTTTCTCCCTTTACACTCATCACTCCTTTCTCCCTTTACACTCATCACTCCTTTCTTCCTTTACACTCATCACTCCTTTCTCCCTTTACACTCATCACTTTTCTTCCTTACACTCATCACTCCTTTCTCCTTTACACTCATCACTCTTTCTCCTTTACACTCATCACTCCTTTCTCCCTTTACACTCATCACTCCTTTCTTCCTTTACACTCATCACATCTTTCTCCCTTTACACTCATCACTCCTTTCTCCCTTTACACTCATCACATCTTTCTTCCTTTACACTCATCACATCTTTCTTCCTTTACACTCATCACTCCTTTCTTCCTTTACACTCATCACTCCTTTCTTCCTTTACACTCATCACATCTTTCTCCCTTTACACTCATCACTCCTTTCTTCCTTTACACTCATCACTCTTTCTCCTTTACACTCATCACTCCTTTCTTCCTTTACACTCATCACTCCTTTCTTCCTTTACACTCATCACTCCTTTCTTCCTTTACACTCATCACTCCTTTCTTCCTTTACACTCATCACTCCTTTCTCCCTTTACACTCATCACTCCTTTCTTCCTTTACACTCATCACTCCTTTCTCCCTTTACACTCATCACTCCTTTCTTCCTTTACACTCATCACATCTTTCTTCCTGTTACACTCATCACTCCTTTCTCCCTTTCACTCATCACTTCCTTTCTTCCTTTACACTCATCACTTTTCTCCCTTTACACTCATCACTCCTTTCTTCCTTTACACTCATCACTCCTTTCTTCCTTTACACTCATCACTCCTTTCTTCCTTTACACTCATCACATCTTTCTTCCTTTACACTCATCACTCTTTCTTCCTTTACACTCATCACTCCTTTCTTCCTTTACACTCATCACTCCTTTCTCCCTTTACACTCATCACTCCTTTCTTCCTACACACTCATCACATATTTCTCCCTTCACACTCATCACTCCTTTCTCCCTTTACACTCATCACTCCTTTCTCCCTTTCACTCATCACTCCTTTCTTCCTCAACACTCACCCCAACATGCAGCTCTTCCCTTAATTAACACGTCATCCCTCAACACATTGTCTTCACTTTCCCTTCATACATACACTAAGCTAATCTATTTCTTTCTTCACCTACATCACTTTACGGACACTTTCTCTCCGCCCATAAATCCTGTCGTGAAACTTCTCATCATTCAACATCGATAATAATAATACCAGTTTAGTGTCTTAGTTTTAGTTTTAATTCGTTTTGCCAGTCTGCTTTCACTTCATCACAGTTTCCTTGTCTCTGTAAATCTCGTATTATTCTCTCTTACTCATACAATTTTTTAACATCCTTGTGACTTTCGCGCCCCTCTCTCTCTCTCTCTCTCTCTCTCTCTCTCTCTCTCTCTCTCTCTCTCTCTCTCTCTCTCTCTCTCTCTCTCTCTCTCTCTCTCTCTCTCTCTCTCTCTCTCTCTTTTTTTTCTTTTTCTTTTTTAAACTTAATACATTGAAAACAGAAGGGAAGTTGATGTGCTAAAGTCCTGACTGGGACGCCAAGGACTATCTCTAGCAGTATTATATTTTATTCATATCTCTCTCTCTCTCTCTCTCTCTCTCTCTCTCTCTCTCTCTCTCTCTCTCTTGGCCTTCCACACATTCCTAACCACAATGCACTAAAAACAACAACTACACATGGACATGGACACGGAAGACCTGAAGGATAAGGCAGCACTTTCCCCACCACTATCAACCGCCCGTGACCACTGTGCAAACGGCGAACATGAAATCAACACAAAAAAGGAGCTTAGTGCCAAGTCATAGATTCTCAGGAAACATAATTAACATAAAAACAACATACATTTCCGTCGCGTGAAAATACTCGCGGTATTCAATATGGCGCAATAATAATTTTTACATGTTATTTTCCTTTGCATTCTGTCTTTCACAATGAAGAAGACTTGGATTTTTTCTTTAGTGAATCTTCAGAGGCATCAAAACCTTGGCATTACATCCTTAGTACATATTATTAAGACATCCTGACATTATTAAGGGGAATAAATATGGCGCAATAATAATCGTTACATATTATTTTCCTTGGTGTTATTTATTTCACAATTAAATAGATTTTTTTTTGTGTATGTGAATCTTCAGAGGCATCAAAACCTTGGCATTACATCCTTAGTACATATTATTAAGACATCCTGACATCATTAAGGGGAATAAATATGGCGCAATAATAATCGTTACATATTATTTTCCTTGGTGTTATTTATTTCACACTTAATTAGGTATTATTTTTTTTTTAGTGAATCTTCAGAGGCATTACAAACCTGGTATCACATCCTTAATTCCTTCCCAGTGTTTACCTTCGACCGCAGAGGCATGCACGTATACGTCCCTCTTCTCCCCCCTAAACGGCAGCCTTGAGCCCAGGACCTTGACAGTACAGCAAGGACGCCGCACCGACCACCACTGCTTAAGGGAAGGCCGGACACCCCACGAACAGGTTACGCTGGGTTAGGGAAGGACGGGAGGTGTGCCGTGCCCTCTGCTGCGTCACGCCAAGGTAGAGATGCGCAACGCGGCTTATAAACTGGGAATATTTACTTCGATTCAACACTCAGACTTTATTCTTCCCGAGGATAAGAGTCTCGTGTAGTTCCCTGTTTTTTTGTGGTATCTCCCGCCGCGCCATCCTGCCTATTGAGGAAGCCTTAAGTCAACCTATCTACCTCCTCAATCTTCATCTGTAATCTAGCGCGCTGAATAAATATAATTACGCGTGAAATAATGGCTTGAAAAGAAAACCGTCGTCACTTTCCTTCGTAACGAGAGAAAGCGAGGGAATCATGGTTACGGCTGAGGAACTTTATGTCAACTGATGGAGGGTGTGATGGAGGATTGTTTGAGGGCCACAGGGGTTGTCGAGGCGCCCCCCCCCCCGGGTACACACAGGGGGAGGCAGCAAGGCCCCCTGGCAAGCACCCCCCCCCGCCCCCTCGGCTCCCACGGTGATCAACGCCAGGAAGGCTGCAGATTACTTCCTATTCATTTTTAAAAGCCACTTCTTGCGATCGCCTGGCTAGATGTCTTAATGATGTCAACACGGGAATGGGAACAAGATGTAACACAGCGAGAAAAGCGTAGAGAGAGAGAGAAGAGAGAGAGAGAGAGAGAGAGAGAGAGAGAGAGAGGAGAGAGAGAGAGAGAGAGAGAGAGAGAGAGAGAGAGAGAGAGAGAGAGAGAGAGAGAGAGAGAGAGAGAGAGAGGAGAGAGAGAGAGAGAGAGAGAGAGAGAGAGAGAGAGAGAGAGAGAGAGAGAGAGAGAGAGAGAGAGAGAGAGAGAGAGAGAGAGAGGAGAGAGAGAGGAGAGAGAGAGAGAGAGAGAGAGAGAGAGAGAGAGAGAGAGAGAGAGAGAGAGAGAGAAGAGAGAGAGAGAGAGAGGAGAGAGAGAGAGAGAGGAGAGAGAGAGAGAGAGAGAGAGAGAGAGAGAGAGAGAGAGAGAGAGAGAGAGAGAGAGACGCTTCCTATGTCTTCTGTACTACTACTCTATAAATTAATAATACTTACATTAACCCCCCCCCCCCCTTAACAACACCACACACACACACACACACTTCCCCTGCAATACTACGCACATATGAAAGTCAGCTTCTCACAGTGAGGTAGCGGAGTGGCAAGTCACTGAGGCCACACTGCCACACTCACTTTCACACACCACCAGTACCTGTCTTGCCGTGCCCCGAAGCCCCGGCAGGAAAATTTTACTTAATTATTTTATCATGACAAGTAATAATGCGAACATCACCGCACGATCATCATCATCAGCCGCCTGGGAAGCTGCGATGATGTCTTCACCATGCACGCAGGCTGGTGAGGGGGTTGGTGGTGTTGGTGGTGTTGGGTACGATTAATATATAGACATACTATCTATTTACTATTATTTAAGTCTATAGATCTTGGTGTTGGGTACGATGGTGCGGTGGCTGAGGCGGATTCTATGTTCGGCGTCGCGTCTTTATTTACGTGTGTGCTTTCGTAATACCAGGCGGTGATAAAAACACTGTTGGTTCAAGCGTCAAGGTTAACTAACACTTATGACGACGCTGCTACCTGGTTATAGCCCGAGCACTGCATTGGGTCCGCCAGCCACACTACCGGCTGGGAACATGCCCGCCGGGATTGGCAAATGGTGAACCAATATTGCGGTGGTAACGAAATATTAGGTAAGAAATAGGAAGGATAATATTATGAGACACATACTTGAGGATGAGGATGGTAAGCGAGGTCCTACGGTAGCGTGAGGTATCCAGGTGCACCGTATACTGTGTATGTATTATAAATATATATATAACACACGACCACTATCACTCTATACCCTTGCGAACACCTGACTGAGACTCACTGAGAGACAAGTCCTCACCCAAGCATCTGCTTCATTCATTTCGGTGATTTTACCGAGTACAACGTAACAACTTCTCGGAAAAAAATGTGCCAGGCGTTAGTCAGCCTGCGTGGGGCCGGGCAGGTAAGGCGAGGCAGGGAAGGGACGGGGCACGGGCGTTTCCCAGGCCCTCAGTGCAGCCCGTGACGTCATCAGGTTCTCGGAATGGTCATGTGGCGTCACCGCCGCATCCGGACGGGAGCGCGCACATCCCCGACCCTTTACCCGCCGTAACCTTGAACACTTACCTAAAAACTACAATGTGCCAACTGTACACATTCTTTTGAGTGTGTATATCATACAGTACGAGTCATTGTAAACTCTTTCAAAATTGACAATCCGCCATCCTTCCAGGCCTGGGAGGGGGCTGAGAGCAGGGTTAGGGCTGGGGGCAAGGAGGGGGCAGGGAGGGGGCTGGGGACAGGGAGGGGGGCGCAGAGGGGGGGCCACAGGAAGACAGGTTCTCGCCTCTCTATTGGGATTCTCCTTCGTCAACATCACAGAAACGTGACTGTTTGTTGTCCGTTTTTCCTGATATTGCTCTTTAGGGAAGCACCGGTAAATTTTTTTGTTGTAATAGGAAAATTGCATTACTTTGTCAGAAACCTGGATTCCACGTAAATGACACATAATACATTGTCTGGTACATGTTACTAAGCACTTTTCCCCCCAGCAACACTCGAACACAGTGTATTCAATGGTTTCAGCGGCGACAGCCCCTGAGCCCCGCGTGACATGCTACAGGTACAGGTAAGGACACGGCCGTTCACCCCGGGGCGTTGCAAGGCTTGGAGGAAGGACAAAGCCAGGGCGGAGCGTCTTGGGAGGCGCGGCAGTACAAAAGACGTCTGTTTTACCTCTGTTTCCGGCCGGGAGATGAAATCCTCGCATTACTGCACGTGTCATTATTGTTATCTAAGACTCTTGTTGCTGCGTACATCCGCTACTAAATGGCCTGTTTATTCTTAGCGAGACATGAGTTATATACAGTGTTATGAAGAGCTGCTCCTATATATGGGGAGGCGGTCACTGCCTACAGGCGCTATAGACATAAAAGTATATAAAAAACAAAACAACAACAACAACAATATACGTAAATAATAATTAGCAATATATCTTGAAGAGCATAAATTAACACTGATGGGCGGTGCATCGGTACTGCCTGGGCGGGCGGGCGGGCGGGCGGGTGGGGAGGGGTGCGTCTTGTCAACCCACGGTCAAGGTCGTCGCCAACACAGAATACAAATGAATGTCAAAACAATAACAATACAAGCGACGAAAACATTAGGAGAGCACGAAAGCAAAAGAATATAACTCCTTTCCTTCCGGTGGCTTCTTATTCATACTTCATACACTTTTACTTCATCTACGACGTTATCAGATCTGTGGCTGAGCTTGTATCCGAAAATATATATAAAGCCAGTTTGTCTCAATATACGTGAATCTTGGCAAAAAGGCAGATTCAGGTTTTTATTTCTAGTATAGAGTTATTCAATCAGACACAATGGGAGGAAGGAGGAGGAGGAGGAGGAGGAGGAGGAGGAGGAGGAGGAGGAGGAGGAGGAGGAGGAGGAGGAGGAGGAGGAGGAGGAGGAGGAGGAGGAGGAGGAGGAGGATGGGAAGAAGAGGCGGGGAGGAGGAAGAGAAGAGTTAAAATGCCTGTCTGAAGTATAGCTCTAATTCTATATATCAGGGTGTCTATATTTACACCCTCAACACCTCTCTCTATAGAAGACCAGGAAAAAAAATCAGGAAAAAAAAAGCTCCTAAAACAAGAAATCCATTTTAGGAACTGCGTCATTTTTCCTTGGAAGCGAGGCAGGACGTGTGGGTAAGCGTATACCCGATAAACATTACCCCATCTCCATTGTGGATTTTGTGGTGGGGGAAAAATATACCCAGAGTGATAGGTAACCGCGGTCTGCGTCTGTGTGGGGATGAAATCGAGAGGGTGAATGGAAGCAGTGTTACGTTACCGAGAGGCGAGCGTTCACAGAGATTCTATGTAGAGGAGAACCAGGGCCGTTTCTTACTGTACAACATGCTCGTATTCGTAGTCACATACCATGATTGCTCGTGGTAATTGCTATGATTTTGTTCCATTTCTACTCAGTCAAAATTATTCACTTGATCTTGTAGCGCATGGAAGTACTAGAGCAATCTACAGTATCCTATTGCAATCACAACAGAGATCTTGTAGCTGCCATGGAAAGTACTAGAGCAATCCTACAGTACTCCTATTGCAATCACAACAGAGCTGGCATGACATATTGATTTAATTAGGACAAGACAAAAAGTGAACAATGACCACGTACAATGATGGTATGTGACTACGAGTATATACGGGCAAGCTGTATGCGAACTACGCGGTTGCACAGGGCCCCCGAAGCCACCTATAGGGGCCCCCGAAGCCACCTAGGGGCCCCCGAAGCCACCTAGGGGCCCCCAACCTGCCATTACTTGCCTTTTTCTAGAATCTAGTCTCTTTTCCTCTTAAAGTGCACCAGATTGATGCATTTAAATATTAAAAGCGTGCCCCTGGACCACCTTAGAGGGCTTGGAGTACCCCCCCCACCATAGTTTTACAAAATAGGGCCCCCAAACAGCATTTCGCATAGGGCCCCCAAAAGGCTAGAAACGGCACTGAGGAGAACGTTACCGAGAGGCGAGAGTTCAAAGAAATTCTAGTAGAGGAAAACTAAGAGTGAAATCGGTTTAGTCTTATCAGTTAGTTCTTGCAAGCATACTTAACAGAGAGAGAGAGAGAGAGAGAGAGAGGAGAGAGAGAGAGAGAGAGAGAGAGAGAGAGAGAGAGAGAGAGAGAGAGAGAGAGAGAGAGAGAGAGAGGAGAGAGAGGAGAGAGAGAGAGAGAGAGAGAGGAGAGAGAGGAGAGAGAGAGAGAGAGGAGAGAGAGAGAGAGAGAGAAGAGAGAGAGAGAGAGAGAGAGAGAGAGAAGAGAGAAGAGAAAAGAGAAGAGAGAGAGAGAGAGAGAGAGAGAGAGGAGAGAGAGAGAGAGAGAGAGAGAGAGAGAGAGAGAGAGAGAGAGAGAGAGAGAGGAGAGAGAGATGAGAAGAGGAGAGAGAGAAAGAGAGAGATGAGAAGAGAGGAGAGAGAGAGAGAGGAGAGAGAGAGAGAAAGAAAAGGAGAATGATCTGAAGTGATAGAAGCAGTAAGAAATAATAGAGTTGCCTGAACTGAGAATCGAAAGATAAAATTGCCTGAAATAGATACCAGAAAAAAAACACAATATATAGAGAATCTGCTGGACAATGATATGCTGGAAAGAATCATTTCGTAATGATTTTAAGCTGCCAGAAAAAAAAACTAAAAAAAAAAAAATATATATATAATCTGAGTGACTTCCGATATGCTAGTCCTGAACAACACAACACAGCAACACACACACAACACACACACACACACACACACACACACACACACACCACACACACACACACGCACAAATAATAATAAATAAATAAAATAAAAAAACTGCTTGCTTACACCTGAACGCCATTAGAGCTCAAAAGAGAGCAATAAACAACACGCAAGTCGTCTTTACTGCAACCGAGCATGCCCTACACCAACGCCCTCACGCCCACATCCCCTGCCAGTATCCGGCCGCCCACTGTCTACCCCTGCCTGGTGGGTGTGAACTGGCAGGGGTGAATCAGCTGAACCCACCTGGAAAATAAGCTGCTTCCTCCTGCAATGGTGTTTTGAGAGAGAGAGAGAGAGAGAGAGAGAGAGAGAGAGAGAGAGAAGAGAGAGAGAGAGGAGAGAGAGAGAAGAGAGAGAGAGAGAGAGAGAGAGAGAGAGAGAGAGGGGGGGGTTGGGGGTTGGAAAGAGAGAGAGCGCGTGCCAAGTTGTCCTAGTTTCAAAATGTTATGACAAGGAAAATGGAGCGATTATTTACTGCGTTTTGGCAAGGTTACACAAGGTTAAGGACATGTTGGAGGTTGTGGAGGGCCTGAGGGTTGCTTGAGGAGAAGACAAGGAGGGGGAGGAAGAGGAGGAGGAGGAAGAGGAGGAGGAAGAGGAGGAGGAGGAGGAAGAGGAGGAGGAGGAGGAGGAGGAGGAGAGGAGGAGGAGGAAGAGGAGGAGGAGCTACCAAACACACCCACACAAAACTCAATCTTCTCTTCCCTCTCCTTACTCGCCTTTCTTTTGCCTGAGAAGCCCACCCCGTTATTACCCCAGATTTATCATGATTCTATAAAAACAAAACACACACAGTATTTGTATCATCCCGGCGCCCTCCCTTGTTTCGTTGAGGCAGAGACGAAATTACCAGGTCCTGTTTTTGGCTCAATGCGACCTAATTTATTTTTCCCGATTTTTCTCCATTCTTTTAGGAAGCGTCATGCGAAAATACCACAAATCATTCTTTTCCTTGTGGGTTACGGTTCATCACTGTTGATTTCAGAATAAAAGAGAGTGGAAGGAATTTAGGGACTTATATATGACAGCATACTTTACGAACATACTTACTATATGTCAACGTACTTAGGGACTTCATACGACAACAAAAGGGTTAATGCAAACAGTGTACTAGAAAAAAGCTACGATTTATCACTCTTAGCTTCGGAATAAAAGAGTGGTAGGAACGGAATTTAAGGGTTTTATATGGTAACAAAGGATTAATGCAAACAGTGTACTAGATAATAGGTGGGCACGTTCACAGCCTGTCAGCGGTGATAAGGCAGACGACGCTGTCCTCTCTTGTTGACGTGTTGTGGCGGCGCGGGGGACTGCGTTTAGTGGCGCGTCAAGTGTCTTGGCGTCTTGTGGCCGCGTCCAGTCTCGGTATTTGAGCTTCCCTTGACACACAATCCCTCACGCTTCTGGTAAAGTGTGGTCACCGTGTCACACCTCATCACTGCGTCTACGCCTCCGCCTCCTCCTCCTCCTCCTCCTCCTCCTCCTCCTCCTCCAGATACCACGAGGCCTCAGACATTTCAAGGGCATAAGACTGATAACAAAACACTTCAGATAATAAGTTATTGTTGAAACATCGCAAAAAAATATTCTGTGCCATTGTGTTTTTTGCCCTTCCGGCGACATGTGTATGAGGAGAGGCAACAACAAACAGTTAAAGTGTGAACAAGGAGAGACGAGGATGTGATGGCAGTGAATGGACAATAGCAGGAAGAGGCAACACTTCCGACGCTTATAAAGACGTCGCAATATACAAGACAGGCTTATGTAAAATATAAATACCGGAGGAAGAACTGCGCACGACAGGACAAAACACAGACTTGAAAGGAAGGACGTATGTAGAGCAAGGCCGCGGTTTCTTGATCTGTGATATCTACGTATGTAGAGCAGAGATAAGCTTGAGGAGGAGGAAAGTAAGGACCTGCATGACATAATATAACGTACTAGTAATGACCTTCCTTCCAGAGGGGTCAAGGTCGAGCAGGGTGTGAGCGGGGCCCTGCACGCGGCACAGACACGCTCAGCTATAATAATGATAATAATAATAATAGCTATATACCGCGTTCTCCTTACTTTTTCACACCTCCTCCCCGAGTTACATAAGTATTGTACGCATACATTCCCTTTATAAGACTGATACTAATGACTAATGTTCAAAATAGAGAATCAAAGGTAGGATATAAACATGACCTCAGTGTAGGTATGTCTTCCACCCTTCTTACCGAGTTATATAAATTAATATAGTTAAAATCTAGACATTCCCTTCATATTTCAGACTGATACTAATGACTAATGTTCAAAATAGAGAATCAAAGGTAGGATATAAACATGACCTTAGTGTAGGTATGTCTTCCACCCTTCTTACCGAGTTATATAAATTAATATAGTTAAAATCTAGACATTCCCTTCATATTTCAGACTGATACTAATGACTAATGTTCAAAATAGAGAATCAAAGGTAGGATATAAACATGACCTCAGTGTAGGTATGTCTTCCACCCCTCTTACCGAGTTATATAAATTAATATAGTTAAAATCTAGACATTCCCTTCATATTTCAGACTATATAAATGACGCTCATGTTCGAAATAAAGAATCAAAGGTAGGATATAAACATGACATCATTGTATTTATGACGTAAGTATGTTTCCTTCTCCAGATTCAAATGACAGGAAGAGGAAGCAGATGATTTAAGCTTACATTGCGTACTGCCTATTCCCAAGCGTGCGTGGCGGCAGGGCGGCTCTCATGCATACAGGTGAATCTTCTCCTGATGAACACCAGATCTCGTACATACAAACACACAGACATCCTCAACTTAACCTTGGCAGTGTGCAAAGGTTGAGGGGGAGGAGAGGTGCGTCATGGGAGTTGTCGTTTCGCTGAGGTGCCTCCACGACCCTGCCCTGTCTGTCTGTCTGTCTGTCTGTGGGGGAAACTCATACACCTTTCCAGTTCAATTGGTATTAAGTGCAACGACGTACGCCACACAAAAGCGTCATGCACACACTTGACACTATACTCTGGTTTTTTTACGAGGTGCAAAATCGATACGACATACGCCATTACGCCACACAAAAGCGTCATTCTCACACTTAAAACTCGTATAAACATGTTGAGGTCTTTAAAACAATCACCTCTTTACAGGAACTCCCACGTGTAAGTATCATGGCCTCTAGTAGCTTCCTTATTTTCTTATGTTTTTATATGTTCTCTTTGCCTCCGACGGTAAATCTTAGTTTAGTGGACACAACACAACTACCGTAACCTAACTAACCTGACCTAAACCTAACGTAACCTAAACCTAACCTAACGTAACCTAACCTAACCTGACCTAAACCTAACCTAACTACTAAACCTGACCTAAAACCCAACTAACCCAACCTAACCGGAACTAAACCCGACCTAACCCTAACCTGACCTATCCTGACCTGACCTAAACCTACCACCGTGACGTGTTCAGGAGTGGGCGCCAAGATTAACAGACCATCTATCCATCTATACAAAATCAATTGATCTGGGTGGGCGCGACATACTGTTACCGTCTTGGTGAATAAGCGACCCGGAAGGCCTGGCGACGCACACCTGGCGGTCGTTAGTCAGGCTGGAGGCGGGTAATCGATGGCTCGGTAATGACTGACTGGGGGCGATTCAGACTTTAACTCTCTAACAGCTGGACTAACCAACTGCCTTCCCTTCTCCTCCACTTACTAGACTGTCACGCCAACTATACTTTATTATTATTTTTACTGGATGTACATTACTCTTCGTCTTTACTCTCTACTCTCTTTTACTTTACTCTCTACTTTACTCTTTACTTTACTCTCTACTTTACTCTTACTTTTCCCATGTTACCTCGACTTACCCTACTTACTCGTTGACTTACTCTCTACGCTCTTTTACTTACCCATTTTCTCTTACTTACTCTTTACTTTTACCCTATTTTCTCTTTACTTTACTCTCTACTTTACTCTTTACTTTACTCTCTACTTTACTCTTTACTTTACTCTCTACTTTACTCTCTACTTTACTCTCTACTTTTACTCTCTACTTTACTCTTTACTTTACTCTTTACTTTACTCTTTACTTTACTCTCTATTTTACTCTTTACTTTACTCTCTTCTTTACTCTTCTACTTTACTCTCTACTTTACTCTCTACTTTACTCTTTACTTTACTCTCTACTTTATTACTCTCTACTTTATATTACTCCTTGCCTTTCTTTCCCTTCACCTTACTACGTTACTGTCACTCCAACTATACTTTACAAATGTATTATACATTTTTTTTTTTTACTGTATGCCTTGAGGTGAAAATAATATTATCCTTATTATTATATCATCATTATTATTATTATTACTATACCTTTGTGACGCTCTTACGATCTAACCTCCCTATGGTGCTACCTAAACACCCTCTCTTTTATACACACACCAATAGCCATAGATGTAGAAAACAATACAAATGTAAACTAAACTTTTTATATAAAAAAAAAAAAAAAAAAAAAAGTTAAACCCCCACCACCACCTTCTCCCCTTCCTCTAAACCACTCCATCATATCTCTTCCCCTCCTCCAATACCATGTTATACACCCTCTCCTATACCTCCCTCCATCCTTCCCATCCCATCATCCCTTTCCCATCCCATACATACACCTTTCCCCCTTCTTCCTATCCTTTAAAACACCCCATCCCCTTCCTTCCCTCCTCCAGTACCATGCTATACACCCTCCCACTATACCTCCCTCCCTCCCATCCCATCATCCGCTTCCCATTCATCTTACACACTCCACTAACGCGAAATTCAGGTAAAGTAAATATTATTGACACCTATCAGCTACTAAATCAGAACGTATGTTATTATCATCGTTACACGCACTAGATGTGGGGGAGAGAGAAGAGAGAGAGGAGGAGAGAGAGAGAGAGAGAGAGAGAGAGATGAGACTGATGAGAGAGAGAGAGAGAGATGATAGAGAGACTAGAGAGTAGAGAGAGAAGAGAGACGAGAGAGACGAGAGAGAGAGAGAGAGAAAGAGCGAGAGAGAGAGAAAAAAAGAGAGAGAGAGTAGTAGTAGTAGTAGTAGTAAGTATATAGTAGTAGTAGTAGTAGTCAGTAAGTAGTATACGTAGTCGTAGTAGTAGGTGTTGTAGTATAGTAGTAGTAGTGTAGTAGTAGCTATAGTAGTAGTAGTAGTAGTCAGTATAGTATAGTAGTAGGTGTTCGTTGCTTAGTCATGTAGTAGTACGTAGTGCTAGTAGATAGTAGTAGTAGTCGTGGTTTGTTGTTGTAGTAGTAGTAGTATATAGTAGTACTAGTAGTCGTAGTAGTAAGTACTAGTACGTTGTTGTTGTTGTTGTTCGTTGTGTTGTATTACTTATTATTATTATTCTTCTATTATTATTATTATTATTATTATTACATTATTATTATTAATAATATTTATTAGTAGTCGTAGTACGATAGTGTAGTAGTAGTAGGTGTTGTTGTAGTAGTAGTAGTAGTAGTAGTAGTAGTAGTAGTAGTAGTAGTAGTAGGTAGGTGTTGTTGTAGTAGTAGTAGTAGTAGTAGTAGTAGTAGTAGTAGGTAGTAGTAGTAGTAGTAGTAGTAGTAGTAGCACATGAGGACAGGGTAGCACACAAGTGAATTAGCGTTCATGGGAGCGAGACACGTGATAGCATGAGTACACAGCGTAGTAGTCCCCTGGCGCACACCTGGTCCACCATGCACTATTCATCACCAGCCTCATCACCAACTCCACCCTTCTAACTTACCCTTTATGTCATTATCCCTTACCCCTTATGTCCTCATCCCACCCCTTATGTCCTTATCCCTTATCCCTTATATCCTATGTTCCTCGCTACCAGACTCCTCGTTTTTCCTTTTCTTTCCTTCTCTCTCTCTCTCTCTCTCTCTCTCTCTCTCTCTCCTCTCTCTTCTCTCTCTCTCTCTCTCTCTCATCTCTCTCTCACACACACAGTTAGAGGGTTTACACGATTAACTTTGCACATAGAGACAAATAAAAATGCAAAGTTTAAGAGTGTTGTACGGTAAATCAGGTTAATCTATAAGGAGGAGTGACATAGTATATAATAGTAAATATAGTAAAAAATACACCAATACAATTTTCTCACTTATTTAAACTTCTAATTAATTTTGCTATGGCTCATCAGAAAGGCCTGCTCAAGCTCTGTCTTTACTCTATCGTAAAAATTTCCTGCAAACCTCATAGTTTTCGAGTTATTTAAGAAAATATGATATTTTACTGAAAATCAAAAGTGTACCCCTTTTCTGAGATACCTATTATATCAATAGGTAAAACACCTCAAGCTTAACGTTTGTTTGTTGTTACATTTTTTATGTTTCCTCTAGGACTAATGAGGAACACTGCTGGTAAACCTTAGTACCTTCCTGACGGCGGTGACTCAAGAGGGGGTAGGAAGGGTGAGCTTAACCAGGCAATGTATTGACCCAACATGGAGGGGTGCATGGAGGGGAGGGGAAGGGAGGGGAAAGAGGGGCGAGGGGAAGGAGGGCGAGGGGAAGGGAGGGAAAGAGGGGCGAAGGGAAGGCAGGGGAAGGGAGGGGAAAGAGGGGCGAGGGGAAGGCAGGGTAGGGAGGGGAAAGAGGGGCGAGGGGAAGGCAGGGGAAGGGAGGGGAAGGGAAGGGAAAGGAGGGGAGGGGAAGGGAGGGGAAGGAGGGGTGTGTATGTTCATGGCCCGTCACCACAATAGCACGCGAGACAACACACACACACACACCACACACACACACACACACACAAACGTCAATATTTCAACATTTATAACCTCGCTTCTCAAAGGATCACCTCCACCCTTTCAGCTTTCCTTATCTGCCTTATCACCCTTCCTTATCGCCTCACCTCACGTCACAATCTGTCACTTATCAGTACCGCTCTGTGCTCACCTGGGGTTACGGTGCTATATTTACAATCCTTATCTCTATATCAATTGACTTTTAATAGATGTATATAGATGCTAGATATAAATGATAGATGTATTAGTGTGTTTAATAGATAGATGGTTCGTTAATCTTGGCTTATCTTGTCTGTAGTCAAGCGTGTCCAAATTATTGAAGAAAAAAAACGTTTATTTTATGGATACAAATAACAATAACAGTAATACAAAAGGGAGAATTATTATTATTTCTCCACTTAGTTAATGGTTGTTAGGAGTAATTGTATTAGTTATAGTGGTCGTGATAGTATTTTTTCTAAGTAGTAGTTAGTAGTAGTGATGTAAAAAGTATTAAAGTGTGTAAAAGTATTAGTAGTAGTGATGTAACAAGTATTAAAGTGTGTAAAAGTATTAGTAGTAGTGATGGAAAAAGTATTAAAGTGTGTAAAAGTATTAGTAGTAGTGATGGAAAAAGTATTAAAGTGTGTAAAAGTATTAGTAGTAGTCATGTAAAAAATATTAAAGTGTGTAAAAGTATTAGTAGTAGTGATGGAAAAAGTATTAAAGTGTGTAAAAGTATTAGTAGTAGTGATGGAAAAAGTATCAAAGTGTGTAAAAGTATTAGTAGTAGTGATGTAACAAGTATTAAAGTGTGTAAAAGTATTAGTAGTAGTGATGGAAAAAGTATTAAAGTGTGGTGTAAAAGTATTATTAGTAGTGATGTAACAAGTATTAAAGTGTGTAAAAGTATTAGTAGTAGTGATGAAAAAAGTATTAAAGTGTGTAAAAGTATTAGTAGTAGTGATGTAAAAAGTATTAAAGTGTTTAAAAGTATTAGTAGTAGTGATGGAAAAAGTATTAAAGTGTGGTGTAAAAGTATTAGTAGTAGTGATGGAAAAAGTATTAAAGTGTGTAAAAGTATTAGTAGTAGTGATGGAAAAAGTATTAAAGTATGTAAAAGTATTAGTAGTAGTGATGGAACAAGTATTAAAGTGTGTAAAAGTATTAGTAGTAGTGATGGAAAAAATATTAAAGTGTGTAAAAGTATTAGTAGTAGTGATGGAACAAGTATTAAAGTGTGTAAAAGTATTAGTAGTAGTGATGTAAAAAGTATTAAAGTGTGTACAAGTATTAGTAGTAGTCATGTAAAAAATATTAAAGTGTGTAAAAGTATTAGTAGTAGTGATGGAAAAAGTATTAAAGTGTGTAAAAGTATTAGTAGTAGTGATGTAAAAAGTATTAAAGTGTGGTGTAAAAGTATAAGTAGTAGTGATGTAAAAAGTATTAAAGTGTGTAAAAGTATTAGTAGTAGTGATGGAAAAAGTATTAAAGTGTGTAAAAGTATTAGTAGTAGTGATGTAAAAAGTATTAAAGTGTGGTGTAAAAGTATAAGTAGTAGTGATGTAAAAAGTATTAAAGTGTGTAAAAGTATTAGTAGTAGTGATGATGATGCTAATAAGGTTCATATCTCATTTTTAGGTCAAAGCAGCTTATAAATAAACAATAGCAACATGAAATGACTAATATGTGAAGAGTTTCCAATGATATGTTTCGTTATGATAGCGATAACAGGGTGTGTGTGTGTGTGTGTGTGTGTGTGTGTGTGTGTGTGTGTGTGTGTGTGTGTGTGTATGTGTGTGTGTCTGTGTGTGTGTGTGTGTGTGTTCCTCTTCGTCTAACAGGTAATCAGGTAACTAACACGGCGGTTAACAGGGAGGTGTAATCAATTTTCTCAGGGGGATCAAGACCAGATAGAGAAGGGAGGGAGGAGCAAGGGAAGGGTTCAGGCAGAGCTACAGCAGATAAAAAATATATAATTGGTTTCCCCTCTATTTCTCCTCCCTTCCCTACCTGTTTTTTCCCCTATACACACACACACACACACACACACACACACACACACACACACACACACACACACACACACACACACACACACACAGCCGCCAGTACAACATTAGACGTTCAGAAATAGTTATTATATCAGCTAATAAATCATCCCTCTTAGTACATCTCTCTCTTTCTCTCTTTTTCCTTGCCCTCCTTTCTCTCTCTCTCTCTCTCTCTCTCTCTCTCTCTCTCTCTCTCTCTCTCTCTCTCTCTCTCTCTCTCTCTCTCTCTCTCTTCTTTTTTTTCTTCCTTTCCCTCCTCATCAATTCCCTCCTCCTCCTCATCCTTCCTCTCTCTCTCTCTCTCAAAAATAGTCACCCAAACTTTGCCAATGCTTCATAAAGGACTTAAAAAATAAATAAATAAATATATATGTAACATAGCATAATCTTATGTATATGCATATCTAAATGTAATTAACAAATTTACTATCTAACTTCATTAATCATGGCAATCCTTCCTATGCAACCTGCATGGGGGGTGCGCCCTTTGTCTATTTTGTACCCTTAATTATATATGTATTATGTATAATGTGTACATTATTCACAATAAACGTTTTGATCTGATCTGATCTCTCTCTCTCTCTCTCTCTCTCTCTCTCTCTCTCTCTCTCTCTCTCTCTCTCTCTCTCTCTCTGTCCTCATCCTTCCTCTCTCTCTTTCTCTGTCTCTCTTTTCTTCTTCTATTTTTTCTCCCCCGTTCCCTGCGTACCTCCGTCGTCCAACACACACCTTGAGAGGTCTTCGGGAATAGCAACACTCAGACGCGATATAAAACGTGGCACACCAAGCCTTAACAACCCCTTAACAACCCCTTAACAACTCACACAAAGCCTTAACAACCCCTTAACAACTCACACAAAGCCTTAACAACCCTTAACAACTCACACAAAGCCTTAACAACCCCTTAACAACTCACACAAAGCCTTAACAACCCTTAACAACTCACACAAAGCCTTAACAACTCACACAAAGCCTTAACAACCCCTTAACAACTCACACAAAGCCTTAACAACCCCTTAACAACTCACACAAAGCCTTAACAACCCCTTAACAACTCACACAAAGCCTTACACAACCCTTAACAACTCACACAAAGCCTTAACAACCCTTAACAACTCACACAAAGCCTTAACAACCCCTTAACAACTCACACAAAGCCTTAACAACCCCTTAACAACTCACACAAAGCCTTAACAACCTTAACAACTCACACAAAGCCTTAACAACCCTTAACAACTCACACAAGCCTTAACAAACCCTTAACAACTCACACAAAGCCTTCAACACCCTTAACAACTCACACAAAGCCTTAACAACCCCTTAACAACTCACACAAAGCCTTAACAACCCTTAACAACTCATACAAAGCCTTAACAACCCCTTAACAACTCACACAAAGCCTTAACAACCCCTTAACAACTCACACAAAGCCTTAACAACCCCTTAACAACTCACACAAAGCCTTAACAGCACTTAACAACTCACACAAAGCCTTAACAACCCTTAACAACTCACACAAAGCCTTAACAACCCCTTAACAACTCACACAAAGCCTTAACAACCCCTTAACAACTCACACAAAGCCTTAACAACCCCTTAACAACTCACACCAAGCCTTAACAACCCCTTAACAACCCCTTAAACAACACACACAAAGCCTTAACAGCCCCTTAACAACTCACACAAAGCCTTAACAGCCCCTTAACAACTCACACAAAGCCTTAACAACCCCTTAACAACTCACAGAAAGCCTTAACAACCCATTAGCAACTCACACAAAGCCTTAAAAACCCCCTTAACAACTCACAGAAAGCCTTAACAACCCTTTAACAACTCACACAAAGCCTTAACAACCCTTAACAACTCACACAAAGCCTTAACAGCCCCTTAACAACTCACACAAAGCCTTAACAGCCCCTTAACAACTCACACAAAGCCTTAACAACCCTTAACAACTCACACAAAGCCTTAACAACCCTTAACAACTCACACAAAGCCTTAACAACCTTAACAACTCACACAAAGCCTGAACAACCCTTAACAACTCACACAAAGCCTTAACAACCCCTTAACAACTCACACAAAGCCTTAACAACCCTTAACAACTCACACCAAAGCCTTAACAACCCCTTAACAACACACACAAAGCCTTAACAACCCCTTAACAACTCACACAAAGCCTTAACAACCCCTTAACAACTCACACAAAGCCTTAACAACCCTTAACAACCCACACAAAGCCTTAACAACCCCTTAACAACCCACACAAAGCCTTAACAACCCACACAAAGCCTTAACAACCCCTTAACAAACTCACACAAAGCCTTAACAACCCCTTAACAACTCACACAAAGCCTTAACAACCCACACAAAGCCTTAACAACCCCTTAACAACACACACAAAGCCTTAACAACCCCTTAACAACTTACACAAAGCCTTAACAGCCCCTTAACAACTCACACAAAGCCTTAACAACCCCTTAACAATTCACACAAAGCCTTAACATCCCCTTAACAACTCACACAAAGCCTTAACAACCCATTAACAACTCACACAAAGCCTTAACAGCCCCTTAACAACTCACACAAAGCCTTAACAACTCACACAAAGCCTTAACAACTCACACAAAGCCTTAACAGCCCCTTAACAACACACACAAAGCCTTAACAACTCACACAAAGCCTTAACAACCCTTAACAACTCACACAAAGCCTTAACAGCCCCTTAACAACTCACACAAAGCCTTAACAGCCCCTTAACAACTCACACAAAGCCTTAACAGCCCCTTAACAACTCACACAAAGCCTTAACAACCCCTTAACAACTCACACAAAGCCTTAACAACCCCTTAACAACTCACACAAAGCCTTAACAACCCCTTAACAACTCACACAAAGCCTTAACAACCCTTAACAACTCACACAAAGCCTGAACAACCCTTAACAACTCACACAAAGCCTTAACAACCCTTAACAACTCACACAAAGCCTTAACAACCCCTTAACAACTCACACAAAGCCTTAACAACCCTTAACAACTCACACAAAGCCTTAACAACCCCTTAACAACTCACACAAAGCCTTAACAACCCTTAACAACTCACACAAAGCCTTAACAACCCTTAACAACTCACACAAAGCCTTAACAGCCCTTAACAACTCACACAAAGCCTTAACAACCCCTTAACAACTCACACAAAACCTGAATAACCCCTTAACAACTCACACAAAGCCTTAACAACCCCTTAACAACTCACACAAAGCCTTAACAACCCCTTAACAACTCACACAAAGCCTTAACAACCCCTTAACAACACACACAAAGCCTTAACAACCCCTTAACAACTCACACAAAGCCTTAACAAACCCTTAACAACTCACACAAAGCCTTAACAACCATTAACAACTCACACAAAGCCTTAACAACCATTAACAACTCACACAAAGCCTTAACAACCCCTTAGCAGCCCACTCCATCTCCACCACAAACACCATTTAACCCCTACCACCACCACCACCACCACCACCACTCAAACCTCCCCTCCAATAATGAGCTATCGGTCTGTGGGACGGCTAGGTCATTAAGATCAAAACTAATTACACACAGGTAGAGTAGACCCCCTCCCCCTTCTCCCCTTAAAGCCCTAAGGTAGTACTAGTGCGTCGTAAGAATAGTCACCATTGTATATAGGTTACTGCATCGCCTAAGGGATCTAAGGCAGGAAGTATGATGCTGTCGTGGATATTAACAGAAGAAAAAGTTACGCGATTATTACTCGTATAGTTTTTCAGTTGTTATTATTTATACCACTCAATATTTTTTTTTTGTCATGTAATGTAATAATAATAATAATAATAATAATAATAATAATAAAAAGGCAGGACGTAGGATGCTATCGCGGTTTAACAGAAGGCAAAAGTGACATAATTATCACAAATATCGTCTCTCAGTTGTCATTATTTCTACCACTCAACACTTATTCTTATCATGTAATATACACTCCTTTGATTTTGTGCTATTGTGGACTTTAAACAGAAGAAAAAGTTACATCATTATCACTGGTATCGTCTTTCAGTTACAATTTCAACCACTCAATATTTTTATCATGTAATGTAAACTTAGATTTTGCGTCATTTATTTTTCTTCGTTTTTTTCTTCCTCTTCGCGGACTTAAACAGAATAAAAAGTTACTTCATTAGCACTGGTATCGTCTTTCAGTTACAATTTCAATCACAGTTTATTTTTATCGTAATGTAAGCTTTGATTTTGCGTGTGTTTTTTCTTCGCTTTTGTCTTCCTCTTCCTGTTACTGTCTGTCCTCCCTGACACTCTCTTCTTCCCTGCTTCCCTGCTATGCCTCTCCTTCCTCACCATCTTCTTCACCTTGACATCCAACCCTCTTCCTCAACCATCTCGCCTCGGCTTACATTCCTTCCTCATTGGGCATCACCGCATCACTCAACACCACACGCTCAACACAACACTACTTCTGTCAACACACACCACACCAACACCATACTACTTCTGTCAACACACACCACATCACCACCACACGCTTCACACCACACTTCTTCCGTCAACACCACACTACACCACCAACACCACACGCTTCACACCACAATACTTCCGTCAACACACACCACACGCTTCACACCACACTTCTTCCGTCAACACCACACTACACCACCAACACCACACTTATTCCGTCAACACACACCACACCACCAACACCACAGGCTTCACACCACACTACTTCCGTCAACACACACCACATCACCACCACATTTCTTCCGTCAACACCACCAACACCACACGCTTCACACCACAATACTTCCGTCAACACACACCACACCACCAACACACACAATACCAACACACACCACCCCGTCAACACACACCACCACCACCACAGTTCTGTCTTCACCGCTTCACTCCTTCTTCAGTTTCCCTCAAAGCCAGTAAATTCTTTTAATACACACTGTACTGGCTTTAGTGTCCCTATTTCTCCCTTGTATCTGTCCCTGAACTCCCTCCGTCAACCCTTCACTCCTTCAGTCTCCCTATTTCCCCCTTATATCTGTCCCCGAACTCTCGTCACACCTCAGGGCTAGTCAGGCAAGGTGGTAAGGGTAAATACAGTATCCAGGTAGCCAGCCCCGCCCTATAGAGATATCTCGGTGATTCAGACGTGAGGCAATACAGGCGACAGGAAATAATAATAAAAAATATATAAAAAACCTCTGCATCGCCTCTTTCCTTTCAATGATGTTGCTCAAGCCTGCCTCTGCCTCGCTCTGTTTACTTTGTTTGTGGTGACCTTGCTCGCTGATATTTTATCCTATTATATAAATTCTCTGTGGTTTCTTGCCCAACTGTTGTGCCTCTCTCTCTCTCTCTCTCTCTCTCTCTCTCTCTCTCTCTCTCTCTCTCTCTCTCTCTCTCTCTCTCTCTCTCTCTCTCTCTCTCTCTCTCTCAACACTTTAACACTTTATTATGTTTGCCAGTTTACAGTATTTTATCATGATTGTAACAGGATATGGGGTTGCAAACAGCCCTTTACAAGCAAACGCTTTTTGGGCAAAGGTGTGGAGCGAGAGGGAAAACACACAGATAAAAATAATAAATAAACACAAGGTCTATAAATACTAAACAAATAGACTGACATAAACAGGCGATAATAGTTAGTAAGTTACTTAGACCAATTTACAGAATAATATACAATAGTAAAAAGTAATATGATACAGTAGCTGTGAAGAATTACACAAAAAAAATTACACGAATATTCGAATAATAATAACAATGATAATTTAGTACTCTCTCTCTCTCTCTCCTCTCTCTCTCTCTCTCTCTCTCTCTCTCTCTCTCTCTCTCTCTCTCTCTCTCTCTCTCTCTCTCTCTCTCTCTCTCTCTCTACCATAATCTTCCCACTCTCATTAATCTCAGCAACGCGGAAAAAATTGTAATGAAAAAAAAAAAATTACAATTAATTATGATTCAATATTATGATAAATATAATTATGACACCACTGAACACACCAGCAAACCCTTCAGTCCTTCCATGACTTAAGAAGATAAACCAGTAAAGAAAACGTGATTGCTTGAGGTAAACCGTAAATCAAATTAGCTCTGCAATCTCCCGGGAGACTATGATGTTACCTTGAATATCTCCCCCTTTCGCTGCCTTTCCTCCCCTGCTGCACGCTTCAAGGCATGGAAGAGGCATGACACTCTGCCTCATCCTCGCCACTTAACGTGTGTATCAGCCGTGTCTGTGTGTTTTTTAGGGACTCATCTTTTTGTACACGGTAGGTTACGTAAAATATGTTCAATTAAGTGAAGTATTTCCGATGGTTTTTTCTTCTGTAAAACAATACGAGTGATCACACCGGCCTTATAAAAACTTAAAACTATACAATTTCGCCGTATTGTTCACTCAGGGCAAGGTTATTCACTAATCTAGTACTATCTGTTTTATAATGGTCGTTAATGCATAGACACATATTTCAATAAAGAAAAAAAATTGAGACTATCTTATTACATGATCATTATTTGGCCTAATTAACGAAAAAAAACCTGAACACGAATCGCAAAAGTTCGTCAAGAATCAACAAATAAGGCGAAACACCATGCCAATACTCAAGGCAGTGTTTTTGTGGCAGAGTTTTGCGGTTCCCTTATTCCCTGTACATCATCATATTACCGCCTGTGGCCTTCACTAACAATGGCCGATGACTCACTCACTCACGGATGAATGAGTGAACACATGAATAATAACACCCAGTAGACTTCAATGTAACGGAGAGCGAATGAATCCAAACAAGAGCAGGCAAGAGCAAGTAAGAGCAGGCAAGAGCAGGCAAGAGCAACAAGAGCAAGCAAGACCAAACAAGAGCAAGCAAGAGCAAGCAAGACCAAACAAGAGCAAGCAAGAGCAAACAAGAGCAAGCAAGAGCAAACAAGAGCAACAAGAGCAACAAGAGCAAGCAAGAGCAGGCAAGAGCAAGCAAAAGCAGGGAAGAGCAAGGCAAGAGCAAATTCTAAGTAAGCCTTGAATATTAAAGTGACATAATTACTTCATTACCAATTACATTTATCGCAATTAATGTTTTTGTTGATGCTTATTGACTTCAAGGCTATTCACTATCACTACTATCACCACTACTATTAATGATGATGTAATGGTAAGTAATAGTAATGGTTATGTATACCGTATTCATACCACATGACGTATATATATAGGCATATAATATAGGCAGGCTTATAGTATGTGTATGTGTGTATGTGTGGAGTGAGAGTGTGGGAATGAAACTTGTGTACATGGTGACCCGCCGGCGTGAACGAGACAAGTGACGCCACCTGTTGACTGATAAAGAAACTAACCCAAGCCTCCCTCCCATTTTCTTTACATACTCCCTGCGTACACTGAAGTAACTCTGCCTTAGCACAGTTTTAAGAGGAATTTTACATGTATTATCTTTTTACGGTACTGATATTATTCTACTGGTGTTACGTACGTTACTAATAGTTTGATTTACACTTTTAGCCAAGGCTTTTAATGATTTTTTTTTATTTACAGTTTTTAAGAAGGGGATTACAATAACACTAAAAGGTAGACATAGATGGGATGAGTCATAAATAATACAGCTTCTCGGAAGACGTAATGACCTCGCTGCTCTCGTTAGTTGGATAAGCTCGTGACGCATAACAAAGGGATGACTAACACAAAAAGAGGGATGACTGTAACATAAAAAGATTGACTAACAGGATGAATAAAAAGTATAAAAATTATTACGTATCCTGAAAGGTGAATGTAGTAGCTATAAATAAGGTATAGAATTTAACGTGTTGATGATGAATGTGGAAGATTTTATATAATAGAACATAATATTATTGGTGCATTGGTAGAACGAGAAAAAAAAGTTTGAGAGAGATACGACCTAATTAGGAAATAAAAAATAAATCCACAATATTAGGTCATCGGTCAGTGCAATTACCAGCCTGATGAGAAAACACTTACCACAGCATCACATAATAAAGAGTAAGTCATTGAGCATTGATGGTAAGTATACGAGAAAAAAAAGATAGAGGAAGATACGAGCTAATAAACAATAATTAGAACATCACACAATATTAAAGCCATCGGTAGTTAAGTGTAGTAAACGGCATGATTTGGACACACTTACCACAGCATAGAATAACACCAACAGTTCATTGGTAATACATAATAGAGTGAGTACTTACATGGGTGAGTCTGTCATGGTGGGCGGCGAGGTGTTGACGGTCGGGGTGGTCCGGGTGGGTGTCGACCAGCAGCGAGGCGAAGTATTGCTCGTACTCGGACAGCCGCTCCACCTGCAACATGAAGGAGGCGGGTCACGGCTAGGCATCGCACGGTCTACTACGGCGCCGCGACTTCCCAGGGTGATTCATGGGAGACTTACGCAGCGGGGGGGACAATGCTATGACTCTTACATGTAATACTTATCGCCAGGAAGAACTGATAAGGTAAAGGCACCGCTTTAAAGACATCCGGGGTTGGGTATGACTGATATGTTTTAGTTCTCCATCACAGCAATCAATTATAGCCACGTGTATGCATTCCCTAGCGATGGGTTTAGACAGACTGACAAGTATAATATCATAGTAGTTGCATAGTATAATAGTAGTATAGTCTATTTTTTTAACAAGGCCAAAATTTCATGTTATCATAAGGTCTCATGCTTAAAATGATGCCTCTGTTTACCTGATACTAGGGTTAACTATGATAAAATACAGCTGACATTTAGAAGAAGCGTAGTATTCCCTTCTCCTGGCATCAAATATCAGTCAGTAAGCAGCAAAGGGGCAGGATTTTTTTGCCTTGTTAAAAAAAATAGACTATCGTTATAGTTACTGTATCATTAATTTAGGCTGAGGTAAGGTTATAAATAAAGGGTTTAAATATACTAGGAAGCATATGCAATCATGACCCATCTTCAGGAGCTGTCACTGACCCGTCTAAATCATATCAGTGATTCTCCTTCCTCCTCTTTCTCCTCTTACTCTGATTTCCCTCCCTCCTCCTCCTTCTCTTACTCTTAACAGGCACGCCCATGTTATCTGTGCCCGCTTCCTGGCGCCACAAAGCTGTCACCAAGAGGAACGTACCCAGTCAGAGTACGAGAGATTCTTGATGCACCAGATGTTACCTTTTTTATGCAGTTAAGGAAGGTGAACAAGAGTGTAACTGTGCAGTGACCGCCAGGGACAACACCCCTCGGCCACACCCGCATACCTGCTTCACTACCTCCCGACTGTGTCTTCATGACCTGGTGTGGCGTGGCGAGCTAGTAAGTCTTCTAACAATGAAGTAAATGGTGAGTTTCTTAACCCCTTCACACCCAGATCTTTCCTTTGCTATATAAAATCGTCTGTTGTTAGCCATAAAATTACGAAAATAACTTAATATACCAAATTAGTTAGTGGACAATAATACTAAACAGGTCTTATCTATAAAATGTTGCTGATGTTAATTAAAATCGTCTAATGGTAGCCAAATTACAATGGAAATTACGTTATGGGCCTCAAGGGGTTAAGAACGCTACGAAGACTATCATTTGAGTTATAGTTCTTGATATACAGTGTGTTTACTTTGATAAGAATTTAGTGATATATTTTTATACGGTGTTTCTTCCCCTGGCAAGCGAGATGATGGACAGGTAGGCAGGTAAACAGGGTGATAAGGAGAGAGAAGCACAAGAGAGGAGAGCGGGACGAAAGTTGTTAAGCATGAGTCGCCTTCCAAATATGTCATGCACGTCAAACTTCTTGCCTTTCCCTCGCCACAAACATTCCGGCGAGGGTACGTAAATAAAAAACGGTTCTCGATTTTTTTGGGGAACGATAAGAATATTCACAAAGATACCGGTACATCTAGTTTCCAAGTCATATTTATTTGTGTGTTTTACGTGTGTGTATTTTAACGAAGCATTCTACTTCTTCATTTACAGGAACTACCACGTGTAGGTCTCACGGCTTCTTGTAGCTTCCTTATGTTCTTATGTTATTTCTGCCATGACTGTGTTTATCAAATATTTCCCGCCATAACAAGTCTTCCATATTTGTGCGGTCCGTGTGGGTCGCCTCGTACATTACCCACACCGCCTCGCATATTTGGGTCATATATACAATCAAGCATAAATAATCTGCCAAAGTCCAGACTCCCCCATGTTGGGTGATCCATCTCGGGGCGCCACGTTCCCGCCAGTGCCTGTGTGGGTGGTGGGGACTCCTGGCGGGCGGAGGGAGAGAGGAAAGGCTGGGGTGGGAAGGGTTACCCGCCAAAGTAAAAGTCCCTAAGGCGTCCCGGTGTTAATCCTCCCATGATGGATTGTTTACGTCAGCGTCGCCTCCAAGTAAAGCAGAGGAAAGGTATTTTGTCGTTGTTGTAAATTTTTTTTTTTTTTTAGTTTGTTTGAATACCTTTAGAAATACATCGTTTATATAAATATTTACAAATTTGTTCTTGTGTATTGTGGCATTAATTGGTGTCATTGTTGGTGTGTGGTGGTGGTGGTGGTGGTGGATGGTGGTGGTGGTGGTGGTGGTGGTGTGGTGGTGTGTGATGGTGGTGGGTGTGTGGTGTGATGGTTGAGGCAATGGTGATTCATGACTGTATTACCGCGTTGAGACTTGTGTGGCACCGGCAAGTACAATATTTTCCATCAGATATTTTTCACTAAACACAAGACAATGCTTCAACCCAGACAGAAGACGCCTTACGCTATACCTTCCCTTACAACAAACCAGCATAACCATAAAAAAAGACCATAAAACACTACAAGGACGCTAGGATCACGGAAGGCTGAGGTAATGACTACTAGACACACACGTTCTTGAATACTATACTGTCTGTCCTTGCTTGTTAGTCAGCGCTGCCAAGGTTTCAGGCAGTTTTTAGGTAAGAAATTAGTCAGGAAAAAGCACCACCTTCACCCCTTCGCCTCGGTTAAGTGTAATGCGAGTCCTTACTGCTTACCACTCATCCCTTGCCCTTATTAGGTGGAGTCTTGCCCTTCCCATCTGCCCGGAAACACAGTCCAGGTCCTCTCACAACCTTCTCTCTCTCTCACGACCCTTTCTCTACCCTCACACGCACACACAAACACACACACTCTCTCTCTCTCTCTCTCTCTCTCTCTCTCTCTCTCTTCTCTCTCTCTCTCAGCCTGCCCCATACAGCCTCCACCTCCCATGGCGTTACGTAAAGATGGTTTTAGCCTAGAAGCCAGCGAAGGATTAACTGTCTGGGTAAATGCTGGAAAAAGTTGTCTCTGGGTGTACTACAAGGCAAAAATAGCCTCTCAAGGTATACTCTAAGAGGCTTTACCTTGCTGTGGGGAATGTCTAAGGTGGCGAGGCTCCATCTCTTGTTGTAGAAAGAGATGCGGCCTTTCATGAGGTGATCCATAGCGCTGGGAGGCTCGTCGCGTCACTCGGTGGTTTCTCTGTTTTGTTATCTCATGACAGTCTCTGGGTGTATCCCGTGTTGACGTCTGATAATATTTCCATGCTGCCGCGTAATTAGTTGTCACGACAGTCACTAATTATCACAGCATACACAAGGAAGGCCTACGTCAGCCTTAGGCCTATACGTCGGGGATACAAGTGGCAAGACAAGTGGGGTCCTCTCACAGCCACATCGAACCGGGCTTGGTAATAACAGGGAATAGTTATCTGATTTATCCTCAAACTCTTCACCACCTCGACGCACTAGTTATCCTGCTGACGTTGTATTGTTTCTAGAGGACTGACGGAGGCGGTGGTGGTGGTGGTGTACACGCTTCCCCTATATATTGTATACAGTACAGGCACTGGCCATCAACACTTCACTCAGGAAACCCGTGATGATCAAATGTGTCCTAATCTATTACTATCAGTGGGACGAGCTTATCACACACACCACATTAAATCTTATCATCAAATAATCCATGTTAGTGTTGTTAAATGATAGAGTAATTATGTTTTGCCGCCTTGCTACAGAGAGGAGGAGACCGCTTCATTGCACATTAGTCTACGTCATATCGCTGGCAAACGCTGGGCTTCATGGGACCTTTGGTGGGACCCATGTACGACGGAGGACCCAGGGATACGAGGGTCCTTTAAGGGTGTTAAGGGTCATTCTTTAAGGGTTTAGGTCCTATAAGGCTTACTGGGTCCCCGTCACGTGCCCCAAAATGAGTCATAGTGATGGTAAGTACGTAATAGTGTGTGTGTGTGTGTGTGTGTGTGTGTGTGTGTGTGTGTGTGTGTGTGTGTGTGTGTGTGTGTGTGTGTGTGTGTGTGTGTGTGTGTTTACCTAGTTGTGTTTTACAGGGCTTGAGCTACACTTGTATGGTCCCGTCTCCGTATCTATATTTATCCAGTCTTTCCTTCAAATGTGTGTGTGTGTGTGTGTGTGTGTGTGTGTGTGTGTGTGTGTGTGTGTGTGTGTGTGTGGGGTGTGTGTGTGTGTGTGTATGTGTATGTGTGTGTGTGTGTGTGTGTGTGTGTGTGTGTGTGTGTGTGTGTGTGTGTGTGTGTGTGTGTGTGTGTGTTTGTTGCGACGTCTGCATCAAATAACTGACACCGAGAGCTCTGTGGTCCCTCGGGGCAAGACACACCTAGACAGAGATCAGGTGTGACCGCGGGAGCTCCGAGTGCGTCTCATAACAACTATCAAGTGTTACGTAAGAGTCATCTAAAGTGGCGGTCAAGGTCACTCGATGAAACAGTAATAATATAACAAATTTGGATATACGGGGAAATGAAGAAGAAAAATATTGCGATAGTTAAGTTACATAAAGAAAAAAAAAGTGATATGAACAGAAATCGTCTATACAGGAAAATTAAGAAGAATATATTGCGATAGTAAATAAAAAACGCCGTAAATGAACAGAAATCGTAGATACAGGAAAATTAAGAAAAAAATATTGCGATAGTATATAAAAAACGCAGTAATATGAACAGAAATCGTCTATACAATAAAATTAAGAAAAAATATATTGCGATAGTATATTATAAAAACGCCGTAATATGAACAGAAATCGTCTATACAGGAAAATTAAGAAAAAAATATTGCGATAGTAAATAAAAAACGCAGTAAATGAACAGAAATCGTAGATACAGGAAAAGTAAGAAAAAAAATATTGCGATAGTACTTAAAAAAAATTGTAACATGTACAGAAATCGTATATACAAGAATATTAAGAACAAAAATAATTACGACAGAACATTAAAAAAAACATTAATATGAACAGAAATCGTAAATACAGAAAAATTAGGAAAAAAAATATTGCGATAGTAGTACATAAAAAACAGTAGGAATAAAAGTATGATTCATGAGTACACAATCTCGTCACAAGACACATGTTTCGATGACTCAGAAATACAACAACTCTAACATAAGGCAACGTGGTATCTTTCTTATCATTTACGACCTGCTGTTTAGGAGCGTTAGGGATCTGCCGGGAAAGTACTAAGTGATTGCGTATTGTACTTGAACATGATAACGCATTTCGCATCACGTGTTAGCTATTATACAAGCGTTTCCCACCTATACGATATTTTAATACCGAGACGAGTATTTAATGTTTTTTTTTCCATTGCTCAACTATACCGAGACGAGTATTATAATGGTTTTTTTCTTCTATTGGTCAACTATACCGAGACGAGTATTATAATGGGGTTTTTTTTTCTTCTATTGCTCAACTATACCGAGACGAGTATTATAATGGGTTTTTTTCTTCTATTGCTCAACTATACCGAGACGAGTATTATAATGGGTTTTTTTTTCTTCTATTGGTCAACTATACCGAGACGAGTATTATAATGGGGTTTTTTTTTCTTCTATTGCTCAACTATACCGAGACGAGTATTATAATGGGGTTTTTTTTTCTTCTATTGCTCAACTATACCGAGACTAGTATTATAATGGGTTTTTTTCTCTATTGGTCAACTATACCGAGACTAGTATTATAATGGGTTTTTTCTTCTATTGGTCAACTATACCGAGACTAGTATTATAATGGGTTTTTTTCTCTATTGGTCAACTATACCGAGACTAGTATTATAATGGGTTTTTTCTTCTATTGGTCAACTATACCGAGACTAGTATTATAATGGGGGTTTTTTTCCCATTGCTCAACTATACCGAGACGAGTATTATAATGGTTTTTTTTTCATTGCTCAACTATACCGAGACGAGTATTATAATGGGTTTTTTTCCATTGCTCAACTATACCGAGACGAGTATTATAATGGGTTTTTTTCCATTGCTCAACTATACCGAGACGAGTATTATAATGGTTTTTTTTTTCTTCTATTGGTCAACTATACCGAGACGAGTATTATAATGGGTTTTTTTTTCCATTGCTCAACTATACCGAGACGAGTATTATAATGGTTTTTTTTTCATTGCTCAACTATACCGAGACGAGTATTATAATGGGTTTTTTCTTCTATTGGTCAACTATACCGAGACGAGTATTATAATGGGTTTTTTCTTCTATTGCTCAACTATACCGAGACGAGTATTATAATGGTTTTTTTCATGTCAACTATACCGAACGAGTATTATAGGGTTTTTTTCATTGCTCAACTATACCGAGACGAGTATTATAATGGGGTTTTTTCTCTATTGCTCAACTATACCGAGACGAGTATTATAATGGATTTTTTCTTCTATTGCTCAACTATACCGAGACGAGTATTATAATGGGTTTTTTTTCCATTGCTCAACTATACCGAGACGAGTATTATAATGGGTTTTTTTCCCCATTGCTCAACTATACCGAGACGAGTATTATAATGGTTTTTTTTTCCCCATTGCTCAACTATACCGAGACGAGTATTATAATGGTTTCTTTTCCCATTGCTCAACTATACCGAGACGAGTATTATAATGGGTTTCTTTTCCCATTGCTCAACTATACCGAGACGAGTATTATAATGTTTTTTTGCCCATTGCTCAACTATACCGAGACGACTTTTTTTATGCATTTTTTTCTATTGCTTAACTATAGTACCGAGACTAGTATTTTTTTATGTATTTTTTCCCATTGCTCAACTATACCGAGACGAGTATTTTAATTTTTTTCTCTAAAGCCTTAATCTGGCGGTAGTAGGGACGACTGTAACACTAATAATTATTTATAAATATTCACAACCATGAACATATGTTTTTTATAACTTTTTTTTATATCATAGGGGGATAGATCAAATAATAAGGCTTCCATACGGGATTCATAAGTGTGAAATCCGTATGCATAACTATTCCCTCTCACACAAACACAAGATATACTCCAACACGTACCCACACACACACACACACACACACACACCCACACATACATACACAGACTCAGACACATAGCATTTCCCCGTCGCTATATATGCACACACGTACACACACACACACACGCACATACATATACACACACACACACACACACACACATATACATACACTCAGACACATAACATTTCCCCGTCGCTATACATACACACACAGGACGCGTCTGAGAGTAGTTAAGCTCATACCACCTCATTGGGCTGTCCCTTCAGGTCGCGGCGGCTCCTACACTGGACACACACACCCACAAAGAGCTTAAGCCTCACCCACAGGACTCAAGTCTACTGTATGTCCTCCTTTATAAATCGGGTTCTTTAGTCAATGTCAGGAATAAGCTTAGAAGATTTTGGTTTGGCGGGAGGCGACGCGACACACCGAGACTGTAGAGCCACTAGCATGAAACTTTAATAAACAATGCAAGAAGTATAGTTAGAGAGCATATAAAACTGATATATTACGTGTGAAGAAAGGTAAAAGTGTGTGTAACATAAGCCATTAGCATGACACTTTAATAAACAATGCATTCAGTGTAGCTGGAGAGGATGTTAGCCCCTTCACGCCCAGATCTTTCCTTTGCTATATAAAATCATCTGTTGTTAGCCATAAGATTACAAGAAGTTACTAAATATACCGGATACGCTAGTGGGAAAGGTTACTAAATAGCTGATATCTATAAATATTGCTTGTATTAATTAAAATCGTCTATTGACAACCAAATTACGATGGAAATAACGTTCTGGGCCTCAAAGGGTTAACAGCTAGATGTGTGAGGTTAAGTATGCTTTATAGACAGGCAGGGGAATGACACACCCGCTGACAGGGGACAACACTCACTCGGTGCTACTTTAGTATGCGGTCTACCGTCTGTCTACTGTGTTTGCTACCTGACCTATGACCTGTGGACCATAAATTAATCCCTTCAGATGCAGGTATAGGGGACCAATTATAATAACCTGACGTGTTAGCTACCTGACCAATGACCCGTGGACCATAAATTAATCCCTTCAGATGCAGGTATAGGGGACCAATTATGATAACCTGACCTGTGTTTGTGTTAGCTACCTGACCTATGACCTGTGGACCATAAATTAATCCCTTCAGATGCAGGTATAGGGGACCAATTATGATAACCTGACCTGTGTTTGTGTTAGCTACCTGACCAATGACCCGTGGACTATAAATTAATCCCATCAGATGCAGGTGTAGGGGACCAATTATGATAACCTGACCTGTGTTTGTGTTAGCTACCTGACCAATGACCCGTGGACTATAAATTAATCCCATCAGATGCAGGTGTAGGGGACCAATTATGATAATCTGACCTGTGTTTGTGTTAGCTACCTGACCAATGACCCGTGGACTATAAATTAATCCCATCAGATGCAGGTGTAGGGGACCAATTATGATAATCTGACCTGTGTTAGCTACCTGACCTATGATCGACATGTGGCACAGTAACTAATCCCTTCAGATGCAGCGGTAGGGACCTGTGGACCAGTGTAGGGGTAGATCACACCCCACACCACTGTAGACTGCGCTACTGCGGTAGAACGCATACTAAAGCAGCACCACGCACTCTTTCTCAGCTGACTGGATGCTGATAACAGTGCTAATAGTGCTCACGTTCCTACCTCAGAACATTGTAACTCAGCACCTTAAGCTTAAATATTGAACACCGCAGGTTGGAGTCAGCAGTCTAGGATGACAGAATGATGAGTTGCTGATGGATTATTGCTGGCGAAGATTCAGTTTCGTTATAGGAAAAAAATGCATGTTGAAATAGTAAGTTCTAGCAGTTGGATCGTAAATTAGAGTGGAAATTAAGGGAGGAATAAAAAAAAAAATATTTCTGAAAAAAAATAGATCTGAATGCTGTAGGAGTCTTAACTAGTTAGGCACACAAGCACTTTTATTTGCTTTAGTACTTAAGTTTATTTAACCCTGTTTATATATTATGTTCTTTTTCAACCCCTTCACGCCCAGATCTTTCCTTTGCTATAAAAAATGGTCTGTTGTCGAGCCATAAAATCACGAAAAGTAACTAAATATACCAAATTAGTTAGTCGACAAGGATACTAAACAGGTCATATCTCTAAAATATTGCTTATAGTCATAAAAAATCGTCTAATGGTACCCAAATTAATATGAAAATTACGTTTTGGGCCTCAAGCGATTAACGTTAATGTATGCCTTCGGGTGAAAATAAATGATATTACTATTATAAGGTAAAGAGTGAGGCGGACTAAGGTGTTGAGAAGGAAGTGAGTGTGAGTGTGGGAGTCCGGGAATCAAGAGTCAAGGCCTAAAGGACGCACCAACTCGACCTCACCAGCCATAACCACCACGGCCGCTGGATAGGAAGAGCTAGTCACTATCCTTCTTCCTTTACCCATCCTCCTATCCTCCTCCTTACTTCCTATACAACCACATCTCTCTCTCTCTCTCTCTCTCTCTCTCTCTTCTCTCTTCTCTTCTCTCTCTCTCTTCTCTCTCTTCTCTCTCTGTTTGTCTTGCTCTGTCTGTCTGTCTGTCTCTCTCTCTCTCTGTGTCTGTAGCTCTGTCTGTCTCTCTCTGTCGGTCGGTCTGTCTCTCTCTGTCTGTTTGTCTGTCTCTCTCTCTGTCTGTTTGTCTGTCTCTCTCTCTGTCTGTTTGTCTGTCTCTCTCTCTGTCTGTTTGTCTGTCTGTCTCTCTCTGTCTCTGTCTCTGTATATGTCTCTGTCTCTCTCTCTCTCTCTCTCTCTCCTCTCTCTCTCTCTCTCTCTCTCTCTCTCTCTCTCTCTCTCTCTCTCTCTCTCTCTCGGGGTCTAGCTGGTGACTGTAATCTTACGTTATGGCGGCCGAGAAGCAGGTTTATGATGCTTTAACGTAGGATTTTTCGTGGTGGTTATGGCGAGAGTGTGACGCGGAGGTATGGATACAAAATGTGCTAGGACAGTGAACGTGGTATATTTTGTCCTGGTGTGGTTAGTGTGGTGGTGGTGGTGTGGTGTAACAAGGGTGTATATGGGAGTTGTGTGTGTGTGTGTGTGTGTGTGTGTGTGTGTGTGTGTGTGTGTGTGTGTGTGTGTGTGTGTGTGTAATGATTTTGCCATCACGCTCTGGATTGTGGTATGGTGTATGTATGTTGTAGTGTGTGTGTGTGTGGGGTGTGTGTGTGTGTGTGTGTGTGTGTGTGTGTGTGTGTGTGTGTGTGTGTGTGTGTGTGTGTGTGTGTGTGTGTGTGTGTGTGTGTGTGATAGCATGAGATGAGGGTGTAGCAATAGCAATAGTTATGTACCGGAACAGTTATGGCAACACTATATTACTGTCCTGTGTGTGTGTGTGTGTGTGTGTGTGTGTGTGTGTGTGTGTGTGTGGCGATGTGTGTGTGTGGCGGTGTGTGTGTGTGTGTGTGCGGTGTGTGTGTGTGTGTGGCGGTGTGCGTGTACTGAGTAGGGATGCTCTCTCTCTCTTCTCTACTTACTCTCTCTCTCTCTCTCTCTCTCTCTCTCTCTCTCTCTCTCTCTCTCTCTCTCTCTCTCTCTTAGATAAGGAAACCATAACACTATAACACTTACACTTTCCTCTAACAGTTACTCGCCTTCCACTTCCTCCCTCCACTCTGAAAATCAATTCTGACATTTCCCTTCTGACATTTACGTCCCCCAAAACCGTTTCCCAGTCCCTCTCTCCCCCTCTTCAACCCCCACCCCCTCCCCCACCAAGCCACCCTCTTTCCCCCCCCTTCAACCCCCCCACCAAGCCACCTTTCAACCGTCGAACGTCGTATGAGGGTGGAAAGGGAGAGGAAACTGATGGTGGGGGAGGAGGGAAGGTGGGGGAGGGGAGAGGGGAGGGAGAGGATGAATGAAAGGTGCAGTGCATGGCGAGAGAGAGAGAGGAAGGAGAGAGAAGAGAGAGAGAGAGAGAGGAGAGAGAGAGAGAGAGAGAGGGAGAGAGAGAGAGAGAGAGAGAGAGAGGAGAGGAGAAGAAATTATTGGTCAGGTTCATAAGGTGAGAGTGAAAGAGAGATGGAGAGAGGAGGAGAGGAGGAGGAGGAGGAGGAGGAGGAGGAGGAGGAGGAGGAGGAGGAGGAGGAGGAGGAGGAGGAGGAGGAGGAGGAAGGCTCAAGTGTAGAGGGATGTGGGAAGGCGGATTAGAGACGGGGAGAGACGATGGAGGGTGGATAAGGAAGGGAAGAAGGGAGAGAAGGGAGGGTAAGGGAAGGGAGGAGGTATGGGTGGCTTACGGGATGGGAGAGGAGAGAAGAGAGAGAGAGAGAGAAGAGAGGAGAGAGAGAGAGAGAGAGAGAGAGAGAAGAGAGAGAGAGAGAGAGAGAGAGGAGAGAGAGGAGAGAGAGAGGAAGGGCTTGCTGGTACGGAGGAGGGGGAGGAGGGGGAGGGGGAGACCAGACCGCAGGAGGGTAACATTACATGGAGTAGGGGGGAAATGTCACGTTGAGGAGGGTGATGTAGGGTGCTGAGGGTAGGGTGAGGGGAGGAGGGGGGGAAGACCTATCACCCCTCCACCCCTTCTATTCCCTCAGTCGCAGCCTCTCCCCTCGCCGGCCATCACCCCGTCAAAACAAAGACTCAAAAATTCTCACCCGAAGACATACAAGAAACAACAACAACAACAACAGGGGCTCCATAGGCAACATAGGCTCCATAGGCAACATAGAAAAAAGGCTCCCAGTAAGGTTTATAGGAAGACAGAACCGATCGTGTGGGTTCTAAAAAGAGGTTCTATCGGTTCTAATCGGCATCTGGGTTCTGGTCAGTGTCTGTCTGCCTGTCTAGCCTCGATTATGGCCGCTCGGTAGTGTTGGAACAAAGAAACGTAAGAGCTAATACCTTTTTTTACTTTTCTTCTACCCTTTTTTTATTGGAGTTAATTAGATATCATATACTATCGATGCGGAAAATTGCAAATGATATGGTGTTTGGTTGTTTAAAGTGACTTCTCTTGTGAGGGTAGCGTATCTTAGCGTGCTGTAGGCTACTCACTGCTAACTGACGCTTAATTAAATCCATAACAACCTTTCAGTAACTACAAAGGTTATCGCCGAGACCTTTTCAACCCTTAACGAGGAATAAAAAAACATAAAAAAAAACCTTAGATAAACTTCTATAATTACAATCACGTCTATTTTTCATCAATAAAGGTTAAATTTCCGTGAACATGAACAACTTAGCTTGTGTGTTTTTGTGTGAATAAAACATACAAAAACTAAGATAAACTTCTATAATTACAATCACGTCAATTTTCATCAATAAAGTTTAATTTCCGTGAACCTAAACATCCTAGCGTGTATTTTTCCCCATCATAATTACATGTTATCCCCACAGTAACAAATCCGCGCAATAACTTCAAACACTCAAGTCATCATGTCCTTCGAGCCGCCCCTGGGAGCCTGCGGAGGGAGGAAGGGCAGGGAAGGATATTGAACACTTACTGCCTTAACGTATCTACCTTTTAATCCATCAATATAACTAATAACTGTATAAATAACAAGTAAAAAATAAAGGGGCGCCGTAGCCTAGCCTAGTGTGAGGTCCTACGTACTCAAGAATAAGTGGCCTTTGTTATGGCGGCCTGAGTCTTAGCCGCTACACCTCAGATAAACATTAGCGCGGCCCTGAGGGGAGGTGGGAGGCTGGGTAATAATAAAGGATAAGAGTTTGGTGAGGAGGAATAGGAGGAGGGTTGAGGTAGGCGAGGTAAGTAAGATGGTAGAAGAGGAGAAAGGGTTACAGAGCCTAAAGAATAACGCTAAATAAAGTGTGTAGTAATTAGGTAATGAATAAGTATGCCATTTCGTTGAGCAGAGCAGCAAAATTCAACTCCTGAAGTACAACGTGACGCTTATACCAAAGTAACTATACCATATACCGTATACTATAATGTATACTTTGGCTTATACAAGACTAGAAGAGGCAGGACTAAAGGACGAAGCGCTTTACAAAGATCCATTTGTCTGTGTGTCCCGCGTTGTTTTGTCTTGGAAGGCGACTGGAGGCAAGGCAAGATAAAGTAAGTTAATGTTACAGGTAAACTTCAAGATAAAAGAGGCAAGGCGAGGTAAAGTCAATTCAAGTTAAAAGGTAAATGGAAGGCGTTTGGAGGCAAGGCAAGGTAAAGTAAGTTAATGTTATAGGTAAAGTTAAAGCTAAAGGACGCGACTGAAGGAAGGCCTGGGAAAGGAAAGTGTCGTAGGGAGTGATGATAAGGAGAGGAACAGGGTGAACCGTCGGGGCATGTTAGGTGCATGGAGGTATAAGAGGAGACAGGAGGAAGAAGGAGACAGGCACAGGGCAGGGGAGGGTGGGACTAAAAGCCAAATCATGTCTATGTGTTCGCGTCCCCCCCCCCCCCCCATAACCTGTCCGCCCCCAACACGTAGGTCGTGAGGCCAATACGTAATGACCTGCCAGGGAAGACTTGACCTGCCTCCTACCAGACTTCGCTTAGGGTAGTCAAAGCAGGGTTAAACAGAAGAAAAATGTCACAACTTGATGTAACAAAAAAAAATGATGCTGCTTTTACGTGCATAATAAATCAAGAAAGTAATGCAGAAGAAAATAATGAATTGAAGAAAGAAGAGGTATAGAAGTAGAAGATTAGTAGAATAGAATAAAGTACTAAATTACTACTAAACATCAGAAAAGTGTCACGACTTGATGTAAAAAAAAAAAAATTATGGTGCTTTAATGGACATAATAAATCAAGAAAGTAATGAAGACGAAAAAATTTAATTGAAGAAAGAAGAAGAAGTAAATAAGTAGAAGATAAGTAGAATAGAATAAAGTACTAAATTACTACTAAACATCAGAAAAGTGTCACGACTTGATGTAACAAAAAAACTGATGGTGCTTTAATGAATATAATAAATCAAGAAATTAATGAAGAAGAAAGGAAATATTTGAAGGAAGACTTAAAGAAGTAGATGATAAGTAGAATATTATAAAAAGAAGAAGTAATTGAATATTGATTGATTTAATACCAAAAAAAAGGGAATGTGCCAGACTTTTTGAAATCTAAACAGACAGTAATTGAAGAAACAACATGGAATATATACTTTATAATTATCATACTAACAACTAACTACTATAATACTGATCCGTGAATGCGTCAAAATCACTAATCACCCATCCCGTCCATCTATCTCCTTTGATAATTGTAGTACTGGAGGTCAAGAATCCTTACACACCCCGCGGAGGTTGACTAGGGTAACGGACACCTAATTAAAGCCCAGGTACTACAACATCAGACCCTTCTGACAACAATGGGGGAGAGAGGGAGGGGAGGGTTGGCATCATGGGTGGGGTGGGGGGGGGGGGTGCATGCCTTCTCCCTCCCCTGAGTCCCCCCCCTGGTCGCCGCGTCTTCCCAGGGGCACGTTAGCCAAACAAGACTATGCCAGGTATACGCATGGGCAGGCGGCTATAGCGGGGCGCCCTATAAAAACGTGCACCGTAGCCAGCCACTCACTCCCCCTCGCCCACTCAGCCCGCCCGCCCGCCCGCCAGGACTGCGAACCGCTACTGACCTAACTTGGCGGCAGCTCAGAGCGTTTTATTGCCTCTCTGCTCACTACACTACACACTTCAGCCTTTCCACGATCTTGAGATTCTTTACAGTTTTATCAAGCAGTTATTGACAAACACACCGGTTCGGCTTGATCTGGTTATCCGTTATTCCCTAGCAAGCCGGTTTAGGTTCGCCCGCTCCACACGGCCGCACGAACACAAGGGCGCCACGGCTGCCTCGACCGCTGCCGCCCGCGAGCCCCAGTGACCGCAAGTCCTCTCACCTCACCTCACACCGCGACTCTAAACGTTAGCGTGCACGTCCTCCCTTCAGCCCGGCACAGAGGTCGTTCATCCCTAGATTAATAGACATGCTATCTATTAAAAGATACTATTATATACATACATACTATTAAATGTCTATAGATCTTGGTTCATCCCTCATACACACACACATTTCTTACAGTGTAGAATAGCAATACGATGATGATTTACTTAAGTTCATTCCCTCATGTCTGTATATTATGGGTTTTTTTCCCTGTATGCCTTCGGGTGCAAATAAAATTATTATTATTATTATTATTTCACCCCCTCGGTGTCCAGCAAGCACGTAACTACACATCAAAGAGCGATATAAATCCAGATAACTGACAACTTTCTCGTCGTTGGTGTTTCTGTGAGTCAAAAGCAGTCTGGTCAGGGTGAAGCGAGTCACAAAGGTCTTTCCTGAATACCTCGCGAGGACGCTGCCAAAGGTGGAGGTCAGCGTGCAGCCAGCAAGGCGTCCGGCACCAAGGTCACCAGCACTCAACACCTGGTGCCCGGGGGGGAACACTCATGCCAACAAAACAGAATCTTTAAACTACTACAGGTCAACATAAGGTACCATGACGTAAAGTAGGTAAGAAAGATAGGCAAGTAAGGTACCATGACGTAAAGTAGGTAAGAAAGATAGGCAAGTAAGGTACCATGACGTAAAGTAGGTAAGAAAGATAGGCAAGTAAGGTACCATGACGTAAAGTAGGTAAGAAAGATAGGTAAATAAGGTACCATGACGTAAAGTAGGTAAGAAAGATAGGCAAGTAAGGTACCATGACGTAAAGTAGGTAAGAAAGATAGGCAAGTAAGGTACCATGACGTAAAGTAGGTAAGAAAGATAGGCAAGTAAGGTACCATGACGTAAAGTAGGTAAGAAAGATAGGTAAATAAGGTACCATGACGTAAAGTAGGTAAGAAAGATAGGCAAGTAAGGTACCATGACGTAAAGTAACATTATAATAAGGATCCAACGAGTTCTGATTATCTAGAAGAAATTGAATAAGAGAATAACAAGAAAAATAGATTGACAAAGGCTTCTAGTGTGACGAATAAGAACATAAGACAATGAAGCTATACAAGAGGCCGTGAGACCTACACGTGGTGGTTCATGTAGTGGAAGTAAGGGTTATTAATAGTTCGAGCTTTGTATTGACCAAAACGCGTCAACCTACAAGCAAGAACATCCTTAGACTTTTAATATCTTAACTGCCTGACCCTTCCTAAACCCTGCATGTAGTACCTATACCTGCCCTCTGTCCACCTGACCCCATTCAACAACATTCATAGCTGGTAGGAAATACAAGCAAGGCTGCATGACATGGGGAACACACCAGCGCGTGGCCAACTAAAGGACGAATACTTCTAATCAATAGAGACTCATACAGCAAGGCCATCCGCCAAGGTGAAGTATAACACGCTCACGCATTCTTCCCTTGTCATAATAATAAAGTGATCATATACGTATGTATTATGTACCACTAACATGACATTGTTGTTGTGTTCCTTCCGGTGAGTGGCACAGGTGTGGAGGTGAAAGTCGACCCTATCACTCCACGCAAGACCTTGAAGGCTAATCATTGGTAGGTACATGTCTCGACACATGGGAGCCGTGACGGTCGAGTCTTCCCCGTAGCACATGACATGATTGACCCCACACCAAAGACACTACAACAAGATACCTCACTCGGGATCCCCCAAAGGCAATTTCTGTTATCCGCCGACGGTGACGCCGCCGTGCTGCAGGAGTTAACCAGTCTGCTGGCCCATTCACTTGCTGCATAACTGACCTGAATTAAAGTGTCTCATACCTGTTTATATTGAGCCAGATATGAAACCAACATGGATAAAGAATAAAATAATGCAAGGACACGTTCATAAATACACATACAAATCGACAGCACTCTCTGTGGAGTGTGGATTTATGCCATGTTGACGCAGGAGACCAGCATCCCCGTTTATTACCCCGTACCGACCATTACAACCCCGTAAAAGGGAAATTATGATTACTCCCATTTGTTTAATAGGGTAACATAGGGTGAAATAGGGGTTTAGAATTGAAGTAATCATAAAACTAACCCCAGATTCGTGTTCAGCATGCCAAATAGACCTTATGGATCAATTTTCATGAAATTTGAGATTTCAAAAATTTCGCACAAAATTTGCAGGGGTACACCTTACAATTTTGCGAGAACATTTTGGAATCTCAAATTTCATGAAAATTAATCCATAAGGTCTATTTGGCATGCTGATCACGAATCTGGAGTTAGTTTTATGATTAATTCAATTCTAAACCCCTATTTCACCCTATGTTACCCTATTAAACAAATGGGAGTAATCATAATTTCCCTTATGTGGATTGAAAGAATAAAAACGAATCCACTTGAACAATGAAACAAGAGGAAAGTCATTAGATTGGTAATCAAGGGGGAGACTGTGTGTGTTTGGCTTTGTACAACAAGGATCAGTTCAGCGTAAGGGGCGACGGAGGAAAAAAGGCGCAAATACAAGAAACGGATGAAGGACAAACTTTTACACTACAACCACTTACACACTTTTACACTACAACCACTTACACACTTTTACACTACAACCACTTACAAACTTTTACACTACAACCACTTACACACTTTTACACTACAACCACTTACAACCTTAGCAACAGAAGCACTAACAACATCCACAACTACAACATCCTCATAAGTAGCACCAGGAATAAGTAACTAACAACATCCAACAACAACAACAACAATAGCAATATCAACAACGCATTATATCCTACTGCAAAAGGTGAAAATAAGAACACAAATAAAAATGTGATGTGTACAAGGCCACTAACTCGCGGAACTAGGTATGAGTATCCTTGGACCCTTGGCTTTTTACTTTCTACACCTTTGATGATAAAGGGGCTGATGGGCTCTGGTATAGGCTACGTGCGAGGGTCTCCTGGGCTGATGACATAAGGTACGGGCCGCTATACCTACTCTTTACTGTAATTTATTTCATGCAATACTCGCAAATGATATATGTCACCCATTATTATATATTTCGTAATTTCCGTTCATATGTTAGTTGACGAAAATGTTGATTCAGCAAAGAGAGAGAGAGAGAGAGAGAGAGAGAGAGAGAGAGAGAGAGAGAGAGAGAGAGAGAGAGAGAGAGAGAGAGAGAGAGAGAGAGAGAGAGAGACTGGTCAAGACGTGGGTTGGCTTATTTCTGGGTTTTATGGCTTACGTAGCGGCGGGATTCCATGACGCAGGTACTCACGTCAGCAAGCTTACCACACCGACATGCCTCCTGAAGACGATGCATCCAGGCAAGCATGATAAAATGTGTGTGTGTGTGTGTGTGTGTGTGTGTGTGTGTGTGTGTGTGTGTGTGTGTGTGTGTGTGTGTGTGTGTGTGTGTGTGTGTGTGTGTATTCATCTAGTTGTATTTTACAGGGCCAGAGCAATGCTCGAGTGGCCCCGTCTCCATATCAACATTTTTTTTTTATCATTCATCCTTAGTGCTTTGTGTTGGGGGAAGCCAGCACCCCGGAGAGCAGGTCACAAACCCCGGCTAACACCCGGTACCCATTCACTGCTGGGTGGACAGGGGCTCGGGTTTTAAGGAAACAACCCATCTGTTTCCGCTCCGCCCGGGGATCGAACCCGGGACATCTCGGTTGTGAACAGAGCGTGCTTCCCCTACACCACGGAGTACCGTGTGTGTGTGTGTGTGTGTGTGTGTGTTGTGTGTGTGTGTGTGTGTGTGAACAGTAGGAGTGGGAATGAAGACTCGGCATAAAAATAAAAATAAACTGCTTACTACTTAATTTTCATATTTCTGTTACGCTTCTGATCCAAATTCACAAGTCATGTTCTCAGACAACACTCGTGACATGATGTATTTTTATTATAATATTAAAAATTAACTGACTATCTATCAACAAACCATTAAAAGTCAATTGATCTAGATAATATTGTGCTTTTCACCCTGTGGCTATTGCTGAGATATATGTGATTTCCTTCTATAGTTATCGCCTATGTTATCTCCTAGTACTGGGGGGGGACAGGGGGGCGGGGACAGGGGGCATGGGTAGGGGGACAGAGGGGGGGCAGGGGGGTCCAATACTTGGGGGTCTGAACACCAGCCAAGGTCAGACCGGTCCAGCCGCACGGTTACCACCACGCAAAACACCGACCATATTTTTTCTATCCCTTGTTTTTGTTACGAGTCGAGAGCAAAATTGTTACAGTAGATTAATAGGGTACATGAGGCTCGCTTTTCCCATCTGGTGCCGATAATTTGAGGACGAAGGTCTGTTGATGGTGTTTTCAAGGTCTTGGTGGAGGGAGGGAGGGAGGCCTGGGCGCGGGTAACCGGGAATACTGTTATGAGGCAGGTTGGCATCTGGGCACACAGGCTGGAAGGAACCCGCCAGGCCCACGCTGGAACCCTCACCCAGAACCCGGACCCGCCACACCAGCCAGCCCTCACCTCATCATGTTACCCCGCCACGAGTCAACGCTGCACACATACACACATAATGAAAATTGGCTATGCTATACATGCTAACTATGCTACACTATGCTAAAAAAAACATGCTCTTCTCGTACATCATTAATCAAAGCTATGCACTCCACCTCCTTAATCTCCTAGACCTCAATACCTTTAACAACACTGAGAGCCAAGCAGACAGTTCAGAAATACATCCTCACACAATTTTTCTGTAATAATTTGACTTTGAATATAATTTGGTAACAGGAACTACCACGTGTAGGTCTCGCGGCCTCTTGTAGCTTCCTTATTTTCTTATGTTCTTATGACTGTAGTCGGAAAACAGTGACTTTTTCTTTTGAGTCTAGCTAAAATATTTACAGCAAAGATGTGCAAACTGCATTATTTTTCAGTTTAGAGTACAGTTTCAAAGTTAACTTCTACTGCTCTGAGTATGGCTAGGAATAATACCAATATGTCCGCCAGTCAGCCATTGAGAAGCCCCTTGCCACCCCTGAGATGAGGAATCCATGAATCGGCATGATCTTCCTCCTGGGCAGACCGTTGAGTCAATACAGTCCTGTCCTCGCCACACAAACACTCGCGTATACTCAGGCGCCGCAAAAACTCACCCGCCAAGCCTTGGAATGTAAACATCATTATTTTTTCCTACTGTACTTATATGCGAACTTTTTTACATGGCATCGCAGACTTATGTACCGTAAGTAGAGCCTGGTTAGCTTGGGACGTGCAAAA
>JACEEZ010012573.1:1252500-1315000 GCA_016584305.1 Chionoecetes opilio | reverse complement strand
GCCACTAATATGTATATCTAAGCCACTACTATGTATATCTAAGCCACTACTATGTATATCTAAGCCACTAATATGTATATCTAAGCCACTACTATGTATATCTAAGCCACTATTATGTATATCTAAGCCACTACTATGTATATCTAAGCCACTAATATGTATATCTAAGCCACTACTATGTATATCTAAGCCACTACTATGTATATCTAAGCTACGCCTCAACATTCTTTACTCATACATATAACCAGATTGACAGCCACGTTAAGCCAACGTCCACACACCAAGACACAAAAATCAGCATAAACAGATAAGAAAACAATGCTAATAAACCAGTTATGAATGAATCGACGGAGTGAAAGGGGAGAAAAATCGCCTCGTAGGGTTGAGGGATGAGCTGGCAGAGTGTTAAAGCAGAGAGTTAAAGGGAGCAGAGACAGAGAGTTAAAGGGAGCATAGAGACAGAGACAGAGAGTTACAGGGAGCAGAGAGACAGAGACAGAGAGTTACAGGGAGCATAGAGGCAGAGACAGAGAGTTACAGGGAGCAGAGAGGCAGAGACAGAGAGTTAAAGGGAGCAGAGAGAGGCAGAGACAGAGAGTTACAGGGAGCAGAGAGACAGAGACAGAGACAGAGAGTTAAAGGGCGCAGAGAGACAGAGACAGAGAGTTCAAGGGAGCAGAGAGGCAGAGACAGAGAAGACTACACCCCGACCTCACCCCGACAACCCCCGAATTCACCCCGACTTCACCCCATCGTTCACCTTCGCCGTGGTGGGCTGGGAAAAACTTGGTCAACGCTCACACCAGCTCAAACCACAAAGAAAGAAACCTGGAATGAAGAAACACAAGACCAACTCAAGAAACACAACCTTGCCAAACCACGTGAAGCTAACTGTGAAGAATAATAATATAAAAACACACACACCCGATAGAAGCAATAAGCATAATAGAGGGAAAAAAACCCACTAGATAGATAGACGCAAATATAAGCAAGAAAGTAGCCTATACACTTAATAACCCCTTTCACGCCCAGATCTTTCCCTTGCTATAAAAAATCGTCTGTTGTTAGCCATAAAATAACGAAAAGTAACTAAATATACCAAATTAGTTAGTGGACAAGGATACTAAACAGGTCATAGCTATAAAATATTACTTATAGTCACTAAAAATCGTCTAATGGTACCCAAATTACAATGGAAATTACGTTCTGGGCCTCAAGGGGTTCAAAAGCACTCATACATACATATCCATTAATACCCTTATACCTACACAAGATAACTAGTTAATAATAATATAAAAAATAACACTAGATAGAAGCAAATAGAAGCAAGAAAGTAGCCTATACAAACATTAAAAAACACTCATACACACATATACATTCATAACCCTACACCATTACAGAGAGAGAGAGAGAGAGAGAAGAGGGGAGAGAGGGGAGGGGAGAGAGAGAGAGAGAGAAGAGAGAGGGGAGAGAGGGGAGAGAGAGAGGAGAGAGAGAGAGGGGATAACTTAAGAATAATAGAAAAACCAACCCTATTGTCTATTTTTGTTATTAAGGTCAAAATGCAGTAAGGAAGCCACGCCCCCTGCCTCCCCTTCTATTCTACGTGGCAACTGATTGGTGCTTTCCTCATATCATCACTACCAATCACAATATCTTCACTACTTAACAGCGCGTGACCACTGGACAGAGCAATCTTCACTACAGAGGGTGACACAATAAAAAAAACCTCTGTAGTAAAGATTGCTCTGTCCAGTGGTCACGCGCTGTTAAGTAGTGAAGATATTGTGATTGGTAGTGATGATACGAGGAGTGCACCAATCAGCTGCCCCGTAGAATAGAAGGGGAGGCAGGGGGCGTGGCTTCCTTACTGCATTTTGACCATAATAAAAAAAATAGACGCAAACATAAAGCAGTAAGTGCAAAAACAATGGTCAAAGTACTCATATTTACATCATTAATATATTTACACCTACTACCAACCACCTAAAACATTAGAAAACACTCATACATAGTCCATTAATACACCTACACATACATCCATACAGAGTAACCAAATATTCTTATCTCAGAAAGAGGAAATTTACTAATCAGTGCCCTAAATACCTCTATGGAATGGGTCAATAGTCTCAATACAGAACAAACGTTGCCGCCTTGTCACCTATGTAGGTCACCATCGCTACAGTGTTGACGTATTGATAGGCGTGACGGGATACATGGCACCTCTAAATTTGTATAGTGATAGTAGTGATATGCAAGGGAGTGAAGAGTTTTAGCCTTGTGTGTGTGTGTGTGTGTGTGTGTGTGTGTGTGTGAGAGAGAGAGAGAGAGAGAGAGAGAGGAGAGAGAGAGAGAAGAGAAGAGAGAGAGAGAGAGAGAGAGAGAGAGAGAGAGAGAGAGAGAGAGATATTGATATTGATATATTTATTTGGCCATGTAGTTTTGTACATATGAACATATTACATATAGTGATAAAGCCAGGTCCAATAAGCCGAAGCTTTTATAGGACCTGAAAGCTATAATACATAATAACATAGCAAGGGACTGGTCAGGCCATTTTGAAAATATAACATTTTATGGATGATAATATGGAAGTTAACAATAGTAAACCAATCATTTTAAATGCATAAAAAAAAAAAATCTTAATAACCATAAAAAAAAAAAAACACTGACATTTATGGTTGTAAAGAGTTTATAAATTTTCATTGTATTTGTCAAGCATGCTCTTCATCAAGTTACGTTTGAAAGATTTTAAGTTTTCATCAGTAATAAAATGTTCTGGTAAGTTGTTCCAGCTTTTAGTTCCTCTTGACAAGATACTCTGTTGTGCATGTGATGTCCTGCACAATGGTATACGTAAATCATGTGGTCTTCGGGTTACATTGTAGGGTATTGCTCTAAAGCCAAGGTCTAAAGGTAAAGAGTGTATGGATTTATGTACAAAAAGATTGGTTTGAAGGAGTATGATATCTGGAAGCTTTAATAACTTGAAGTCTCGGAAAATACTGATGGTATGGTCATAACGATTTTTAAAGAACATAACACGTAACAACTTTTTCTGACTAATAAAGAGGCTGTCAATGAAGGTTTATAGGCACCCCCATAAAGATGAACAATATTAAAAGATGTGGATATATTAGGGTAAAATAAACTTGTAGTAAACATTTTACATTCAAATAGTGCCTTAGTCTGTAAAGTATGCCTGTGTATAACGATATCCTAGATTTCACCATATCAATATGTTCTTTCCATTTCAACTTACTATCTATATATATCCCTAGAAATTTAAATTCGAAAACTCATGTAATGATAGATTATTTATCTTTATTTGTGTGTGTACTGGCTGAGTCATAAGGGGACTGGAGACCATAAAGCAAGTTTTATTAATATTTAAAGTTAATTTGTTGCTCTAATCCAATTTGAAACTTTATTTAATTCTTCATTCAATGTAATTGTAATATTTTCAAGATTGTGGCCTTGAATAAAGATTGTGGTATCATCAGCGAAAAGTATGAATTCAAGTTTATTACTGCTACGAATGATGTCATTTATGTATATTAAAAAAGCACAGGACCAAGAATTGAACCCTGGGTACTCCACATGTGATGTCATTATAAGGAGATGATGTATTATTATATGATGTATAGTGCTTTCTATGACTTAAATAACTTTTGAACCAGTTGTGAGCACTACCACGTATTCCATAGATAGATAATTTGTGTAATAAGATTGTGTGAGAAATTGTGTCAAATGCTTTTGTGAGGTCACAAAAAAACTGTTATTTGTAGCATTTTATGTCTAGTGCATTGTAAATGTTCTGACAGATATGGTTAGACTGCTAATTCAGTGGAAAACTGGGGACGGAATCCATGTTGAGTTGGAGTTAAAATTGAGTGTTTTGAGAGGTAACCCATTAATCTCATTACCATTACTTTTTCAAAAACTTTACTAAAGCTTGGCAATATTGAAATTGGTCTATAATTTTGCATTAAAGAATTGTCACCTTTCTTGAAAAAAGGGACAATTCGAGCAATTTCATTCGATCTGGAAAGGTACCCTCTTGAAATGATTTATTTATAATGAATACTAGAAATGGGTGAAATTATTCAGAGCATTCTTTATTATTTTCATATTTATTTCATCATGGCCAGGAGATGTAACTTTCATATTTGCAATTACTGTGTTTATTTCAGCGGTGTTGTAGGTCTTAAATAAAAAGAAAAAGGGAGTGGTTCTGGAAGATATATGTTAAATGGCTCTTGTGGTATCTTGAATGTTATTAGCAAGTGTGCTACCTATACTGCTGAAATGATTATTAAATGACTAGCCACATTTTGATTATCAGTGATTGTATCGCCATTGACAAGAAAAGAAGGTGATATCCTAGTTTTATTTTTACCCAGTAGGTTGTTGATTATGTCCCATATTTTTTTAGGATCCCCAGCATGATCTGTAAATCTAGTTTTATAATAATTTTCTTTTGCTGTTCTTATTGTTGTTGAGAGATATCGATATATTGATATTGTTCTTAGAGAGAGAGAGAGAGAGAGAGAGAGAGAGAGAGAGAGAGAGAGAGAGAGAGAGAGAGAGAGAGAGAGAGAGAGAGAGAGAGAGAGAGAGAGAGAGAGAGAGAGAGAGAGAGAGAGAGAGAGAGAGAATAAAATCACCCACTACACAACTTGCATAAAATAACAATATTACTTCTAAATTAAAATAAAAACAGTATGAATTGATTGATAGAAACACGACTGGAAGGGTTATGAGAGGGAGCTAGTTACTAAGAAGGGTGGGAAAGAAGAGGAGAGAGGAGGAGGAGGAGGAGGAGGAGGGGGGGAGGAGGAGGAGGAGGAGGAGGAGGAGGAGGAGGAGGAGGAGGAGGAGGAGGAGGGAGGAGGAGGAGGGGGGCATAAATGAGTGGGGTGGGGAGGCAGGCAGAGGAGAGGAAAGGAAGGAGGTGGGGGATTGGGGGCAAGTTCTCACGTATGGTAGAACGGGGGAACGAGCTGACCACAATAGTGAAGCTAAAGAGACTCCCCTGACCCTATAGAAGGCTACGTCAGGTTTGGGAGGGTGAGAGGGCCTTGCGGTTTCCTCAGAGACACTTACAGACTAGAGAAGAGAGTAGGAATGGCATTACAGGAGGGAGAATGGTAAGAGGGAGGAAGGGTGTGCGGTGAAGGTGGTTTAAGAGTATGGGTGAGAGAGTTATGAGAGGCAAAGTGGTGTAAGAAATGTGTGTTGTGCATGAGGTAGACAGTGTGAGGGGCAGAGTGGTGTAAGAAGTGTGTGTTGTGCATGAGGTAAGCAGTGTGAGGGGCAGAGTGGTGTTCTAGTGGTGAAATAAGACTGTATTGTTTAGTGTGAGGGGCAGAGTGGTGTTCTAGTGGTGAAATAAGACTGTATTGTTTAGTGTGAGGGGCAGAGTGGTCTAGTGGTGAAATAAGTGTGTATGTATTGTGCAGTGAGGTAAGCAGAGTGAGGGGCAGAGTGGTCTAGTGAAGTAATAAGACTGTATTGTTTAGTGTGAGGATGGATGGTGGTAGTGAGAGACCAGGCCAAGAGAAGGGTATGGCAGGAGTGTATGGTATGTGAGGCGGTAAGGGTCGTTAGGGCTATGACTTACGGTAGGAAAAACGCCTTTATTAACATATACTGATTCGGGTCATAAGTGTGGTATCATAACAGGCGAAGGATGTGTCTGTACTCACCGCTCTCCCACGCCTCCTCCTCCTACTCCTCCTCTTCTTCCTCCTTAACGCACTCTTCCCTTCCACCCCTTCACTCATTCATTCCTCCTCCTCCTCCTCTTCTTCCTCCTCCTTTCCACTCCTCTTCCTCTTCCTCCTCCTCCTCACTCTTCCCTTCCTCTCCCTTCACCCATTCATTCCTAGTTTCCTCGGCAGATTTATTTCACTAAATGACATTCCGGCTACGTTTCTTATTTTCTACCCTTCTAAAACAACACTATGGGTGATAATACGAGTACAGTACAATAAACACACACCTTTACTGCATGTCTTCGTCAGTGTAAAGAAAAGTACGCAGTTTATCTAACGGTTGAGAGGGCAAGCTTGATTCAATGCAACAACTTCCATTACTAGATGCAGTTTAATACAATATGCGGAATGTATAATGAATCTCTTGCTTTGTTTTGCATCTAACTCGTTTTATCTTAGCGTGGAATGTTTCATCTCGGCGCAGATTAAATTTTGCCTGTATTATTTTTTCATTGTTTATTCCACACCGTCTATTTCTGTTATTCATCGCGTGTATTGTTTTCTCATCCTCTTATATATCTGAGGTCACACACACACACACACACACACACAAAGGCATTCACTACTCACAAATCTTTCCCTCCTAATACTAATCCTTGATCTGTCTTAGTTATATTCCCTTTGTCCTACCTTCACCTTTAGTTCCCTAGTCTAATTTCCTTTCATTCTACACCACAATAACCTTTCTATTCATTCATCGCTGCTGTCCCCTTCTTCCCACCCTTTGCCTTCCTGGGGTCTCTCTCTCTTTCTCTTTCTCTTTCTCTCTCTCTCTCTCTCTCTCTCTCTCTCTCTCTACCTATAAGCAGGTGAGTCAGTGTCCCCTGCCTCACCCCTGTGTCCCCCGTCCCGCCATAACCATCCCACGACCCACCTGTCCACCCCCTCGCCTGCCCCGCCCCCTCTCCCCTCCCTAGGGTGGTGGGCCTGCACAGTGTTCGCAGTAGACAGGTCGGCCCCGTCCCTCGCCTTTATAGAGCTAGTGCACCCAGGGTCATAGAGATGGATAGTATAGAGATAGAGATAGAGATAGATAATAACTCTCAGTGCACCCTTCTTCTCTTTGCTTCCAACTACTATAACTACTTCCAACTGCTACTCTTTGTCTTCAATAAGTACTATAACTACTTCCAACTGCTTCTCTTTACCTTCAATAAGTACTATAACTACTTCCAACTGCTTCTCTTTGCCTTCAATAAGTACTATAACTACTTCCAACTGCTTCTCTTTGCCTTCAATAAGTACTATAACTACTTCCAACTGCTTCTCTTTGCCTTCAATAAGTACTATAACTACTTCCAACTCCTCTTTGCTTCCAACTACTATAACCTAACAAGCATCGCCTTCTCTTTGCTTCCACCTAGATTAATTGACTACTATAATAATAACTACTTTATAAATAACTACTCAGATTATATTGATATAGTCATTTGATATAGGCTTCTAACTATAACATATCACGCGGCATTAAAGACCACCACCAGCGTTGTAGTTCGTAATCATCGCAGTCATTATACTTCAGTAACTAAACATTAAGTCATCAACTACCAAACATAACGATAGGGAAAAAAATATGGCATGAAAAAACTTCTGCATGTCAAACCGCGAAACCGTTATCGTAAATGCTACACTTATCATTGCAACTAACAGTAATTTCACCTCGTACCGACAAACCCATCATTACACCAGCAAAAAAGGTTAGTCTAATTGATATCTTTATACATCTGTTATATTTACTTGGTTTCTGATCAGGTCACACATAAGTACTGATGGTGCCGCCTGGTTACCGCCGGGTTTAGAAGAGCTCGCTACAGGACGGCTCTTTTCAATCCCAGTAGTGTAGTTGACATAATTCATGGCTGAGATGATGAGTCGGTGAGCGGAAGGTGCCTCAGTGGTGGAAGGGGAAAGGGAGGGGAAGGGAAGGGAAGGGAAGGGGAGGGGAAGGGGAAGGGAAGGGGAGCCGAGACACTTACATCTGAACGCCATCACTTTGTCGTCTTCGTCCAGCTTAAAAAGACGAGAAGCCGAGCCACGAAGCCTCAGAAGGCAGTCAGGGAAAAAAAGGCTACTCCGTGAACACCTGAGCCTAGTCGTGAAGAAACCTTACCTGTCCACCCTCGTTTGTACCTGTGTCTCTCACGCTACTCTACACCCCAACACACCCCTTCCTCCCTTCCTCGCCCCTGCCCTCCCAACGCCAATACGCAAGACGGTGTGAGAATAACAGAGAACATCAGGTACTAAATCATTACCCTCCTATACAAGTGGCGGGAGAATGAGGCATACTTGGCCCACAGTTTCCACACCTTACATGACCTCTCGTAAGTCCCAGCAAAGCAAATTAGTGGATTCTTCGGAGTCAAAAAAAGGTGGACGAAGCCGTGGGTTGGCCGTGCGTCACCGCCTTCCAGCCACGCCCTGCGGCCTTCCTGACGGGGCGGCGTAAATGAGTAACACTGTAACAAGCAAGGCCATTCAATCTCCCATATTGTTCCATTCATACGTCTATCATCCAACACGCTACGCCATGTCAGCTAACTATATAAAAGATTCCTATTATGAGTCGTGGCCCAGAAAATACCACCAAAAATTTTCATGTTCGCCCATCGTAAATCAAATCGTCCCTATATTTTCCCGCAGTAGAGACACGGCAAACATGGTGACAGATGATCGCGACGCCCATTCTCCCCGTCAACCCTGAGGACGCGGCTCCGTCAACACAACGCCTCGGCCCTCCCTCCTCTCCTCCATCTCGGGAATAATGTTATCCAGCACCGCCGCTCTATAATCACGACGGGGCGTTGGTGGAGGTGCGAGCCACTCCCTCCACGGGGGAATTTCCGAGCAGGCACCAGCATCAAACTCTTTTTTTCAGTTTGCTTCAAGGACTAGATGTTCCAAGCGCACATCGCTGGCCAACCACATGGAATCTCGTATAGTAAGTAATTCACATAGCAGGTAAAATGCTAAATAAACTATATAGGGAACTTGTCCATCAACTATACCTCTTCACAATGTAAACAACACAATGTGGTAAATGACAGCAATGTGTTGTGATCAATCAATCAATGGTCAATGTGATCTTAACCTGTCTTCAATTTCTGATCCGGATTTTTTTTTTATGTACGTATCTTAGCGTGCCCCGGTCATTCCCTCTTATCGTTATCGTTACTCTTTACACCCATGCCGCTCAGCCCATCTCCTGGCACTGTAGCGCGGCCTCCCTGCATGACACGGCAGCAGCACCAGCAGCGTCCACTCCGAACACGCGAGATATAGTTTACTCGGTTCAGTAAACCCGGACAGTCCCCGCGGCGAGCCGAAACCAGAGAGAGGAATGTGCTCGCCTGGCACCCCGGGCAGCGCGTTCCTTGGTGTTCGCTTTCCTCCATATCCATTTGTCCTTTTCAATGTTCAAACAAGCCTGCTCCTCTCACTCCCAAGAACAAGGGTTGCAGTTTTGTCATCCTTTTTTCCCCCGTTCATTGTGTAGACTGTAGACAGAGGTGAGGTGTGCCCGGAAGCCAGGGAGAGTTCCTTACCCCAGGACGGGATATACGCGTCGCACCACGCCGTCTGGCCCTCTGTGATCTTGGCTGACCTTTGCGTCCTGGCGGCGTGGCGTGCGAGGTGCTGCGTGAGTCAGACGTCTCCTCGGCCACGACCCAACCTCCTCCCTGCCTTCTCCGCCTCAGTACCTCACGCCGCCCTCCAGCCCTCTCATCTATCCGGCCCGACGCAACCCTTCAATTAAGGTGTTCCGTGCGGGGCAGCCACGGCGTAGGGCCATCACACCCGAGTGCGCGTCGCCTTCACACAGGAATACAAGGAAGGGTAAAGGCAAAGTCACATCACTTTGGGTAAGGCCAGGGTCCCTTCAAGAGCCTGGGTAAAGCTGGGAACACTGACGAAACAATCACTTGAAAACGTATACAAAAGAGAGTAAACAGACTGTACCAAGAGCCTGGGTAAAGCTGGGAACACTGACGAAACAATCACTTGAAAACGTATACAAAAGAGAGTAAACAGACTGTACCAAGAGCCTGGGTAAAGCTGGGAACACTGACGAAACAATCACTTGAAAACGTATACAAAAGAGAGTAAACAGACTGTACCAAGAGCCTGGGTAAAGCTGGGAACACTGACGAAACAATCACTTGAAAACGTATACAAAAGAGAGTAAACAGACTGTACCAAGAGCCTGGGTAAAGCTGGGAACACTGACGAAACAATCACTTGAAAACGTATACAAAAGAGAGTAAACAGACTGTACCAAGAGCCTGGGTAAAGCTGGGAACACTGACGAAACAATCACTTGAAAACGTATACAAAAGAGAGTAAACAGACTGAACCCTCAACGCATCTTCATATTTTCTAAAACTTGATCTATAAATCTTGCATTCCTGAACAGTTTTCTTACTGATTTAGGTCTCAATAGCCATAACTTTGACAAAAAATCACTTTTCACTCATTTTTCCTATGGGATTCGACACATACACATAGAAAGAAACATAAAGAGAGGGTTTTGAGGAGGACATCTATCTCAAGACAAGATTACATGCCAATAACTCACTCTTAGATCCCTTTAGTAATCCTTCCGTCGAGTTATCCCCACCCGCACACTCCCAAGACGTCATCATAGCGTCAGGGTCTCCGCATGACGTCAACCCGCATCACGTACAATATGCACTTTGATATTACGTCCCCTAATGTGTCTATATTATGTATATTTTGTTTTGCTCTAGTACTTCAGTTAACTCCTTGTCTTGTTGTTGTTGCTTTTTGTTGTCTGTATGCCTCCGGGCGATAATAAAATCATTACTATTATTATTATTGTTACTAAGGAAGCCGGTTGAGTCAGCACCTGTTGGACACCCGCAGCCTCACACACGCACCACCACCACACACACCCATCGCTATAGTGGGTGGCGACACGGAATAATTCATCGTCATTCTGCATTCCATTAATCTATCAGCGTTCACCTTTCCGTCTCCCTCGTGGACTGTCCAAGGTAAAGGTGGGATGCACGGAAGGCCTTTGTGTTTAGTTAGCAACACCACCTCTCCGATATACTGTTATTTATTGGGTGTAATGAATTATACTGTATTTACTCACACATAAATCACACTGTGTTTATTGGGTGTAATGAATTATACTGTATTTACTCACACATAAATCACACTGTGTTTATTGGGTGTAATGAATTATACTGTATTTACTCACACATAAATCACACTGTGTTTATTGGGTGTAATGAATTATACTGTATTTACTCACACATAAATCACACTGTGTTTATTGGGTGTAATGAATTATACTGTATTTACTCACACATAAATCACACTGTGTTTATTGGGTGTAATGAATTATACTGTATTTACTCACACATAAATCACACTGTATTTATTGGGTGTAATGAATTATACTGTATTTACTCACACATAAATCACACTGTGTTTATTAGGTGTAATGAATTATACGGTATTTACTCACACATAAATCACACTGTGTTTATTGGGTGTAATGAATTATACTGTATTTACTCACACATAAATCACACTGTGTTTATTAGGTGTAATGAATTATACGGTATTTACTCACACATAAATCACACTGTGTTTATTGGGTGTAATGAATTATACTGTATTTACTCACACATAAATCACACTGTGTTTATTAGGTGTAATGAATTATACGGTATTTCTTCACACATAAATCATACTGTGCTTATTGGGTGATGAAGTTTTCGATGTGTGAGACGCAGAATTTACTTATATTTCCTTCCACCTCGAGGCATGAGATCACTACCGAGTCTACATCACTGAACTTAGTCTTAAAGGCATTATAGGGACTGACAACTAAACGGGCTTTTTGTTAACTCCTTTTTTTTGCCCTTGGTCAATCCTTTGTGGCGTATAAAAAAAAAAAAAAAAAAAAAAAAAAAAAAAAAAAAAAAAAAATAGGACTGTGTGTAGGTAGGGTACGTTTTCTTTTCTGCCTCCAATCATAGCAGGATGAGGAACAGGATGAGGACGCGTCTGCTACCTGTATACACCAGACCAGACTCTATCTAATTTGACTCGCCGACCAGCAAGGCTAACTCCTTCATCTCGGAGCAGAGCGAATATGGCATTTGGTTAATTAACTGAGCCTATCAGTAAATAAAAACGTCTTCTTTATTTAGATGGAATGTGCCTGATTACACCCTTAACTTGTTTTGAACCTGAACCTGTCCTGGAGAACTGGTTTTATGATCTGAACCTCTTAAATATATGTAAATGGCAACTCAGAATTACCTACGCAATCAACTACAACAAGAAAATTCGAGAAAAGATCACCCCTTGAGCAGACATTCCTCCTTAGCCTGGCCATTGACGAATTCCAACCATGTCCTGAAAATGATGTTCAGTTGTTATATATACGCCTTCAATCTGGCTGCCATCCATCAAGGCCTAAATTCTATCACAAGAACCACCACATAAACTCCCTAACATACAGACGATAAATCTCTCAAATTGGAGAATACACAATGCTTTGGGTGGTATTAGGGAGTGCTGGCAGGCATGATCAAGCGTTCTGCGGCCTTGGATCACCGGAGGCTGTGAGGGGCGCTGGCCTGGATGCCTCACGAAGCGTCACACCCAAAGAAACACCCAGAGCCGTGCCAAGCCTTCGTCGGGACTCGGGAAAACACTACAGGTGCGGCAGATTCCAGGCAGGTCCATCCAGCGATACCCTTCAGTCTTAACCTCTGCTTTATAGCCATGCAAGTCGTTCATTCCATCCCACATCGGACTCTCCCTTCATCAGTCCTTTCCTGGCTGAAGAGACGGTGAGGCGAGACGCGACCGGACCACCAATCACATCGTCCCGCCAATCAAACCGGGCGATTCTAATTGGTTACCGCGACGATGGATTAATAAACTACCAGGGATAAGAATACCACTAATGACTGGCCTCCCCGGTGCCCTCTAGGACCACAGCGGGCCTCACCTCACCTGCCCACTGTTGCCATTACCTCTGTGGTTGATTCTGAGCGTAACGAGAACTTCACCTGCGTAATGTTGGGTCTCCGGCGGGACGGTGGGTGGCCAGGGTGGTGATGTGTGGCGGGGGGGGAAGAAGGGCACTGGGTGAGGGGTAGAATGGGGGGTGGGAGGGTAGGGACAAGGGGTAGAGGGTTGTGGTGGGCCAATGGGACGTGGTTTGAGGCCTGAGAAGGGTGAGGGTGGGAGTGGGGGGGGCTACGTTTTTTTTCTGTTCCTTTTTGCTTTGACTCCGAGTGACTTTAGGACGAATAAAGCGAGTGTTGTGTGTGTTGTGGTGGTACTGATGGCGATGACAGGTGATGAGGAGTGTGTTGATGAGAGAGGAGAGAGAGAAGAGAGAGAGAGAGGAGTCACACACACACACACACACCACGTATCCAAGCTCTATTCTGTACCAATCCATCTATCCAATTACTATCCTGGTACGCGTATTAGCAATTGGCATCACAGACTCACCTATCGACTATCCAAACTCACTCTATCCCTATCCTATGACGAGGTCGAGGCGTCTATCCATAGTGCGCGTCTATCCTCGCTGCACTGGCCGTGGTATGAAGGGGAAGGGTATTGTTCTGGGCGCGGCGGTCTCCTGGGACGACAGGGACAAAAGCACACCCATTCTTCCCGTCACAAGCTGTCCTCAAGGGGCGGCCTGACGAACCATCGCTCTAGATTCCTGAACCAAGGTGTGTGTGTGTGTGTGTGTGTGTGTGTGTGTGTGTGTGTGTGTGTGTGTGTGTGTGTGTGTGTATCTAGATTGTTACAAGGACGGTCTGACTCATATTTGATTCTATATTCACTAAAACACGAAAAAAAAGTATGCGAGAGACAGACAGACAGAGAGAGAGAGAGAGAGAGAGAGAGAGAGAGAGAGAGAGAGAGAGAGAGAGAGAGAGAGAGAGAGAGAGGTGGGGGAGTGTTTAGGGGAAGGGGGAACTACAAGGCATGGATGGGAGCACTGTAGCCTCCACTGTAAAGCTGAGCAAACCGTTACTCAGCATGGCAGCGCGGCATCCACCAGGGCCGTAGTCTGAGGCCACTCCCAACACCCATCAGAGGCGACGCGCAGGAAATATTTAAAGAGGCGCCGCTTTTACCTAGATAACAGGACTATATATACGATCAAGAGTCATTACAAGGCGTAGGAGTATACATATTTGTGATTACCTTTAGAGAGAGAGAGAGAGAGAGAGAGGAGAGAGAGAGAGAGAGAGAGAGAGAGAGAGAGAGAGAGAGAGTCCATCCTGGGCATTATTTTTCTCTTTATAGTATACGTAACTAACTGTCTTGCTGTGTAACTATGTGTACAAAATCAACTGTATTTAGATAGCTGGTGCGTACAACTCCTTAATTATACAACCTTGATTGTAATGAGATGAGACAGAGACAGAGTATGAGATGTGGATGAGGTGGGGGGGTATGTGGAGGGGGGTGTAAAAGGGTGTGTGGATTGGAGAGGTGGAGGAGTATGTGGATGAAGTAGAGAGGTTAAGCATCCCACTCCCACCTTGTCTCCTCCACCCCATTACTGCTCTGCCTCAGTCTCCAGCCATGCACTGACCGACCGCTGACACATCCCATTCAACAGCTATTCCTCCCCATCTAAGCACCACTACTGACCGCCCCAGCACATCAGGGGCGCACCCAGCACTGGCGTCACGTCCGGGGAGGGTTTGAGGGTGTCTACTCAGCACATCAGCACTCGGGTTACTAGCCAGCCTCACTAAACTAAAAAACCGTTTTGTGCTTTCTGCCTCTATCATAGTCGTTCAAAATATAACTTTCGAAGGCAAATTAGTGCTTTAGGCAATTCGTTCAGTAGCAGAGGAAAAACAAGACAGCTTCCCTCCCAGGCTAAGGCTTACACGGCATAGAAATGAGTTCACGCCGTTCACTGTGCTCGATGAACGGACGCTGACGTGCTTGATCGAACACTAAAATGGTCATACAAGGAATTCCGCGCCACATACACAGTCCTAACAATACGTAACTGCACTGGTGAAGGCGTGTGTGTGTTTATTGTGTGTGTGTGTGTGTGCGTGTGCGTGTGCGGTGTGTGTGTGTGTGTGTGTGAGTGTGCGTCAGTTTCCTAATTTGTCAGCAATGTATCTGTTGCCATATGCCCTATTTGGATGAAATAAAGTTGTTATTATTATTATTATTATTATTATTATTACTAACTCCTACCATGATATCCCATTACAGCATCCATTCACGTGTTTCCTCTCCCCCCCCTCCCATGTCTTTCCTCCCCACACCCTCCCTCTCATGTATTTCCTCTCCCTCCCTCCCATTACATGTCTTTCCTCCCCCACCCTCCCTCTCATGTATTTCCTCTCCCTCCCTCCCATGTCTTTCCTCCCCCACCCTCCCTCCCATGTCTTTCCTCTCCCTCCCGGCGCCGCATAAGCCTCGTCGACGATCCACCTGACACCGCCGCCCCGCCAGGTAAGCCCGGCACCCAGGCCAGGCCAGGTAGGATCGAGGTAAACATCTCGGGGCTCGTTATCCACCTTTGATCTGCCTAACCTCTCCCTCCTTCCAATCCCTACGTCCACACACCCACCTTACTTCTCAACCTCATTGGATTCCGGGTGTGATTAAATACTTCAGAAATTGGATGGAGCGGTATTTGTATAAGGTCCGTCTACACTATCAGCAGGTAGCGTATACCAATCTGTCTTCAGTGAAAGCGTTGTATCCGTATTGCTTGGCACGCTATCATGATTTCTTGGACATTAATTTACTCAGTGCTAGTCTCTTATACACTGCAGTAGTAAAGACAGCTGGGAGGTCTTCCCATCTCACGCCTCAACACGACAATACCGCAGCGTCGCCCTTTGTGACAAGTACTCGCAGCTCGGGGTGTATACATAGCGCCTCAACACGACAATACCGCAGCGTCGCCCTTTGTGACGAGTACTCGCAGCTCGGGGCGTATACATAGCGCCTCAACACGACAATACCGCAGCGTCGCCCTTTCTGACGAGTACTCGCAGCTCGGGGCGTATACATAGCGCCTCAAGGTTCTGAGAATGACATGTTTGCCTTGATGCTACCCAGCGTGTTCTCCGTAGTAGTCAATGGCGTAAAAAGATAACTTGACAAGAAAGAAAATAGTTACAAAAGAAAACTCTTACCTGTCAATGCCTTGGAGTGTAGCCCAAGGAATGTAGCGAGCTTACAAGTAATCCACAGAGATAACAGGTCACCACAAAGTGCACTCATTCACTTTTCTTCACTCAGTTTGCACGCGTCAAACAGCAAGGGAACAACACAATCTATTTTTGTTCAGGTAATGATACAGTAAATACCAAAATACTCGATGAAGTATTCTGAGCTTACTGTCGTGATTTACTCGTTAGTCAGCACAGTTACACTGCGGCCGTGGCTGCCACTATCACTGCCACTAAGGACGCTCACACTCACAGGGTGTTTCCAGGAGCGTCACTCGTGTGTCGTGGAGTGGCACCGCATTACTGAGGCACCAGGACTCAAGCACTCGTCGTCACACTCGCCGCTGTCACTGCACCTCCAGGGCTTCACTACTCTGTTACACTGGCCACTCTGACGTCTTGTAGACCTTGCCAATGGCTTCCCTGGGTGATCTATCTCCACACCATAACAACGATCAACACAACACCCATGTAAACCGCTGGGACGAGGCACACGTAATCCAGCCTGCCACGAACTCCCTCAGGTCACAGGAAGGCAATCTTGCCCACGTCTAAGACGTGAGGCTGAGTTGAGGTCACGACGCTTACGCGTAAGGGCAGCGGGTGACAGGGCGCCACGAGGGCCAGGCACTCCATTCACTTTCAACACCGAGCACCGCCAGCCGAGTGGGTCTGGCCGGCCTGCACACGCTCACCTAGACAACTGTTAACACTCAAGTATTTCCTTCACGCCAAGCTTTGGGGAATGCACTCAACACGTCAATGTAGCCAAGGGTCGCTGCGTGACGGTGGGTTGTCGTGATCGACCGTGAGAGTTGTTGGTCGGCAGTACGCGAGGTGCGTTCACTCGGTGTGGTGGCCCCGCCAGGAATGAGCCTGTACCGGGGACGGGGTGCCTCCCGCCCGCGCCCGCCGACCACCCGCCTCCCTCACCCCGCCTCCCGCCTCCCGCCCTCCCCAGCCCAGACGCTGGGCCGCGTCTCTCATCGTTCTTTCAGAGTTCATACATCAACATAATAATGTGACTGATTCCTGCAGGAAGCAGTTCAGTGATGACGAGTGGTCCGTGGTGAGGCTGGCGACATGTGGCAGCCTCGCGGCCCCCGGGTAGCCGCCGACCTCGCTCCCACCACTCACCCACCCACCGCGCGCGCGCACCTGCCCCCACCACTCACACACACACACACACACCACTTATATACCTCAACACACACACACACTCATGTTTGAATCACAACACATGATTCATGTGTCGAGGGTTGCGCGTCAACACCCTGGGAGCAGCGACACCTGGCCTAACGAGCAGGAGCGCCCAGGACCACGTTGCCTGCCATCCATACACACACAAGTTCTTATACCAGAACAAGCACCGTATACACCCAATACCATTGACTGTAATTCTGTTAAGTCTCGCCTGGTGCCTTCCGCGTGGTGAGTCAAAGCGCCTCGTGACGTCACTTGAGGTCGGAGCGTTTCCAGGTCGACAAAGGTCACGCCGGAGACCCGAAATTACCTCCGGAAGGCGTGACCCTCTTTGGCCCCACCCACGTCACACACCAAGCTATCATGGGAGGAGTGCAAGGCCGTCCGCGCACCATTCCCACTATCAAGACACGCCCAGGCACAGCACAGCGCAAGAGGCACCCGTAACGGCCCTATACCCACGTTACTTTAAAGGGGACGTCGATGTTGTCAGATTGTCTCGTCACGGCGAACACTAACAGCTCTCCCATAAAGTCCCCACGCACCTCCTACACCCTACACCCACGATGCTTTATTCCAGGAAGACCTCGAGGCGGCTCCACCCAAGCCTGAGAATATTGAGCAACAGAAAATACAGAAGAAAAATACAAAACTACAAAACTGCGGAATATACTGAATATAAAACCGTGGTTGGCTGGGTAGGAGTGGAGAGAGAGAGAGAGAGAGAGAGAGAGAGAGAGAGAGAGAGAGAGAGAGAGAGAGAGAGAGAGAGAGAGAGAGAGAGAGAGAGAGAGAGAGAGAGAGAGAGAGAGAGAGAGAGAGAGAGAGAGAGAGAGAGAGAGAGAGAGAGAGAGAGAGCGAGAGGAGAGAGAGAGCGAGAGCGAGAGCGAGAGAGAGAGAGAGAGAGAGAGAGAGAGAGAGAGAGAGAGACGGATACACTACCCGTCTGCCAGTAACCTCCCCCTAAAAAAAAAATCCGGATATAAAAAACATTAACACTTAAGATGTAAATCAAAAACAGTAAAGCTCAGACGTCGAGGAATGCAGTACATGGCCTAGTGGCGCGGCAGGGAGGCAGGGAGGCAGGGAGGCAGGGAGGCAGGGTGAAGGGGATGACGCAAACCCTGGCGGAGGCACGGAGCAGACGGGAATAGAAAAAAAAAAAAAAAAAAAAAAAAAAAAAAAAAAAAAACTGGTATGTCCAAGCAATTATCTAGAAGCAAAAGTAGCAAGGTTGTTAGAGCATAAAAAGAACACATTTATATTATTGATTTCATGGGTCATTGATATATTAAAGAGTGAATAGGTAGCGTGGGTTGTGAGGAAAGGACGTTTATTGGGCGTGGGTTACGTGTGTGTTGTGTGTATGTATGTGTGTGTGTGTGTGTGTGTGTGTGTGTGTGTGTGTGTGTGTGTGTGTGGGTGATGGCATCTGCATGGGCGTCTGATAGCGGTGATATATGGCCATGGTAGGTGAAGGTAGCGACCCAAGACTGGCGTTGTTTGTGGCTAACGTAGGGAGTGGGAAGGTGAAGGGAGGGATGAGTGAGACAGTGAGACAGCCAGCGTGCATACTAAGTGAATGAAGATGGGGTGATGGGTGGGTCCTGCTGAGGCGCGGATAAAAATATATGCAAGACTGATGACTTTGATGGTGGATTGGTGAAGGCTATTTACTATGAAGCCAAGACGGAGGAGAACATTGCACGATACACTGCGAGGAGGCAAGACTTCGAATACCTATCTGACGGGGGCATGAAAGTAGTTTTTTTTCTACGTTGGAGCCTTTAGCGCTGGTAGGCTATTATTATTTTTTTCCTTGAGGGCTCGGGTGGTTGGCCCTGCACATTCTGGAGGGTCGTGATGGTTGGCCCTGCACATTCTGGAGGGTCGTGATGGTTGGCCCTGCACATTCTGGAGGGTCGTGATGGTTGGCCCTGCACATTCTGGAGGGTCGTGATGGTTGGCCCTGCACATTCTGGAGGGTCGTGATGGTTGGCCCTGCACATTCTGGAGGGTCGTGATGGTTGGCCCTGCACATTCTGGAGGGTCGTGATGGTTGGCCCTGCACATTCTGGAGGGTCGTGATGGTTGGCCCTCGCCCGTTGGTGGCGCAGACTGGACCTTCCCTTGCAGTAATGTTAGATATGAGAGTACCAAAGTGATGCATTTGGGTTAAAGAGATTGGTGTGAATAATATTGTTTTTCAAGAGTAGTAGTATCGTCAGCCAGGATGTGTAGGAGGAGGATGAAGGAGGAAGCAAGGAGATATAAATTATAATAGACAAATAACCTGTATTTACGTCCCTGATGCATTATTCAATTACGTTAACATCCTATACAGAACATAATGCTTGCTTGTCCCCTCCAAGGCTGGTCAGGGAAACAGGACGAGACAAGGAAATAAGAACAACCTTTGAGGATATGGATAGTAAACTCCGGCGAGATAGCGAGGGAGGAGAGAGAACGGAGGGGAGGAGGAAGGAGGAGGAGTGGGAATGGAGGAGATGGAGAGAAGGAGGAGAGAGGTGGAGAATGAGGAGAGAGGAGAGAGAGAGAGAACGAGGCGAGAGGAGAAGAGAGAGAGAGAGAGAAGCATGACAGAGTAGAGAGGCATCAAGTACGGAAGGAGATCGAACATTCTAACCCAAAAGAAAATGTTGCTTTTGAGAGGTTGACACGTAAAGGTTAGGTACTGTGCGTGCATACCTTCCTGTCTGAGCTATTTAGAGCGAAGGAGGTGTGATGTACCTTCGCATATTAGCTTGAGGGGATGGGCTTGGGGGGGGGGGGATGTCCTTGGGTATTATACGAGACATCTTTGCATTAGGAGACGAGGAAGCGGATGAGGCGAGGACGAGAGGACGAGGAAGCCACAGGAGACGAGGGGAAATGAAGCTCCATCAGGATCAATAAGAAGATAGAATGAGTAATAACGTAGTCAGATCGATGGGAAAAAAGGAGAGAGAGAGAGAGAGAGAGAGAGAGAGAGAGAGAGAGAGAGAGAGAGAGAGAGAGAGAGAGAGAGAGAGAGAGAGGAGAGAGAGAGGAGAGAGAGAGAGAGAGAGAGAGAGAGAGAGAGGAGAGAGAGAGAGAGAGAGAGAGAGAGAAGAGAGAGCAGAGTAGAGAGAAGACGAAGAGAGAGAGAAGAGAGAAAGAGAGAGAGAAGAGAGAGAAGGAGAGAGAGAGAGAGGAAGAGGAGGAGAGATCGAAGGTAGAGAAGATGAAGAGCTAAACGTGAGAAATGAAAACAGGATGATCGGGAACGAGGGAGAAGGGGATCGTTAGAGAAGTGAAAGACTGAGAAGTGATAGTGATCGGGACGGCAGTGGTGGGGCCCTGATGATGTGATCCCCCCCCCCCCCCCCCCCCAGCGCCGGTACAGCTGAGCGGCATACGTAAGGTGGACATCATTATGGTTGGATACCTGTCCTAATATGCAGTTGTTGATGCTACAGTACCAAAGCCGCTGTTTTGTGGTGGTGGTGGTGTGGTGGTGGTGGTGGGTGGTGGTGGGTGGTGGTGGTGGTGGTGGTGTACTCTGTTGTTATTGCAATGATAATAAGATAAGATACTTTGATCCTATCTAGACAATTTGCAAGTACCAACTATACAAGGTTATTGACTATACAAAGCGCCACCACGCCAGGACGAACTTGCAATGATAAGAATAACCTATACAAACAGCTGTAGATTAAGTAAGTAGAGGAAATAATAGAGGTGGTGATGGGGGATGGTGGTGGGTAGTGTGTTTGTAATGATATGAATACACTATGAAATACACTGTAGTTTAAGTAAAAGTTGAGGTATAACGGTGGTGATGGTGATGGTAGCTGTTGTTACTGCAATGCTATGAATATACTATAAAATCAACTACTAATAATGTTAAGGTAATGAAATAATATACTAATAGTTAAAGTAAATAAAAAATTGAAGTAAATAGAAATAGTTACTGATAAAATAATAATGGGTGTGGTGAGGCTAGAAATAAAAGTAGCTAGCGGTTAAGTCCGGCCTATCCCCCCTCCATCATAGCTCTAACAACACTTACAAAAGAATAATCTGTCTGACATTTCACATACAGACTCTCGTAGCGGCCAAAAATAAAGAAACAATAGAAGAAAAAAAGTGACCTGGTGATGTGGAGTGTTTAATGGCCAGACTTGAAGGAACTAAAAAAAAAAAAAAAAAAAAAAAAAAAAAAAAAAAAAAAAAAAAAAAAAAAACTTCAGCGGGGCATCATTCAGTAGTCAAGCCACACATCCGCCGCTTTTCATTGACGCGATATACGGCGACGCAACCTACTAAAAAAAAAGTACTTGACCCACTAAATAAGTCATCAATGAATGTCTACAAAATAAGGCGTGTATTGTCATATGTGTAACCCCTTTAAGCCTATAGACCTTTCCTTTGCTGTAAAATACTGTATGTTTTTGAGCCATAAAATGAAGAAAACGAACTGAATATACCAAATTAGTTAGTGGACAAGGATAATAAACAGGTCACATCTATAAAATATTGCTTATAGTCACTAAAAATCGTCTAATGGTTGCCAAATTACGATGGAAATTACGTTCTGGGTCTCAAGGGGTTAACTGTGTTGTCGGTATTCGGGATTCACCAGACGGACTATGGATGGACACATGTTACAGACTCAACACAGCAGAGAATGTCAACAGCCTCGACGAAGGTGAAAGTGAAGGAGGGAGGGTTATGCGGTGTTGTGTGTGTGTGTGGTGTGTTTTGTGTGTGTGTGTGTGTGTGTGTGTGTGTGTGTGTGTGTGTGTGTGTGTGTGTGTGTGTGTGTGTGTGTGTGTGGTGTGGAGGTGGTGGCCGATGGTGAGGCAGGGGGAAAGGAAGGAGGTGGGGAAGGGAGGGGATAAGGAGGGTAGGGAAGGGATGGGGAGGGAGGTGGGGAATAAGGGAAGGGAAGGGAGTTGGGGAGGGAAGGGGATGAGGTGTGGAGGGGAAAGAAGGGGGGTGGGGAAGGGGGTGATGATGGGGAAAGGAAGTTGGGGAGGAGGGAAGGGGAAGGGAAGTGGGAGGTGGGGAGGAAGGGAAGGGGAAGGGAAGTGGGAGGTGGGGAGGAAGGGAAGGGAAGGGAAGGGAAGTGGGAGGAGGGAAGGGGAAGGGAAGGGAAGTGGGAGGTGGGGAGGAAGGGGAAGGGGAAGGGGAAGGAGTTGGGGAGGAGGGCAGGGAATGAGGTAAGATGAGGATTAACTGCAATAGGTAAAAATACACTTACTTTTACCACTGATACTTTATGGCTTGGCAAATCTACCTCGTTGACTCTATTCTTAGCTTTATAGGTATTCGCCCTTATACGTATAGCTATCTTTCCCCTTCTGTGACCTTCTGTGACCTTCTGTGACCCCTCGTATAGTTAAGTTCCCAGTCAGCACCCAGCACTATTCCCTCACCCAGCCAGCACCTTTATACGCGGCCCTTTTTTTTTTTTTTTTTTTTTTTTTACGTTGGAGCCTACTAGCGCCTATAGGTTTTTTTTTTTATATACTGGTCCACCTCGTCTGGTCTCCTTCAAGCATTCTAGTCACATCCTTATCAACGCTGCAATGTCATGGTGCCTCCAGGTCATGTCAATCCACCTATAGAAGAACCCGTAGCATACCTGTTCTCCTCTATCTGGTCTCCCATATAGTTAGTCCAGTCAGACCCATTCAGATCCATTTATCACTCTTCAATTATTGTCTCTTCACCTCTTCACAATACCTCTTCATATATATACCTCTTCACAATGCTCAAATCAAGACTAAAATCCTGTCATCTTCGCTTTTTGTCACTCATTACATTTTTCCCTATATTCAATAAGGGCCTATTTTCACGACATATTTCCCTATATTCAATAAGGGCCTATTTTCACGACATATTTCCCTATATTCAATAAGGGCCTATTTTCACGACATATTTCCCTATATTCAATAAGGGCCTATTTTCACGACATATTTCCCTATATTCAATAAGGGCCTATTTTCACGACATATTTCCCTATATTCAATAAGGGCCTATTTTCACGACATATTTCCCTATATTCAATAAGGGCCTATTTTCACGACATATTTCCCTATATTCAATAAGGGCCTATTTTCACGACATATTTCCCTATATTCAAAAGGGCCTATTTTCACGACATTTTCCCTATATTCAATAAGGGCCTATTTTCACGACATATTTCCCTATATTCAATAAGGGCCTATTTTCACGACATATTTCCCTATATTCAAAAGGGCCTATTTTCACGACATTTTCCCCTATATTCAATAAGGGCCTATTTTCACGACATATTTCCCTATATTCAATAAGGGCCTATTTTCACGACATATTTCCCTATATTCAATAAGGGCCTATTTTCACGACATATTTCCATATATTCAATAAGGGCCTATTTTCACGACATATTTCCCTATATTCAATAAGGGCCTATTTTCACGACATATTTCCATATATTCAATAAGGGCCTATTTTCACGACATATTTCCCTATATTCCCTATTTTCTGTCTCCTGATTCTCAAAACCTGAAATTTCCCGTAATAAAGGTAAAATGTCACTGTAGTTAAGGTTATTCTGATATCTTAAGAGTTGAGCCTTGAAATATATTTTATAGAGGGTCCTGTAAACCTTGTCTAATCTTTATATTAATTATGATGTTTTATGAATTCTAGCCTTAAAATAGATTCTATAAAAACGTTCTGTTACTCCTGTATAGTCACTCCCGTCAGCCTGTCAACACTATCCTTACCGTCAGCCTATCACCGCTATCCTTGCAGTCAGCCTGTCAACACTATCCTTACCGTCAGCCTGTCAACACTATCCTTACCGTCAGCCTGTCACCGCTATCCTTACCGTCAGCCTGTCACCGCTATCCTTACCGTCAGCCTGTCAACACTATCCTTATACCGTCAGCCTGTCACCGCTATCCTTACCGTCAGCCTGTCAACACTATCCTTACCGTCAGCCTGTCACCGCTATCCTTACCGTCAGCCTGTCACGCTATCCTTACCGTCAGCCTGTCAACATTTTCCTTACCGTCAGCCTGTCACCGCTATCCTTACCGTCAGCCTGTCAACATTATCCTTACCGTCAGCCTATCAACACTATCCTTACCGTCAGCCTGTCAACACTATCCTTACCGTCAGCCTGTCATCGCTATCCTTACCGTCAGCCTGTCAACACTATCCTTACCGTCAGCCTGTCAACACTATCCTTACCGTCAGCCTGTCAACACTATCCTTACCGTCAGCCTGTCAACATTATCCTTACCGTCAGCCTGTCACCGCTATCCTTACCGTCAGCCTGTCAACACTATCCTTACCGTCAGCCTGTCAACATATCCTTACCGTCAGCCTGTCACCGCTATCCTTACCGTCAGCCTGTCACGCTATCCTTACCGTCAGCCTGTCAACATATCCTTACCGTCAGCCTAGTCAACACTATCCTTAACCGTCAGCCTGTCAACACTATCCTTACCGTCAGCCTGTCAACATTATCCTACGTATTACCGTACCTTGTCACACACTATCCTTACCGTCAGCCTGTCATCGCTATCCTTACCGTCAGCCTGTCAACACTATCCTTACCGTCAGCCTGTCAACACTATCCTTACCGTCAGCCTGTCATCGTGATCCTTACCGCCACCCTCTCGCTCAGTTCCCACGCCACAAGTGTCTTCCCTTCTACACTTTAACCCGCGGCCCGGCCATTACCCTCACCTTTCCGCCTTTCTCCTGCCTGGTAATACTGTGCCATTCTCCTCTCTCTACCTCTTGATATTGCCCCTTCGTTCCTCTCTCCCTCTCTCTCTCTACAAAAGGAATGTGTTTGTGTGTGTGTGTGTGTGTGTGTGTGTGTGTGTGTGTGTGTGTGTGTGTGTGTGTGTGTGTGTGTGTGTGTGTGTGTGTGTGTGTGTGTGTGTGTGTGTGTGTTGCAACATGACTAGTTGTAGGACGCGTGCTGTGGCGGGTCATCGAAGAGCAGCGGTCAGGAATGCGAAGTGGTGGTGTAGTAGTAGTAGTAGTAGTAGTAGTAGTAGTAGTAGTAGTAGTAGTAGAGTAGTAGTAGTAGTAGTAGTAGTAATAGTAGTAGTAGTAGTAGTAGTAGTAGTAGTAGTAGTATAGTAGTAGTAGTAGTAGTAGTAGTAGTAGTAGTAGTAGTAGTAGTAGTAGTAGTAGTAGTAGTAGTAGTAGTAGTAGTAGTAGTAGTAGTAGTAGTAGTAGTAGTAGTAGTAGTAGTAGTAGTAGTAGTAGTAGTAGTAGTAGTAGTAGTAGTAGTAGTAGTAGTAGTAGTAGTAGTAGTAGTGAGGGTGGTGGTGAGGGCTATAGCGTCACCGTGTTTAGTGGGATTGTTGTCTAAGCGACATGCACTTCCGACATCCATGGAGTTGTGATTGTGTAGAGATACGGCAGCGGTTGTAGATATGGTAACTGGATGGCCCTTACTTGATTTATGGTGTGGATTTATGCCATGTTGACGTAGGAGACCAGCATCAGCCAGTAAAAGGTAAATTAGGATTATCCATTTGTTTATAGGGTAACATAGGGTGAAATAGGGGTTTAGAATAAAGTAATCATAAAACTAACCCCAGATTCGTGTTCAGTATGCCAAATAGACCTTATGGATCAATTTTCATGAAATTTGAGATTTTAAAATTTTCTTGCAAAATTTGCAGGGGTACCTTACAATTTTGCCAAAAAAAAAAAAAAAAAAAATTGTCACAGATTCGTGAATGGATGTGTGAGCCATTTAGGTAGCCAATAAATAGAGCCACGAATAACACTAAGCCGCGTTATGAAGGAATAATAAAGCGGCAGAGGACATGGAGAAAGAAATTACCAGATGAAGATAAGTTTTTTTTCCCTTTCTTTTCTTATTATTTTCTATTTATTGCGATTTTCTGTTGTATTTCTCCGTCAGTGTTTGGTTTGTGAAATGTACAAGGGCAACACTGTAACTCGGGAGACTGTAGATGAGAACACGAAACATAACTATGGCAACACTCATTTCAAGGGATTGTTTGAAATACTTACATCATTTTATCCTCAAAACAATGCAATAAGAGTAATGTGTTGAATACAGGAACTACCACGTGTAGGTCTCGCGGCCTCTTGTAGCTTCCTTATTTTCCTATGTTCTTATGTTTTTATGATAGATAATTTTAAGAACACGTTAGCTATATTTAACCCCTTCACGCCCAGATCTCTCCTTTGCTATATAAAATCGTCTGTTGTTAGCCATGAAATTACGAAAAGTAACTGAATATACCAAATTAGTTAGTCGACAAGGATACTAAACAGGTCATATATATTAAATTAATGCTTATATTCACTAAAAATCGTCTAATGGTACCCAAATTACAATGGAAATTACGTTCTGGGTCTCTTGGGGTTAAGGATGTTAATGACAGATGGTAAGCTTTTCGGTGTTCAGGTCCTGTCTTGAGTAGGTCATGGGGCCCTTTAAACATGCGGCCCTTTAAACATGCGGCCCTTTAAACAGTCTCCTTGTGTTCCTATGTGCTCATGTTTCACGTGGCAACACTTGGGCGTCAGGTGTTGAGGGGAAACGGGTTATGAGATGAATGGTAAAAGTTTTCTATCAAGTTTCCTAGACAGTTTGGGAAATACTTGCATAACCCATCCTTGTAGACAGTTGAGGTGGAAATTGGAAAACAAAAAAAATATCGCTAAATCTGGATTGAAATAGTTCCAGTTTTATCAGAAGAGAACACAGCTTTTCTTAGTGTTGTGAAAGCTTCTATACCGGTCTGAATGGACACATGTTAACGATGATTATATTATGATTAAATATATGAGTAATATAGCGTTAACTACTTTTTCGTATACATAAGATAGTCTACGGCGTATTATTTTACATATATTCAGTATATATTGGATATTGTATATATATTGGACAGTATATATTGGATATTGTATATATATTGGACAGTATATATTGGATGTATTGGATATATATTGGACAGTATATATTGGATATCGGATATATATTGGACAGTATATATTGGATGTATTGTATATATATTGGACAGTATATATTGGATATTGTATATATATTGGACAGTATATATTGGATATTGTATATATATTGGACAGTATATATTGGATATTGTATATATATTGGACAGTATATATTGGATATTGTATATATATTGGACAGTATATATTGGATATTGTATATATATTGGACAGTATATATTGGATATTGTATATATATTGGACAGTATATATTGGATATTGGATATATATTGGACAGTATATATTGGATGTATTGTATATATATTGGACAGTATATATTGGATATTGTATATATATTGGACAGTATATATTGGATGTATTGTATATATATTGGACAGTATATATTGGATATTGTATATATATTGGACAGTATATATTGGATATTGGATATATATTGGACAGTATATATTGGATATTGGATATATATTGGACAGTATATATTGGATATTGTATATATATTGGACAGTATATATTGGATATTGGATATATATTGGACAGTATATATTGGATATTGGATATATATTGGACAGTATATATTGGATATCGGATATATATTGGACAGTATATATTGGATGTATTGTATATATATTGGACAGTATATATTGGATATTGTATATATATTGGACAGTATATATTGGATATTGTATATATATTGGACAGTATATATTGGATATTGGATATATATTGGACAGTATATATTGGATATTGTATATATATTGGACAGTATATATTGGATGTATTGTATATATATTGGACAGTATATATTGGATATTGGATATATATTGGACAGTATATATTGGATATTGTATATATATTGGACAGTATATATTGGATATTGGATATATATTGGACAGTATATATTGGATATTGTATATATATTGGACAGTATATATTGGATATTGTATATATATTGGACAGTATATATTGGATATTGGATATATATTGGACAGTATATATTGGATATTGGATATATATTGGACAGTATATATTGGATATTGTATATATATTGGACAGTATATATTGGATGTATTGGATATATATTGGACAGTATATATTGGATATCGGATATATATTGGACAGTATATATTGGATATCGGATATATATTGGACAGTATATATTGGATATTGTATATATATTGGACAGTATATATTGGATATCGGATATATATTGGACAGTATATATTGGATATCGGATATATATTGGACAGTATATATTGGATATCGGATATATATTGGAGAGTATATATTGGATATCGGATATATATTGGACAGTATATATTGGATATCGGATATATATTGGACAGTATATATTGGATATTGTATATATATTGGACAGTATATATTGGATATTGGATATATATTGGACAGTATATATTGGATATTGTATATATATTGGACAGTATATATTGGATATCGGATATATATTGGACAGTATATATTGGATATTGTATATATATTGGACAGTATATATTGGGTATTGTATATATATTGGACAGTATATATTGGGTATTGTATATATATTGGACAGTATATATTGGATATTGTATATATATTGGACAGTATATATTGGATATCGGATATATATTGGATGTATTGGATAATATATAAGGAACCAAGACTATGGAATATTAGTATTTGTGATAAAATGTACATGAACCTCTTTCCACAAATGTGTCAGTTATGCGATTCCAGGATTTTTTTTTTTTTTTTTTTTTTTTTTCCCCCGTTGAAGTCCGTGTTTACATTCAATGGCCAAAAATGTTGCGTTCTGGTCACGGGAACAATCACGTCTCTCCTGCAGGCCTTAGGTAACGAGTGAAGTGAATGACCGCCAGTATAGCAGCAGGTGCAGTACGCAAGACTTTCTAAACCAGGGAGGCAATACTTTTTTTTTTTTTTGGGTAAACACACACACGAAAGAACATATCAAAACGTGTTAGAAGTTTAAGTCAATCTCAATGTTATTTCTCGTACGTGTATAAATGCCATTGAGACGTGTATCGAACAGGTATAAAAGAAAAACGCAATAAAAACATGATTCTTCGTATTATCGTTATGTTGAAATATATGATGACAGATATTGACATGAGACGTAGTGTTGCGTTAAGGATCATGTAAATACGTGTGTCTAGTTAAGGATTCACCTCAGACTGATAGAAGCACCAAATACGCATAATAACAAGGTATATATACTCAGCCCTCCGATTGTATGATAATTCGTATGGCAGAGACGACCTTCCCAGCGAGACCAGCCTTGATGCGCACGCTGCTGCCTTACTGAAGCGTTACGGCGAAGCGTTGCATCACCAAACGCTGGAATGTTGACTACGCAAGGCAAGGCTACGCAAGGCTACGCAAGACTTTCCTGGTATAAGGCGGAGTATGAGGCGTACGTAATATAGTAATAATAGTCATTTATATTTTCAAAGGCATACAGTAATAAAATGGTCTTGAAATGGTAACAAAGAAAAAGTTATAAAAAAATGCATGCTTAAGTCTTGCTTTTAATGTCTTGATAAATAATAATGTCTTAATAATAATAATACTGTCTTAATAATATATATTTTCTATTTTTTACACGAAGGCCTACAGTGAAAAAAGGTCTTCTTGATAAGTTATAAAGAAAAAAGTAAAAAAAATGTATGCTTAGATCTTGTTTGTGTTGTCTTGATACGCGAATTAAAAGAGTGGACAATCGAATGACCTGAATAAGTGGAAGGTTAACGTTAAGAAATTCCTAAGAGTCATTCCGCGCGTGTTTTTAGTCGATCACAACGCATTTGGCAAATTACATGAGTCAACGGTGATTATCAAGTTTGTGGCTTAACGCAGGAGGGAGGAGGAGGAGGAGGAGGGGGGGGAGGAGGAGGAGGAGGAGGAGGAGGAGGAAGAGGAGGAGGAGGAGGAGGAGGAGGAGGGAGGGGGGAAGAGGAGGAGGAGGAGGAGGAGGAGGAGGAGGAGGAGGAGGAGGAGGAGGAGGAGGAGGGAGAGGAGGAGGAGGAGGGAGGGGGGAAGAGGAGGAGGAGGGGGGTAAGGGGTAGGGGAGGTAGTCAGTAGATGTCCTCAGGCCGCGTAGTCACTGTCAGGTTGCCAAAAACTACCACTAAGCACGACGACTTGACACACACACACACACACACACACGATTCGTTCATTCAAACTCAACGCTTCCCACCTTCCACCAAACCATTTCCTGAAGAATATAGTTAAATTACCCACATATATTTACACTCATAAAGCCGTTAGACCTACAGAAGAAGGAGGAAGAGGGTGTAGAGTGACGGAAGAATAGCAGGGCCTCACCAGTTACATGAATGAGGACTCCTAACAGAATAGTGACGCGGTCTGAGGCTGAACCAGGAATGTTCCGTCCGCGCTTCAAGGCCAGCCAACCCGGAGGACACAAGAGGCTCTGGTTGTGGCTTGCATGTAAATAAACCAGAGAGACAAGAGTAGGCTAGGCAGTGCACGCTACGCTATAGACACACCTGAAAGCCGTCACAATAGGTAGATATGTCCGATAAGTTGTTCTATAAAGGGTAAAGGCTTCTCAGGTGACCGATTTTGTGTGGGTAAATGTGTATTGATGTGACGACGCAATAGTTGGTGTGTGTGGGGAGGAGGAGGGGAGGAGGAGGAGGAGGAGGAGGTCACGTGTTGGGGAAGAGAGGGGAAGGGAGGGGAGGAAGAGGCGAGATATTCGGTGTTGTAACTTTTGGTTCCTGGAATGCCACTCCTTGATGGACGAGGATTACGAAAGCATCCCATTTATTTTCTTTGATTTTTTTGGTAAACATTCGATGGGAATACCGATTATATGTTCAATTGATCTCTCTCTCTCTCTTCTCTCTCTCTCTCTCTCTCTCTCTCTCTCTCTCTCTCTCTCTCAATAAAAAAACAATCTAGTAGCAACGTCGAATATAGAAAATAAGTGATAACGGAAATACTATATGTTAAATAGTGAAAATGTTAAGTGAAATTATGTTAAATTAATAAATTGTTAAATTGCTAAATGTTAAGTTTATAGTGGATAATGCTAAATAGTGAAATGGACAGAAAAAAAAAAAAAAAAAAAATTCAAATAATAATCCTCAAGGCATGCCAATCTGACGCCTCTAAAGATCATCTCCGTCCATACACAAACCACGACGAGAAAAAAAAAAAACTCAGCACGAATAGAAAACAAATAAAAAAATTAGAGTTGCATTTACGAAGATTGAAAAGATTATTAAAGACTGCGTTCACTTAGCCAACCTGCGTCATCAGAGAACAATGTGACAAAAAAAACAAAATTCCACGAAGAAATGACGTCTAAGGAGAAACTAAACTGAAATATTACATAAAAGTAAAGAAAAAGAAAGGTGTTGCAAGATAAACTGCGTCGCAATAGGACTGTCCCCCAATGATTACCATTTATCTCTATAAAAAAAAAAAAAAAAAAAAAAAAAAAAAAAAAAAAAAAAAAAAAGTGTCTCCAATGATTATTAGTTTATCAAAAAAAAAAAAAAAAAGAATAAATAAATAAATAAATAAATAAAATAAAAGTCAAAATTATCTTGTGCGTCATTTTTGGGATAGTTTCAAGCTGAAGAATTTTAGATACTGATTCCGTTCGACTATTGATGACACACACACCCACCCACACCCACCGACACCCACACATACCCACGCCCACACACAGTCACACCCACACACACCCACCCACACACACAGTCACACACACACACACACACACAGCACTCGCCTCCCTCACATCATCTTGCAAACTGTGATTTCTACGAATGTTCATAATTTGGTTGGGAAACAGAGACACAAGGTCGGTTTTCCACGTCCGTGATATCATGTCCTCCAGTGCCGCGCGTGGAGCCTATTGAGCGTGGGAAGAAGAGGGACGGAAGGAGGAAGGAGAGAGGAAGAGAGGGAGGAAGGAAGGAGGAAGGAAGGAGGAGGAGGAAGGAAGGAGGGAGGGAAGAGAAGGAGGAAGGAGGGAGGAAGGAAGGATGGAAGGAGAGAGGAAGGAAGGAGGAAGGAAGAAATGAGGAAGGGAATAGAAGGAGGAAGGAAGGACCCAGTGAAGAAATATAAATTCCAGGATGTGCGCCTCTAACTTGCTTTTCCTTCCTTCTTCCTCGCGGCCCAATAATGCGTCAGTCGTCTTCCTGTGACGATTTAGAAGGCTGACTGTGCTTACCAAGGTTACACACACCGATAACAACGGCCCTGAGTGCGCGCGTGTGTGTGTGTGTGGTGTAAACAACTATAAACCAATACAGCAACCTAGCAAAACCACAACAACAATTTCAAAAGAGAATAAGAATAACAATAAGAAAAACCTGAATATATACCATGTTTTCTGCCCCTTCACTCCTACCCTGAAGACTCTAATATCGTCCCTCCGTCAGGCATTACTATCCTACACCTCCTAGCCCTTCAGAAGTCATCAGCGTAACACACCCTCGAAGGAGCACTCAACGTCTCGTCTATAGCCTTAAGAACACGGCTTGAGGGAGCGAGGGGGCACGACACAGAGGCGAAGGAACTCTCAACACCTCCTCGTATCTAGCCTGAAGAACACGGCTTGAGGACGCGAGGGGGCACGACAAGGAATGAGAGCGCATTGAGGCAGCCACAACCAACACCCTATTAATATCAGGCAACTTAAGAAACAACACTTGGGATTATACGACGTGGGAACACATAAAGGATCCGAACCACAGGGGCGATCTACAATAGACTCCTTAGTGAGTTTCGACTATATGAATGGGATCAGGAGACGTCTAACACTGTACCCCATCCAAGAGGCTCTCATAATAAAGACAGTGATGGATGGGGTGTTCCTTATAAGGGCGCGTCGTGCTGATTCCAAACACTGGTGACTATACGTTCGATGCCTCTGCTACACACTCGTGACTAAAATTTATTATTAGTACAAGCAGTGTGGTATCTGATGGTAGCGTTGAGGTATGTGAGAGGGGAAGGGAAGGTGGACGTAGAGTAACTTTCCTTATAGAGACTAACTGACCAGCGGAGACAGGCGTGGGACCGTGTGGGTGACATATTAGCATAGGCGAGGTCAGGCTTTCAAACCACAAAAAAAAATTATACAAAGCTATTCTAATCATGATGTCCTACGCTGTTTCCTGTACGTTCATTATAATAGTAGCATTGAGGTTTATATTGAGTATTAGTAAACTTTCTTATGAAGGGAATGTAGCAAGCATGTGATAATTTCATAGACGCGGAACGATACATCTGTGTTAAGTCAGGGCCGCGTGATGAAGAATATTTTAGGCTAACTTCAAGGTAGACCATTACAGCTGTACCCAGGAAGGCGACGGTGCAGCGGCGATAGAGGGTACAGCTGTGACAGAGGGTACAGCTGTGACAGAGGGTACAGCTGTGACAGAGGGAACAGCTGTAACAGAGGGTACCGCTGTAACAGAGGGTACAGCTGTAACAGAGGGTGCAGCTGTAACAGAGGGTACAGCAAAGGCCACACGGCAAGGCAAACACACTGGTGAAAACATGAATATTGCAGAAGAGGTCAAACTAGAAAAAAAAGTGAAATATACCCAAGAAAAGGATGCAAATAGAAGATATTTGTAGGTCGAGAGATACAGGTCACAGTTCAGATTTTGGGCATTCAACGACACTCACTGGTGAAAACATGAATATTGCAGAGAAGGTCGGAGCAGAAAAACAGTGAAATATACGCAAGAAAAAAGCTGAAAATGGAAGCGAAATTAATAGGTCGACAGATAGAGGTTAAAGTTCATATTTTGGGCATAGCTACAGGTTAAAGTTCATATTTTGGGCATAGCTACAGGTTAAAGTTCATATTTTGGGCATAGCTACAGGTTAAAGTTCATATTTTGGGCATAAATACAGGTTAAAGTTCATATTTTGGGCATTCGTTTTTATATTGGTAAGTAATGTTTTGACTTACGTATTGGAATGAGGTTATGAAGGTGCCCAGACGTGCCGCCGTGCCCATGGTCATGCCCGCCGTACCTGCACGTGAGGATGTCTGCGCGGCCACATCAACACTAACTGACGACATCACTCATCGCTGGACGACATCCGTATATCACTGTGCACCAAGCTATGTCTCCTGACTGTCAGCGATGCGGAAAAGCCCTATCAGAATCTGTATCACACGCGGTATACTTTAGAGGAAAATAGACGAGTATATCCACACAAGTCTTTGGATTGCATCGCATTACAGGAACTATCACGTGTAGGTCTCGCGGTCTCTTGTAGCTTCCTTATTTTCTTATGTTCTTATGTTCTTATTCCAACATATTTTTGACCACTGGCAATTCAGATCCCTTTCGCCACACTCGCCCTGGCGCCAAGCTTTACCACGCCTCCCCTCGCCGCTGCTGGCCCAAGACTGTCTCCAGGGGCCTGCGTGTCTCGGCTCCCTCTGCTATGACTCTCCTCCCAGTAGACCAGGTCATGATGCTGCTGAGTCCGTCGCTGATCCCCTGGCAGAGAGGCGCCTCACGAGTCACGACCCGTTCCGTGAGGATGTTTCAGCTTGTCACATTACTACACATTACTGATATAAAGCAGGAGTCAAGGACGCCTGCATTCATCCGGGTTTGAATACAGTGACAATATGTACACTTTCTCCGCTCTCTTTCAAGAAAATGTGGCTATTTCTTCGTAGTGGCATTTATTCCTGCAAATATTTCCCCTTTTCATCTTTCAAGAAAAAAATGTGGTTATTTCTTCGTATCGACATTTATTCCTGCAATTTTTTTCGCCTTTTCATCTTTCAATAAAAAAATGTGGTTATTTCTTCGTATCGACATTTATTCCTGCAAAGTTTTTCGCCTTTTCATCTTTCAATAAGAAAATGTGGTTATTTCTTCGTATTGGCATTGATTCCAGCAAATATTTTCCCCTTTTCATCTTTCAATAAAAAAAATGTGGCTATTTCTTCGTATACATTTATTTATTTCAGCAAACCTTTCCCCTTTTCATCGTTGGTCACGGGTCCTTTCCCACGTGCCTTGCCTCCACCCTACCTCGTGTCTCTGCTTTCTCTGTCCCTCACACTCCCATCCTCTCCCTTCCCTCGCCACCACCTGCCGTAGTAATGTATTGCCGTCAGCCCCAGACCTTTTTCTTGCCTATTCCAGCAGTCCAAGGACGACGGCATTCCTCTCCAACTGTACCTTGCACTCCTCAGCTTCTCATCTATACCTGTGTTGCATAAGGTATCTATATACACTGATCTTTGCCATCCCAATTACCTCCTGATGATATGGGAACACCAGCTGGCGGCTACTCGTGTTCTGATATTACCGCGGTGCTCTTACATGTTACGCGGTTAGAAACTCATTGGATGGACGAGGTAGAAAAAAAGTTAGTTGATTATACTAGAGACTGTGCGTAACTGTGGGGTGGAGGATTGGCAACGGTGGTGGTGGAGTAGGTGAGTGGAGGGGTGGAAGGTGGTGATGGTAGTGGGATATGGCCAACAGTGGGTCTGGGAGTGATGCAATATGTTTGTATGGTGATGAAAGTAAGCGTGTGAAGGAGATGAAAGAAGGTGTGGCGTGCTAGGTTGTGGATACCTGGAGGTGATGGTGGCGATGAAAGGAAAAGCTGGAGTCATGATGCTGATGCTGATGTTAGTCATAGTGTGTGATTAGAAAGATTGGAAAGACAAGACCATATACTTTAGAAGGTCTTTGGTGTAGTTCAAGGATGTGATATAGATATGTGCTCTGAAATTGAGTTCGACAATGTGCTCGATAGAATCAACTGAAAGAACATCACGTAACCAAAGGAGTACAAGCACAGATGTAGTATTCATTGCATGGCTGATTAATGCAGAGAATTAATGAATGGGCGGGACCGGGGGAGAAAGGGAGGGAGGGAGCAGAGGGGAGGAGGGGAGGGAGGGATGGGAGGGGGAGAGGGGAGGAGGGTGGGAGAGGGGAGAAGGATGGGCAGGACACGCGCACCCGCTCAGCCCAACACTTGCACCGAGAGTCTCGCCCACAAGGTAAACAGCGTTACTTTCGAGGGTCGTTTGTCTGCCGCTCACTCATGCGGAACAACGCAAGAACGCAACGACACAAAAAAGGTTAGAAAGATGCGGTACAGCAGTAAAGCCAAAAGGAACTTCAATTTAGCTGTGACACGCAGGGAAGCGATCTGCGGTGGGATATCGGCTGGCCTATCGGCGAGGCAGCCTTGTGGCCGTGTCTGAGGATGACTCGAGGGCCAGGTGCACTCCTCCCTCCCCTGTCATTGGTCAACCGCATGTGGGGCCCCATGGAGGAGGGAGGGGAGGGGGGGGGGGTGCGGGCAGGTGGCCAAGGTCGCTGTAAGAATCCAGGTGTGGCAGTTACCCCCTATCCCCCCCTCCCCCCGGGGACGCGCGCCCCTGGCCCACCCACAGGGATTAGGCAACGCCAGGTGGGTGCTTTCCAGCGCTCCCGCCACCTGTTGCCTCATCCATTAGGGACATTGCAACACTGCGGCAGGTGGCTCGTACCGTGGCAGGTGGCTCGTGCCGTGGCATGCAGGCGGTGCAGTCACTATATCGGGTGCAGTGCGGTGCTGCGTGTACCTGTGCTGCGTGTACCTGGGCGATACAGGGCGTGAGTCGCAGGTGCATTCCGTACCCTGCCTAACGTGCCATTTCATGCAGGCAATTCCCTGATTCCACACACTCGCGGCGCCCCCAGCCTGCACAGCGGTGCCATTACTCACAAATACTCACCGGGAACCAGGGAACGATCGCCACGCACCTGCTTATTTACATTCTTTTGAAGGTGCTTCGCCACGACCAACCTGTTCTTTTATCTAAACTGTGTATTTGTGTTCTGGCCTTCACCAGTTACGCAGCGATTATAATCCAGAGGAGAAATTCTTCTAAACTACTAGTACTTGCATGTAGCCTCCTGCCTCCCATCTCCCGCCCTCGCTGCCATGCCGGGACCACTTATGAAATTGAATCGCATCCATGGGATCAAGAGACCAAACTTCTTTTTAAATCGCACTAACAATGACTGAGACGCAATAACTGAACGATAAAATGTCACATCCCATAAGTATAAAATGTAATACGTAGTCTGATCAAAAACCTGCACCCGGTGACTCTTGCCTCATGGTTCCCTGGCTACATGGGTGGAGACCTAGATCTTGTCCCCTCACACACACACCACACACACACACACACACACACACACACACACACACACACACATGCATGCACACACACACACACACACACACACACACACACACACACACACACACACACACACACATGCATGCACACACACACACACACACACACACACACACACACACACACACATGCATGCACACACACACACACACACACACACACACACACACACATGCATGCCACACACACACACACACACACACACACACACACACACCACACACACATGCATGCGCACACACACACACACACACACACACACACACACACATGCATGCACACACACACACACACACACACACACACACACACGCGTATATACCTACCACATACTAAGGCTGTGTGGTTGACATTGTAGGGTCAAGGAAAGGTACCATGAACGATAGAGGCCGAAGGGACGGAGAGGAGAGAAGGACACACACACACACACACACACACACGTACACACACACACACACACACAGACACACTCACACACCAGACACACACACACACACACACACACACACACACACACACACACACACCATAAGAAATGTACTGCGTCAGAGGCACCACAGGTAACATCCATTATCTCACCTGCACCCATCCCTCGCCACCACTTGTGCACTCTTCATCACCCACCACCTGCACAGTGCACACCCTTCTTCACCCATCACCCACACACCCTTCTTCACCCATCACCTCAAAACACCCTCTCTGGACCCACGTACCCCGCGTGGCACTCTCACCCCCACCCTCCATGGCGTAACAGCATAAAGTACCCGGCGTGGTTTCATCACAGTTCGCATTCCTACACTAAGCTCCTCCACATCAAAACAAGAAGTCGTACGATTGAGTTTTTGATACAGTGAGTAATTAACTTTTCCTCCTGATATTCTTTTTTTCCTTCATATTTATATATTTTGTTTTGATACACCAGATTCCGATGGTATATGACTCTTTAGCAACAATTTTGCTCTTCTTTCTATTTTCGGTTCCAATTTTGAACTTTTGAGTCAAGGCAGTGAACTGGAACGTCTTACAAATGTCGAGGTTAATGATGTGATGCATGATGTAACAACGGGCTAGCTTTGACTCACTCACTCGTGTGATACCGCCGACGTGTATTGATCGAGCTACCAACACTTAAGAACATAGGAAAATAAGGAAGCTACAAGAGGCCGTGAGACATACAAGTGGTAATGCCTGTGAAAAAACTTCAAAGAAAGGAAGGAATAAGATGGAGCCACTAAGCAACACTCCTCGTTAAGCCTCTTCTGAAATTTTACCTTCGACACCAAGACGCTGCCATCCATCCGTCCCTCGACTTCCCAAGGGGCGCCGCTGTAAGGCTTCCTCTACACCCTCCACCCCTCAACACACGCGGCGGGGCGGGGGGCAGCGGGGGGCAGCGGGGGACAGCGGGGGAGGGGAGGGGAGGGGAGGGGAAGCGAGGGGAGCCATCTTGGGCGACGCCACAACCCCTCCTCCGACCTTGAGCCCAGAAAAAAAAGGAATGCAGAAGATCGTCCTAAGCTACTGCCTCATGTGCAATAACCGCCCCCCAACATACTGAACACAAACCCAAACAACCACCACCCCCACACCATCTCGTGACCACCTTCTACAGCTCCACTAAGAAAGCGCACCTACACCTGAGTGAGCCAGCCTTTACAATCCCTAATTGAACCGCCCTATCTTTTACACTGAGTCACTATTTTAACCTTTTGTACTTTTTCCTAATTTTCTTTTTTAACTTTTTACTACACTTCTCCAGTTTGAATCCGTTACTTCTTGTTCTACCCTGATTACTAGCCGTAAGAACTCCATGGAGTGACGCCAGTCTTCTAGTTTTTCAAGTGGGACATCACAAACATTTGATTAATTATGTACCTGTGTTCGTAATTAGTTGGTCATGTACAGGACAGGTAGCGCTGTAAACAAAAAGGCGCAAAAACTGGCTGTGAATACGAGAAGCACTCTTGCGTGTCGTCCAAAGTGTGACCGCGGCAAAAAGTATCCAGAATTATTATGATACATATTTCTTGTTTAATATCCACATCTTGCTTCTGGGATATCTAATTGAATACACCTCGCCACAAGGTAATAAAAGTTGCGGTCCTGAATTACAGCAAACCAGGTATGAGGTGGTAGTACATGGTGTATGATACACGATGTACATGGTGGGACAGGTAGCCAAGGGCAGCCACTACATACCCTAACTGGCCCGTGGAATGTTCCTTGCCCCAATTATAACCGAGGACTCCCGACTAATTGCGCCAGGACAAGGATGTTACGCCAAAAATGTAATGATATGGAAAAAGGAAGCCGCGTCTAAATTTGATGTATGTGATAACTAGACGAGGGAAATAGATGAGATTTTGTGAATGGAATCTTGCGGGAAAGTAGATGTTTTCCAGCATTTTAAATTTCAGTAAGTCTTTTCCATAAAGTAACTCACGCTATTTACAGGAACTACCACGTGTAGGTCTCGCGGCCTCTTGTAGCTTCCTTATTTTCCTATGTTCTTATGTTCTTATTCAAACATTTTACAGAAACATCAGCCAAGACACATAGAAAATACGACATTTCTCATTAACATATACATGTAGAATTGTAAACTGGTAACATATATAATTTTAAGTCAATACAAATAATGGCAATGCCGTATAAGCGAGTGGTTCAAATCGTCAGGAATGTAGATACGTTGATTTCCAGCACAGTGATTCGCCCTCTAATCCCCCTGGCCCGGGGCTGGACACCCTCGCCTGGCCTCACCCCGGGACTGGATGCTGGCAGGCTGAGGAAGGCGGCGGCGGCGGCGGCGGGGGGGGGCACCACCTCTTATGCAAACAATTTAAAACATATACTACACATTCCTTTGCATATCATCATTCTCAACACACCTTTACCTTCGAGATCCACTGTTTATTACCTAACACACGTACTGTACCTGTCTTTTTTGTTCTTTCTCCATTATGAAGGACACGCTCCAAGAATGATACATGTTATATAAGGGACATCAAATTCTGTAGAAGTCGCCGCTAACCTTTCACGTATTTTCGTCTCAAGAATACAACAAGTTTCATACCCAACATATTCATTAATTTGGATCACACTACCTACCAACCCACCGTGCCAACAAACAAGGTTATACTAACACTCACCGATGGCTCAACAGCAACTCCTGCATACACTCAAGCTTTAACGTACCTGTAATAAAAGAGAAAATAATACTTTAGTTACACGAGTACGAAAAAAATGAAATATAACAATAACAACTCTTGAAGTCCAGAACGTAATTTCTATTGTTATTTGACTACCATTATTCGATTTTAATAGATATAAGCAATATTTTATAGATATGACCTGTTTAGTATCCCTTGTCCTCTAGCCAATTTGGTATATTAAGTCACTTTTCGTAATTTCATGGCTGACAACAGACGATTTTATATAGCAAAGGAAAAATCTAGGTGTGAAGTGGTTAAACAACATTATCTATCCTCATTACTACCCAGCATCACTTCCTATACACAAGAAGCCTGCACACCATAGGCCACACCTGCCGCCCCTGGGAAGCACCTCTCATGCCCCACCTGTTGTGCCCGACAGGAAAAAGTGGGAGGAACCGCGTCCTCCACAGGATGTTGAGCCCTAATCCGCGGCGCAGGATGGAAGGGAGGGGGGATGATAGTACAGGGGGGGCAGGATGTTGTGTGTAGGGGCGGCAGGGGTCAGGTGTGCGGCAGGGGGCAGGGGAGGGACAGGGACGTAGGGATCAGGTGCAGTATAGATCCTGGTCGCGTGGATGTGTCATTACAGGTACAAATCGGAGACAAAGTTTTTCTTTTTTTACATTGAAACCTATAGCGCCTGTATGCTATTATGCTGGGATTAGTAGAAGTAGTACAATAAGAGGAATAAAAGTAGAGGATTAGGTGTAGGTATAGATCCTAGTCGCGTGGATGTGTCATTACAGGTCAAAATGATAGAAATACGATTAATCTTTAATTTTTTTCTGCTATTTCCAAGTCCACGAAGATCAAAACACCTCCAGAAAATACAAAAAATAGAATTTCTGCAAAGTAATTAACTATTATAGAAATATTGTACAAGATGGAGACTAAGTAGAGGGATAAAGGGACTTAGTAATGAAGGGAAAGCCAGGAGGAGTGGATTAGAAGGGCGGTTTAAATATTCTCTAATTCAGGAGTCTTGAGTGCGGGACGAAGCAATATAATAAAAGTATTCACATTTACATTTCCTTTCGTGATTTCAAGACGCGATGTAGTACCCACGATGGAGGCAATACTAAGAACCAAGAAAATATTGGCCGATTAGTGACCATTAAAGGCAGGCGGTGGCGTTGATTGAAGGGCGGAGAGAGGCAAGCGTGTTGGGTACGCCACAGGAAGGGCGTGAGGACCTGCGGCGCCCACACACAAACACACACACACACAAACACACACACACACACACAACACACACACACAATACACACACACACACACACACACACACACACACACACACACACACACACACGTACACGACACATAAGTAAAACAGATGTCAACACGAATCTTCAGTCTCAAAAAAGTGGCGTTCACAATCTCTATACTCGTCACCGTTTACTTGTTTACTTTCCACGGACTTAGGACAACATTCTTTATAGCGGGTCATGGTGTAGTAACGCGTGTACCCCTTCAGGACTACCCCCCCCCCCCTGGTGACCTGACCCGGCGTGTCCCTCATCGATGTACTCTCACACGATCCAGGAGGGTTCACGGAGGGTCCAGATAGGGTCACCAGCTTACGCGGAGTCAAGAATACTTACTGCATTGACTCTATAAATACCATGAAATATCCCTGAAGAACCACTGACATCCTTAAGAAGAGATAGGGCGAGGGAGAGGTCAAGAGAAAATAAACAGCAAGAATACTGCACTGACGATGACCACGAAACATCTCTGAATAACCTCTGACATCCTTAAGAAGAGATAGGATAGAGGGAGTGCCAGAGAGGTGAAGAGAAAATAAAAAGCAAGAATACTACACTGACGTACCACTCAACATCTCTGAAGAACCTCTGACATCCTCCTTCTTTGGCTCAAGATCTATCGGGCATCATAATATAGAACACATCAATACGAAGATAGGATAGAGGGAGTGCCAGAGAGGTGAAGACAAAACAAAAACCATCGTGTGGATTAAATAACGCCTCAATAAACGCCATCCAAGAACTCATCCCCAACAGGTGTCCAGGGGATCGAGGGACAGGTGAAAAATCTTCTAATTAAAGGGTGTTCGGTGTGGGTTCTTTTGTGACCCGGCGGGAGGTGAAAGGGTGGAATTCCTCTCCGGGCGGGACAAGGTGATGAAGCGACGCCCGGCGGACCCTTGTATCTCCTCCCGAGGTGCAGATTCGGGTACACAGGTGATTCGACTCATGCTATTTTTTTTACCCGCATGACTAATACAGGTGAAGGTTTGTGTGATAAGATTATGAGGATTGGCGACTGAGCGTGAAATAAATAAAAATCAAGGTAGAAATTATTACTATAGAAAAAATAGACAGAAGTAGGTATTATGTATTAAAAATTACGATTGCAACAGAAACAGATAAAAGTTAGCGATAGATAGAGAGACAGAGGCGACGGTATTATGTAAAATAAGTATGAAATTATATGTATGATATATTAGATGTAGTCGATGAGTAGAGTATTATGCAGTATGACGTATGTATGTATGTATGTATGTATGTATGTATTATGTATGTAGGTAGTAGTGTATGTATGTATGTATGTATGTATGTATGTATGTATGTATGTAGAGTAGTATGTATGGTAGGTAGGTAGGTAGTATGTAGGTATGTATGTATGTATGTATGTATGTATGTATGTATGTATGTATGTATGTATGTATGTATGTATGTATGTATGTATGTATGTATGTATGTATGTATGCACTGAATTATTAAAGGCAGATCAAATAGACATGCATAACAAAATGGAAGAGAAAAAAAGCGTTACATAATGAACTCTATATGTAACACCTTCCCATATAAAAAAAAATATATAGTTATTCACCACCACACAACCACATCTACCACACTATACATACACGTAACAAGCTATACCTAACATCCCCCCCACCTATCCCCCCCCCCCCCCACACACACACCTGCCCCTCCTCCCGCGGCACAATTCCCAGGGACACTCTAAGCCTCCCTTAAGACCCGGCCCGCCCTATACTAAGCCGGTCTTGGGTAATCACTATAATCGCGGCACTATAAACATCACTGTGGGACGGAGGGAGAGGAGCGCTGCCTTTCTGCCCTGTTGGTGATCTGACGGACTCAATACCTGTTAATTTTGACTTCCCTTAAGAACATAAGAACATACGAAATAAGGAAGCTACAAGAGGCTGGGAGGATAATTTTGACGGCCCTTAAGAACATAAGAACATACGAAAATAAGGAAGCTACAAGAGGCTGGGAGGATAAGTTTCACTGCCCTTAAGAACATAAGAACATACGAAAATAAGGAAGCTACAAGAGGCTGGGAGGATAATTTTCACTTCCCTAAAGAACATAAGAACATAAGAAAATAAGGAAGCTACAAGAGGCTGGGAGGATAATTTTCACTTCCCTTAAGAACATAAGACATAAGAAAATAGGGAAGCTACAAGAGGCTGGGAGTAAATTTTCACTGCCCTTAAGAACATAAGAAAATAAGGAAGCTACAAGAGGCTGGGAGATATTTTACTCCCTTAAGACATAAGAACATACGAAAATAAGGACGTAAAGAGGCTGGGAGGATAAATTTTCACTGCCCTTAAGAACATAAGAAAATAAGAAAATAAGGAAGCTACAAGAGGCTGGGAGGATAATTTTCACTGCCCTTAAGAACATAAAAACATAAGAAAATAAGGAAGCTACAAGAGGCTGGGAGGATAATTTTCACTGCCCTTAAGAACATAAGAACATAAGCAAATAAGGAAGCTACAAGAGGCTGGAAGGATAATTTCACTGTCCTTAAGAACATAAGAACATAAGAAAATAAGGAAGCTACAAGAGGCTGGGAGGATAATTTTCACTGCCCTTAAGAACATAAGAACATACGAAAATAAGGAAGCTACAAGAGGCTGGGAGTAAATTTTCACTGCCCTTAAGAACATAAGAAAATAAGGAAGCTACAAGAGGCTGGGAGGATAATTTTCACTTCCCTAAAGAACATAAGAACATACGAAAATAAGGAAGCTACAAGAGGCTGGGAGGATAATTTTCACTGTCCTTAAGAACATAAGAACATAAGAAAATAAGGAAGCTACAAGAGGCTGGAAGGATAATGTTCACTGTCCTTAAGAACATAAGAACATACGAAAATAAGGAAGCTACAAGAGGCTGGGAGGATAATTTTCACTGCCCTTAAGAACATAAGAACATAAGAAAATAAGGAAGCTACAAGAGACAGGGAGACCTACATGTGGTACTTCCTGTATTAACCTTCCTAACGTATTGATGTGTGTTCTATATTATGATGCACATTAGATCTTGAGCCTAAGAACGATACGATTTCATTAATTTTCCCTTCCCATTGTAACGTATTGCTGTGTTCTATATACTGATGCCAGACAGATCCTGAGCCTAAGAACAATGCGATATATTTATTCTTTTCATTGGAGGTGAGGATAATTTCGAGGCCTGTCATATGAGTTAGTTTATGAATATTACTCCTTTGTTGATGATTATTGTTCCCCGATACCCAAATAGATCCATTATCAACACCTGTCTGCCATATTTATTACTTTAACGGGATATTTCTTAGTCTAGGGTGGTCAGTTTCTTACATCATATAGCCAGGAGAGTGTGTGCTCTCTCTCTCTCTCTCTCTCTCTCTCTCTCTCTCTCTCTCTCTCTCTCTCTCTCTCTCTCTCTCTCTCTCTCTCTCTCTCGTCTCTCTCTCTCTCTCTCTCTCTCTCTCTTATCCATTCTATACATAACTATTTACCCTTTCCAAGACGCATATCCAAGCCATGGCGAGGTAATCTATCCCTACGGGCGGCGGGTGGGCGTGGTATTAGATTATCACGCTGGGATCACATCACGCCCCCATCCTACCTGCCAGTCCAGATACAGCCGATACGCCCATTTCCTTCCCCCGCCCACCCTCAGGTCCCCACGCCCACCACTGAAGGGAAAGCATCGGTAAACGCCACAGGGAGGGAGGGAAAAATTCTTGCCCTCTCTACCTGAACCATCACGTTATCATAAGTTAAAATGTATTAGGGTAGGATTAACATTATGAAATTAACATAAACATAATAAAAATAAGTATAAACATTGTCCCTTTCTATCTATGCCATCACGGTTATGATTAGTTAAAATGTATTGTGGTAAGATTAACATTATGGAATTAATATAAACATAGTGAGATTAACATTATGCACACACACACACACACACACACACACACACACACACACACACACACACACACACACACACACACACACACAATGGATAAATTATCAATATATTGGATAAATAAATTGGATAAATTATAAAAAGGATAAATTATGAAAAAATGTAGATATGGAGACGGGGCCATACGAGTGTAGCTCAGGCCCTGCAAAATACAACTAGATGCACACACACACACACACACACACACACACACACACACACACACACACACACACACACACAATAAACCCATACACAAAAAACACAAACACAAAAAACACACAAAAAAACTAAAAAAACAACAACTAGATGAATACACAGCCCACACACACACACACACACACACACACACACACACACACACACACACACACACACACACACATACATACCCCCCCTCCCCCACACACAAAACAATTACTAGGAATGGAAGGCCGAAGCAATAATAACCAGTGTACAGACATAACTACCGTTCCCTTCACTACCCTCGGGAACGCCACTCTCTGCAAACAAATAATGACCAGGCCTTATCCTGCAGGCACACCAGAACATTTGGACCAGCCATTACTATGCTAATGCAGTGTAATGTGTGTACTGTCCCGGCGACCTTAGTGAGAGGACGGGGGAAGGGATGTAGAGAGAGCATGGGGGGGGGGGAGAGAGAGAGAGAGAGAGAGAGAGAGAGAGAGAGAGAGAGAGAGAGAGAGAGAGAGAGAGAGAGAGAGAGAGAGAGAGAGAGAGAGAGAGAGAGAGAGAGAGAGAGAGAGAGAGAGAGAGAGAGAGAGAGAGAGAGAGAGGAAAAGCAGTTGTCAGAGGCATCTTGACCTACCTTGACCCATCTCGACCTACTACTTGGCTGTTGTGATAGTGATAGTGATACATGACTGACCTACCATGACCGATCTCGACCTACTACTTGGCTGTTGTGATAGTGATAGTGATACATTGACGCAAGTAATGCCAAGAACAACAATAAATATCCGCCATCTCATCCACTAACGTCAGACTAGACAAGGATGAAACTAATACCTTGATCCTCGCCCTGACGTGAAGATTGAGTGGTTATTATAAGCATCACTCAGGAGCCACATATACTAAACCTAAAAACATGTATAACTCCCACCCGGCGCGTCCTCTCTCTCTCTCTCTCTCTCTCTCTCTCTCTCTCTCTCTCTCTCTCTCTCTCTCTCTCTCTCTCTCTCTCTCTCTCTTTCCATCCCTTGCCGCGCGAAGGTGAGTGAGGCGCCAGGTGTGAGTCAAGAGGGATCCCACAGCCTAGTTGAGGGACAGAGCGGCCCAGCCTACCGTGCCTCCGGGGCGCGACTCATTTCATTACACCCATGATGCAATTATATATTCGATTTAAATCAATTTTCTTTGCGCTCACCTCTTTGTGGACAATTAATCATGGTGATAAATGTGCGACCTTTCTTATATACCTATACACGTGAGGAGTGGTAATGTTATTGGTAGCGGCACGGTGGGCTGTGGTGTGGCGGGCCGCTGTGTGTCACGCGTGAGGCTACAAATGTCATCCAGGCAATGGGTGCGTCGCGGCGTGACCAGCGCGTCGCCCCGCCGCGGGCACAAAGGCTGAGAGGCTGGCCCGCGGCAAAACGGTTTTTCTTGAGCGTCCGACATGTAAATAGATCTTATGCTAATTAGAAGCACAAAAAGTGAAGCCTTGAAGGCAAATACCCAGGCTCAAGTGTAATTATCCTTGGTCTGTGAGGGAAATGATCCCATTTCGGCTAAAAGTACAAGTGATGTGTGCGTCGGAGAGGCTGGGGCGGCACGGCGCGTCAAGGCAATGCGACACACCAGCCCGGGAGACTATAGAGTGTTGGTGTGTGGGGACGACGACAAAACATGACGTCCTGCACATGGCACCCTCGTGAGGCGACAACACATGACGCCTTGCACATGGCACCCTCGTGAGGCGACAACACATGACGCCTTGCACATGGCACCCTCGTGAGGCGACAACCCATGACGCCTTGCACATGGCACCCTCGTGAGGCGACAACCCATGACGCCTTGCACATGGCACCCTCGTGAGGCGACAACCCATGACGCCTTGCACATGGCACCCTCGTGAGGCGACAACACATGACGCCTTGCACATGGCACCCTCGTGAGGCGACAACCCATGACGCCTTGCACATGGCACCCTCGTGAGGCGACAACCCATGACGCCTTGCACATGGCACCCTCGTGAGGCGACAACCCATGACGCCTTGCACATGGCACCCTCGTGAGGCGACAACCCATGACGCCTTGCACATGGCACCCTCGTGAGGCGACAACCTATGACGCCTTGCACATGGCACCCTCGTGAGGCGACAACACATGACGCCTTGCACATGGCACCCTCGTGAGGCGACAACCCATGACGCCTTGCACATGGCACCCTCGTGAGGCGACAACCCATGACGCCTTGCACATGGCACCCTCGTGAGGCGACAACCCATGACGCCTTGCACATGGCACCCTCGTGAGGCGACAACCCATGACGCCTTGCACATGGCACCCTCGTGAGGCGACAACCCATGACGCCTTGCACATGGCACCCTTGTGAGGCGACAACACATGACGCCTTGCACATGGCACCCTCGTGAGGCGTCAAGGTAATGGACGTGATGAATGGATACACCGCGGGACACTAAGCTGCTAGGGATGACTCAGATGATCAGTGACACCTTGATGCTGCACAACAACAACAACAACAACTACTACTACTACTACTACTACTACTGCTACTATTACTACTACTACTACTACTACTACTACTACTACTACTACTACGACTACTATTACTACTACTACGACTACTATTACTACTACTACTACTATTACTACTACTACTACTACTACTACTACTACTACTACTACTACTACTACTACTACTACTACTATTACTACTGATGCTAATGAAATCCATAGTAATAATGAAAGGACCCCGCACGCAAGTAACGGCTTCATGCTATAATTTCCAGTCGTCCATTACAGCGGTGCCTCGGGGGGCCTGCACAGGAAGGCGACGGTGACCTGCAGCGTCTCCTGAGGGTGCCACGACGGTGCCAGCGGGAAGGCGAGGCAGTGGGAGAGCGCCTGTGCTTCCCCCTTCAGCGATATCGTGACCAGTCAACTATTACCAAAAACAATGCAATAAATCAAGCTGTTTTGAGGTATGTATGTACTCCATGCACTTGTCTTGAAGCTGTCGGTCCTTGAAGTCTTGTCTTGAAGCTGTCGGAAGCTCCTTACTCTTCGCTTTTAACGCCATGAAACAACCGGCCCAGGTTCCTCCCTCCCCCCTACCCTCCCCCCCCCAATTAAAACCAGTTCATTAGTCCTTAACACTCATCTGGACCAGTCTATCGTGTCTCTATGCCCATCACAACCAGTTAATCACTGCCCTAAGTCCACCACCATCACCACCGCCGCCACACTATACTCTGTATTTTTAATGAGGTGAAAAATCCTGACCCCTTGCTGCTTACTGACTGATATTTGATGCCAGGAGAAGGGAATACTACGCTTCTTCTAAATTTCGGCTGTATTTTATCATAGTTAACCCTATTGTCAGGTAAATAGAGGTATAATTTTAAGCATGAGACCAAGATAGAATGGGATTTTTGCCTCGTTAAAAATAATAGACTATAGCTCCCGCACATCCTTAGCCCCGTAATGATCCTAACTATATCCATACACAGTGGTTGCGGCGCCCTGCAGACCTCAATGTCCGGATACATATTCCCGTTCTCTATGCGAGTATGTGGTTTCCGAGTGAAGACGCTTGGCTGTAGCTCCGAAACTAACCATTGGATTACCTCGAAAATACCCTCATTGTAAATCCCACACAAAGTTACTGAAGAGGTACACTTGGAAAACCTTACCTACGTACCCTATCTGTAACCTAACGTAACTTATCCTGACGTGTTCATCAGTAAACGCCACATACTCTTCCAGAAAACGGGAATATGCGTCCCGGATGTGCGCTTCTTCATGATACACACCACATGCTTCCCGACCACCGCTGGCGTTTCATCACTTCCTTGTTGAGACTACGAGGGTGACGGTGTGCCGAAATTGAGCTTAAACCAGAGTCCAAGACACGCACGGTGAGGCTCAACCAAAGATCTCAGGCGCCACAACCAATATAACAGGATATGATACAAACTTTTACTTCCTTCCGTATTGACCCCTTGAGACCCAGAACGTAATTTCCATTGTACTTTGGCTACCATAAGACGATTTTAGTTAATATCAGCAATAATTTTATAGCTATGACCTGTTTAGTAACCTTCAACACTAACTAATTTGGTATATTCAGTTACTTTTCGTAATTTTATGGTTAACAGTATACGATTTTTTACATAGCAAAAGAAAGATCTGGGCGTGAAGGGGTTAATTAAGGCCTCACATTCCTTCCCTTCACACACAAGCATTCCTTACCGGCGAGCAGCGTTATCAAAACACCGGAATGAGGAAGTCACTTAGTAAAAAAAAAATGTTGCGTAGTGGTATGACGGGGAAAATACGTAGTTCTGTTAACTAAACAAGGCGGTTTGTGACCATGACTTGCTAACGAGGCGGGTCAGCGGCGAGGGGCGGGGCGCAGGTAGACACTCGACCTTCAGGGCCTCGAAGACTTGACATAACACTGATCGCCCACACTTTTTTTTTTTTTTTTTTTTAATTTTTTATTTTTTTACATCACAAAGGACTGGTCAAGTGCAAAAAAAAAAAAAGTAACAAACAGCCCGTTTAGTTGCCAATCCCTATATAAAGGAGACATTAAGATAATATAAAAAGGGTGGTTGGGCCAATTTAGTTCGGGAGGTGTCGTGTTGCTCCTCTCTTGAAAATATTTAAGTCGTAGAAAAGTGAGAACTGAGGCAGGGGGAAGTGAGGCAGGTGGAAGCGAGGCAGGTGGAAGTGAGGCAGGTGGAAGTGAGGCAGGTGGAAGTGAGGCAGGTGGAAGTGAGGCAGGTGGAAGTGAGGCAGGTGGAAGTGAGGCAGGTGGAAGTGAGGCAGGTGGAAGTGAGGCAGGTGGAAGTGAGGCAGGTGGAAGTGAGGTAGGTGGAAGTGAGGCAGGTGGAAGCGAGGCAGGTGGAAGCGTGTCGGGCCTCAAGACAGAGATATACATACAATAGGTGCAAAAAGAACATTAAATCCACTATGATACTCTTCCAGCTAAAAAATGTGTGAGGAAAGAAGAGATACAGTGAAGAGATCCAAGTCCATTGAAGGATGTGGTTCCCCCCCGCCCCCCTCGTGACGTCACTGCCACTCACGTCTTGGCAATTATTCAAGATCAGTCGAGGCGGATGAATGAGCGTGATTCATTTCAGGCAAGCAGACACATGGGAAAACTAGATTATCTGCCAGTCTCTGTTGAGGCATGTCGCCCCTGACCGAGTGAAATGACGCGTGTGAGAGGTCGCTGGCGTGGCTGTGAATAGACAATTTTACTTAGGAGGATGAGAGGGGGGGGGGCACACACACACACACACACACACACACACACACACACACACACACACACACACACACACACACACACACACACACACACACACACACACACACACACACACACACACACACATGGGTCTTCATGGATATGTTATGGAGGCTCAAAGAGAGGTTGTGATAGAGGGAGGAGTGGTAGGGGAAGGGAAGGGAAGGGGAGAGGGAGGGAAGGGAGGGGATGCTAGCAGTGTTTACTAAGGAAGACAGCTGTTGACAGGGCACGAGAGAATGTGGAGGTTGTGCAACGCCTGTGTGTGCGTGTGCGTGTGTGTGTGTGTGTGTGTGTGTGCGTGTGCGTGTGTGTGTGTGTGTGTGTGTGTGTGTGTGTGTGTGTGTGTGTGTGTAATGCTACGATCATTAATGTTTCACGATTAATTACCTGAAATACCTTCCAAATAAGTAATTGAAAAAGGTATCTCATTGATAAAGAATGAATCAAAGGGAGGAAAAAAAAACCCTGCGCACCTGTGACCACCCGGCCGAGCGCTCACAGGTGTGTCGCCCGCAAGTGTCTGTTTGATGTTTTTTCACGGATGGTAAACTAACACTTCAACATCCCGAGCACGCAGGATCTTGCATCTATCCCAAGGCAGCTTCTTGTTAGCCATGTGGGCGGGGAACGTGGCGTAATGAACTGCAATGTTGACAAGAGCCTTGACTTCAATTAGGGGTGAGGGAGCGCGGCCCAGGTAGCAAGGCAGTGCAAACCCTGGCGGCTGTACTAAACCTCTTTTACCTACACGACACAGAGGTCTTCGTACTCCTGACGGCGATGGTGATGGTTCTTCGGGAAGTGCTAACCTAAACTCAAACATTCAACAGGATGACGCGACGCCCATACCCCACCACCCACCTATAAGCGCTGCGTGCCAAGTGGCGGGGCAAACAGAGAGGCACGCCTAGGCCCCTTCAAGGCTCGGCGAGTGAGAGTTTTCAGAAGTAGTGAAAGTACACGAGTGGGTGTTGACGGCGGGTCGGCGTCCTACCCGCCAGGAGGACGCGATGTCGTGACTTGCACTCTCTTTGTTAGCTTAGGTCTCGGTGCCTCGGGACGTACTGTACCTGCGACACCTTACCTAACGTGAAGGATATGCTTACCGGGAGGGCGTCGGTATGCCCCTTGAAGCCTACGAGTGCCTGCAGAGGGATTATAATGAGAGAGACGGAGAGGATACACCAGGAAGCCATGTGTGTGTTGCTAATTGCAGCTTTTCCCTAATTACCAATGTGGTTATACTTTCCATTTAAAAGTCCCGAAGTTACGTCAATGACCGACCTCCTTAAAGGGGAGTGTACATACATTCCATCCCATCCCCCTGCTGCCGGGACGTCCTGGGACACACGGTGGTTTAAGCCTCGGTGCCCCGGCCGCCGCATGCCGCTTTCATTTTCAAAGAATATTTCTAATTAAGGTCCGACCCCCAACATTTGACCGTCCACGAAATAATGGTCCTGTCAGCTAATTGTCGACCATTATCTTGCCAGACTAAAATCGGCGGCTTGTCTCACCCATGAGGAATGTGTTCTTGTTCAGGTCAGGACTCAGACGCTGACAACATTACCCGCGTTGAGCACACGTCGGGGCATTCCTGGCGCTCGTTGCCTTAAGGAGGACGTTGCCTTAACAGGGACACGTTCTTAACTTCTTTTTTTTGACAAACACGTCTCTTGTAGAAAAAAAAGTCTTGTGTTCATTCACTTATTTGTGATTTGTACGAGTTTTGAAAATAAGAAGAAAAATGGGGTAATAACTATGAGTATAATTAACGTTGCCTTAATAGGGACACGGTTTTTTTATATTTTTTTTTTGACAAACACGTCTCTTGTAAAAAAAAAGTGATGTGTTCATTCATTGATTTGTGATTTGTACGAATTTTGAAAAGAAGATGAAGAAGAAGAAGAAGAAGACGAAGAAGAAGAAGAAGAAGAAGAAGACGAAGAAGAAGAAGAAGAAGAAGTAATAATTATGATACAAATAGTAATATATGTGGATAAACAAACGCTTCCAAAAAAAATAGGGAATAAATACCAAGGGAACGTGGGACGAAGACGTGGAGGAAGATAAACCAAACTGGGACTGGTGGGTGAGGGTCGGGGGGGGGGGGGGGGCATTACGTGGTGGGGTGGGTGGGGGGGGGGAAGGTCATGTGCCGTACTGAGACTTGAACAAAGGACAACCCTGAATGTTAAGTATCGTTACTGAGACTTAAACAAAGGACAACCCTGAATGTTAAGTAGGTCAAGGTACTGTACGTACACCCTGACCCTTAACATGACCTCGCTACACCGGTTACTGTGAGCATGGGTCAAGCATCCTCCATTGCCTTGCCTGCTCCTGACTACACTCTGAGTTTTTTTACCAGGTGAAAAATCCTGACCCCTTGCTACTTACTGACTGATATTTGATGCCAGAAGGGAATACTACGGTTATTCTAAATTTCAGCTGTATTTCATCCTAGTTAACCATATTATCAGGTAAACATAGGCATGACTTTAAGCATGAGACCTTAGGATAGAATGGAATTTTCGCCTCGTTAAAAAAATAGACTATACCTCACGATGCTATATGCTACCTCGAACTCGAACTATCTCGTGTAGGTCTCACGGCCTCTTGTAGCTTCCTTATGTTCTTATGTTCTTATGCTTCCATAGAGTCACTACCATCCATTGTTCCTCAGTGGGGTGTAAGAGAGACGTTACGTGTGGGGGTAGGAAAGCCTCGTCCCTCTAAGACTATATACACGGACATTCCAGGCCACCCACAGGGACAGGAAGAGGTAAAGAGAGGAAGAAAGAGAGGGTTATTACGCCGCTTGCCAGGTAAGGCCGCGGGAAGGAGAGCAGGAAGGAGCCAGGAGGTACTCTTGGGATAGGTTTAAAGGATCATATTACTTTGTAAGATAATATTATCTATTGGTTTTTGAGAAGTGAAGCTATTTTCATTCTATTTTGATTTTAGGCGTCAGAAATTAGTGCAACACCCTACCCCCCCCCTACCCCCTCACACACACACACAGACACACACACACACACACACACACACACATCATCATCATCATCATCAATAGGCATAATAGTACAGACTTCCACCCACGCATACATACATGAATGAGTGCACACAGGTATATAATATGTATGTATGTATGTATACCACACACACACACATACACACACACACACACACACATCATCATCATCATCATCATCAATATGCATAATAGTACAGACTTCCACCCACGCATACATACATGAATGAGTGCACACAAGGTATATAATATGTATGTATGTATGTATGCCACACACACACACATACACACACACACACACACACACACACACAAGGCAAGGGTGGTGACTATATCTTTGATTCAACCAACTAGGTCAGACCTGCATGCCACTCCTTATAAGGCTGATGACGCGGCGGTGTTACAAATACAACTTGTCATGCATACATACTGACACGGGCGGATGTTAACACACACACACACACACACACACACACACACACACACACACACACAGACACACACACACACACACACTTACAGGTTACAACACAATAACTGTCGCGTTCCATCTAAGGCACGTAAGTACTCGCATCTCATATGTTCGATGACAGGAGACAAAAAGGAATGTAATCAGATCATTGTTGCCTCGCTGTCCTTGAGGTAGGAACGCGGGATTAGCCACAACGAACGAGCGTGATATATCGTACATTATGTCTCTCCTCCTCCTCCTTCTCCTCCTCCTCCTCTTCCTCTTCTCCTCCTCCTCTTCTCCTCCTCCTCCTCTTCCTCTTCTCCTCCTCCTCCTCTTCTCCTCCTCCTCCTCTTCTCTTTCTCCTCCTCCTCCTCCTCTTCTCCTCCTCCTCCTCTTCTCCTTCTCCTTCTCCTCCTCCTCCTCCTCCTCCTCCTCCTCCTCCTCCTCCTCCTCCTCTTCTCCTCCTCCTCCTCTTCTCTTTCTCCTCCTCCTCCTCCTCCTCCTCCTCCTCCTCCTCCTCCTCCTCCTCCTCCTCCTCCTCCTCCTCCTCCTCCTCCTCCTCCTCCTCCAGTAACCTCAAGCAACATAACTCATGACCAAATTCATTAAGAAAAACAACAAAAACAAGAAGGAAGCAACAACAGTAATAATTCTAAGCCTCCTTTTCTTTCCAGTTATTGTGTAATCGCGGCCTTATTTCTCTCTCTCTCTCTCTCTCTCTCTCTCCTCTCTCTCTCTCTCTCTCTCTCTCTCTCTCTCTCTCTCTCTCTCTCTCTCTCTCTCTCTCTCTCTCTCTCTCTCTCTCTCTCTCTCTCTCTCTCTCCATGCATGCAGAACCGTAATCACCCTACATAATTTTATTTTATTTTATTATTATATTTTTTTTACAGTCGCCCAAGAGGAATTTACCAGCCGACCACCATCCCAGGTCACACACCACACACACACACACACACACACACACACCTCCTTCAGATTAACGAGCCTTGGCTGCATTTGGACTGCCGCCTTAATGAAGTGTCCGGGTAAAGTAGTGGCGGTTGTCGCTGAGTTATCGTATTGGGCGGGGCAAGACAAATGAGGGAGGCGATGTCTTTTTAACCTATATAGGATGGGTATGAGAGAGGAGGGTGTGTGAGGGTGTGTGTGAGAGAGGGTATGAGGGAGGGTATGAGGGAGGGTGTGAGGGTGTGTGTGAGAGAGGGTATGAGGGAGGGTATGAGGGAGGGTGTGAGGGTGTGTGTGAGGGTGTGTGTGAGGGTGTCAGGTGTAAAAATGGGAGGTGTTTGTGATGTAAAAAAAATAATAATAATAAATAAAGTATTGCCGCCAGCAGGAGAAGGAAGAGGGAGGAGGAGAAGGAGGAGGAAAGGAGCATAAAGAGGAAGAGGAGGAGAAAGAGGAGGGAGGGTGTGTGTTATGGTGTGTTAAGGAGGTGTGGAGTGTGTGGTGTAGGAAGATTAATGCGTGTAGTAGTAGTAGAGTAAGAGTAGTAGTAGTAGTAGTAGTAGTAGTAGTAGTAGTAGTAGTAGTAGTAGTAGTAGTAGACGTAGTAGTAGTAGACAGTAGTAGTAGTAGTAGTAGTAGTAGTAGTAGTAGTAGTAGTAGTAGTAGTAGTAGTAGTAGTAGTAGTAGTAGTAGTAGTAGTAGTAGTAGTAGTAGTAGTAGTAGTAGTAGAGGAGTAGTCTAATGTATAGTGGTGAGGAAGATGAAGAGAAAATAACATGGAAATTATTCAGCTATGAAATCTATAAGCAGAACGACTTGGGAGTAAAAATACATACCAATAAATACATTACAATGACAAGTGTCCACAACTGAAAAATATCTGACAAAACGGTGTATTACATGTCATAAAATCCGGCCCACCTGCATGTCATATCTAGTAACACGCCCGCATCACACACACACACACACACACACACACACACACACCCGTATCCCTCACACACACACGTCTCCTCCTCTCTCTGTCTCACTCCTGCTGGTAGTATGCTTCAGATGATGACAGTGCAGGCCGCCTCTTATACAACGCCCCTTGCCGCGATCTGATTACAGGCTACAAGGTGTTCATTTCAGACCCGCTGCCTGCCTGCCTGCCTGCCTGCTCGTGCACAATGGTAGAAATAACGACTCCACGCGCCCCCAAAGACTTGTCATAGGGGGGTTTGGGGTGAGGGGTTTGAGAGACTTGTCATACGGGGGGGTTGGGGGTTGGATTAAGGGGAGTGGCGCAGGGACTTATGGGTTGATTGTGTTTATATGATTGTGTGGTTGTGTTCTGAGCACTGACTTCATTATCAAGGCGGTATGAGGTAGTCCAACACACACACACACACACTGTCACACACACACACACACACACACACACACACACACACACACACACACACACACACACACACATACTGCACACACACACACACACACGCAGGTCACTCATAATTAAGCAAGGCAGGACGGCAAGGGTAATGACCAACGCTTTACCGCCTTTCCCTATACACTGTTTCTACTTCTCTCCTCCTCTGACTCTTCCCTCATCACATATACATGAATATTTACATCAAATTTTCGATCTGAAAGTAATATAAACAAGAAACAAATATCAATGCTTTCTAAATACAGATAAGTATCATTTATGTTTATGAACTTTAAGTAAACAACCTTTAGTAAGGAGAGAAAGCGACATCTCTTGCTGTAAATTACCGAAGGTGAAAATAAACAGCGCTAGACTTTGATATCCACAAACATAAGCGTCGAGAAAAGTGTTAAATACATACACACTAAGCACCGTTAAGTCTGTTTTCATAAGATTTTCTCTACCTGAGGCTTATTGACATTTCTCTGACTTATTCTTAACATCTGGCCACATATTTGTACATCATGTAAACCAGAGAGGCGATTCCTGTTTTGAGATATTTGAAATTGAACCTGTGATAGCAATCTAGACAGCAAATATATAAAAATCGAGCCGCGTAATAAGAACAAAAATTTATGATTGTTAGTGCAGGAAGCAAACTAAGAAGTATATATGCATGATTTCCTCTCTCATTGTTTATAAAACGACACATTTTTCCTTGTTTTTCAGACCTTGAATATTCTGCTTTACATCCCAAAACAATATGAGAGAGAGAGAGAGAGAGAGAGAGAGAGAGAGAGAGAGAGAGAGAGAGAGAGAGAGAGAGAGAGAGAGAGAGAGAGAGAGAGAGAGAGAGAGAGAGAGAGAGAGAGAGAGAGAGAGAGAGAGAGAGAGAGAGAGAGAGAGAGAGAGAGAGAGAGAGAGAGAGAGAGAGAGAGAGGGAGGGAGGGAGGGAGGGAGGGAGGGAGGGAGAGAGAGAGAGGAGAGAGAGAGAGAGAGAGAGAGAGAGAGAGAGAGAGAGAGAGAGAGAGAGAGAGAGAGAGAGAGAGAGAAAGAGGAGAGAGAGAGAGAGAGAGAGAGAGAGAGAGAGAGAGAGAGAAGAGAGAGAGAGAGAGAGAGAGAGAGAGAGCGGAGAGAGAGAGAGAGAGAGAGAGAGAGAGAGAGAGAGAGAGAGAGAGAGAGAGAGAAGAGAGAGAGAGAGAGAGGAGAGGAGAGAGAGAGAGAGAGAGAGAGAGAGAGAGAGAGAGAGAAGAGAGAGAGAGAGAGGAGAGAGAGAGGAGAGAAGAGAGAGAGAGAGAGAGAGAGAGAGAGAGAGAGAGAGAGAGAGAGAGAGAGAGAGAGAGAGAGAGAGAGAGAGAGAGAGAGAGAGAGAGAGAGAGAGAGAGAGAGAGAGAACATACGACCAATACAAACACTTACCTTCACAAACACAAAACAACGATAATACTGAAAGTCGATCACACGGATGTCAGGGCCTCACAGCTGCCTCACCTCAGAGTGGCTAGCGTGTCACTCGAGAAGGCAGAGTGACATTAATACCCTGCACCACCACAACCAAGCAAGCGATCTGAGCCACTATGTAGTGACCGCGGGACGTGACTTGCTTGGTGCTTACGACAGCTTGCAAAGACACGACCTATTAACTAAAAATCTATTTATCCTTTCTCACTACCTACTTGTTATTATTATTTTATTTTTTACGTCACAAAGGACTGGCCAAGGGGAAAAAAATGGTACAAAAAGCCCGTTTTACCCCTTCACGCCCAGATCTTTCCTTTGCTATAAAAAAGTGTCTGTTGTCGAGCCATAAAATTACGAAAAGTGACTAAATAAACCAAATTAGTTAGTGGACATGGATATTAAACAGGTCATATATATATAAACATTGCTTATATTCATTAAAAATCATTTAATGGTGGTCAAATTACAATGGAAATTACGTTTTCTGGGCCTCAAGGGGTTAACTGCCTTATAAAGAAGACAGTAAGAGAATATAAAAAGAGGGTTGGGTCAATTTAGTTCGGGAGGTGTCTTGTCACTCCTCTCTTGAAAAAAAATAAGTCGTAGAAAGGTGGAAAAATTAAGGGTCGTTGTGCGATTTGAAGTAAAAGCAAGCGATGAAAACAAAAAATATCTCCTCAAAGACTGTTTTTTCATCTTCTTGAACGCTATTGTAAATTTAAAAGTGATAATGGATCTAGTTTGTGTACATGCATATGACGGTATTGACCTCAGAGCAAAGCCAACACGTCTGCTAAACCGCACGATCAATATTCATAAAGACGAGAAAATACCCACATATGTTTTGGTATTAGCATGATTCAAACTAACGGAGTGAATGCCATACCAGGAAGAGCGCTTGATCTGCCCCCTCGTGACGCACAATGACACTACACAACACGTAAACAATTATATATAATCAAAGGTGCAATGTCCTCCTAATGCGTTCACTATTACACCAAGGATAGTTACTTATTTTAATGCTACATACCCCAAAAAAGCAGTGTTTTCAATGGTTTTAGCTAGTTGTTGATGAAATGTAGTTTTTTTCTAATCAAAGGTGCAATGTCCTCCTAATGCGTACACTATTACACCAAGGATAGTTACTTATTTTAATGCTACATACCCCAAAAAAGCAGTGTTTTCAATGGTTTTAGCTAGTTGTTGATGAAATGTAGTTTTTTTCTAATCAAAGGTGCAATGTCCTCCTAATGCGTTCACTATTATACCAAGGATAGTTACTTATTTTAATGCTATATACCCCAAAAATGTAGTGTTTTCAATGATTTTAGCTAGTTGTTGATGAAATGTAGTTTTTTTTCTAATCAAAGGTGCAATGTCCTCCTAATGCGTACACTATTACACCAAGGATAGTTACTTATTTTAATGCTACATACCCCAAAAAAGCAGTGTTTTCAATGGTTTTAGCTAGTTGTTGATGAAATGTAGTTTTTTTTCTAATCAAAGGTGCAATGTCCTCCTAATGCGTACACTATTACACCAAGGATAGTTACTTATTTTAAGGCTACATACCCCAAAAATGTAGTGTTTTCAATGGTTTTAGCTAGTTGTTGATGAAATATAGTTTTTTTCTAATCAAAGGTGCAATGTCCTCCTAATGCGTTCACTATTACACCAAGGATAGTTACTTATTTTAATGCTACATACCCCAAAAAAGCAGTGTTTTCAATGGTTTTAGCTAGTTGTTGATGAAATGTAGTTTTTTTCTAATCAAAGGTGCAATGTCCTCCTAATGCGTTCACTATTACACCAAGGATAGTTACTTATTTTAATGCTACATACCCCAAAAATGTAGTGTTTTCAATGGTTTTAGCTAGTTGTTGATGCAATGGGTTTTTTTCTAATCAAAGGTGCAATGTCCTCCTAATGCGTTCACTATTACACCAAGGATAGTTACTTATTTTAATGCTACATACCCCAAAAATGTAGTGTTTTCAATGATTGCTAGTTGTTGATGAAATATAGTTTTTTTTCTAATCAAAGGTGCAATGTCCTCCTAATGCGTTCACTATTACACCAAGGATAGTTACTTATTTTAATGCTACATACCCCAAAAATGTAGTGTTTTCAATGATTTTAGCTAGTTGTTGATGAAATGTTTTTTTTTCTTCTAATCAAAGGTGCAATGTCCTCCTAATGCGTTCACTATTACACCAAGGATAGTTACTTATTTTAATGCTACATACCCCAAAAATGTAGTGTTTTCAATGATTTTAGCTAGTTGTTGATGCAATGTTTTTTTTCTTCTAATCAAAGGTGCAATGTCCTCCTAATGCGTTCACTATTACACCAAGGATAGTTACTTATTTTAATGCTACATACCCCAAAAATGTAGTGTTTTCAATGGTTTTAGCTAGTTGTTGATGAAATGTAGTGTTTTTCTAATCAAAGGTGCAATGTCCCCCTAATGCGTTCACTATTACACCAAGAACAGTTACTTATTTTAACCCCTTGAGGCCCAGAACGTAATTTCCATTGTAATTTGGGTATCATTAGACGATTTTTAATAGATATAAGCAGTATTTTATAGATATGACCTGCTTAGTGTCCTTGTTGACTTGCTAGTAGGGTATATTCAGTAAGTTTTTGTTATTTTATGGCTCGACAACAGACAATTATTTATGGCAGAGGAAAAATCTGGGCGTGAAGGGGTTAATGCTGTATACCCCAAAAATGTAGTTTGCTCAATGATTTTAGCTAGTTATCGATGAAATGTAGGTGTTTTTTGCAAATTGAAGTATAGACACCTAATTACAGCTTAATTCCAACCTATAAATAGCTGTATGTATAACTAATAAGTGCGTATACCAAAATCTTGCGTACATATTATGATAGGATATGATATAAGGCATAGCTTTAAATAGATATTCTTGGGACAGAGGACATCTCTAGCTTTACGAACATGTATTGCCTTTACTCTATGTACAACAGTGTCTATATTGCCCACATGTATATTTTATGCTGTATTTACTTTAGTACTTAAGTTCACTCCCTCATGTCTGTATATTACTATCAGTATTTGTATATTCTGTATGCCTGAGTGAAAATTAAATTATTATTATTATTATAAATCCATCTATCTTCTAAGTCAACTGTAACTGTCGTGTAACTGTGATAAATAACTGATTCAATAAAAAAAATAGCCTAAACCATAGTGTAGAGTCACCCTAATCATAAATCTGAATATAATAGTAGTGTGTTTTTTTTCTTAATTAGCGCGAACAATCCTTCATTTTCAAACCCTTGTGTCGTCTGAGCGTGATCATTGTAAAGGCTTTCGTATTTCCGCTTGTGTGTGTGTGTGTGTGTGTATGTGTGTGTGTGTGTGTGTGTGTGTGTGTGTGTGTGTGTGTGTGTATGTATTCATCTAGTTGTATTTTACAGTGTGTGTGTGTGTGTGTGTGTGTGTGTGTGTGTGTGTGTGTGTGTGTGTGTGTGTGTGTGTGTGTGTGTGTTGTGTGTGTATGTGTGTATGTATTCATCTAGTTGTATTTTACAGTGTGTGGTGTGTGTTGTGTTGTGTATGTGTGTATGTATTCATCTAGTGTATTTTACAGTGTATGTGTTGTGTGTGGTGTGTGTGTGTGTGTGTGTGTGTGTGTGTGTGTGTGTGTGTGTGTGTGTGTGTGTGTGTGTGTGTGTGTGTGTGTGTGTGTGTGTGTGTGTGTGTGTGTGTGTGATGTC
>JACEEZ010012573.1:1242500-1247500 GCA_016584305.1 Chionoecetes opilio | reverse complement strand
TCACTCACCCATTACCCATCACCCCCCACCCATTCACTCACCCATTACCCATCACCACACACCCATTCACTCACCCATTACCCATCACCCCCCACCTATTCCCTCACCCATCACCCATCACCCCTCACCCATTCACTCACCCATCACCTCACACCCATTACCCATCACCCCACCCATTCACTCACCCATTACCCATCACCCTACATCAAGGCTTCCTCAATTCTCGCAACCCACTTTTGTTTTCACAATTCTCGCTAATAGGCTGCTAAAAAAAAGAGAAAAAAAAGTGATCGGATCATCTCATAAGTGGGCTTATGACCTTCCCCTGGTCAACCTGATTCCAAAAATGTGCCATATGAGGTGTTTGCGCCACGGGGGGCGGAACCTATACCACACACACATACACACAGACACACTTTCGCTTATATTATTATAGATTATTATTATTATTATTATTATTATTATTATTATTATTATTATTATTATTATTATTATCATTATTATTATTATTGATGTTGATTGTCATATTAGAAGTGCTGTTACCGCTGCTGGCAATGATGTCGTAACCTTAACGTTCACTATAACTCTCACACCACACACACACACCACACACACACACACACACACACACACACACACACACACACACACACACACACACACACACACACAACATCCATTAAAAATGTCTCAGAATAAATCAAAACCGTCTATTATCTCAAAGGTTGGCAATTTCTGCGTATATAGACAAAAACACCTGAACTTTTTGTGTAGTGGTAGTGGTGACCTTTCGAGCAGCCGCCCCTTGACCTTTACAATAAAATACTACGGGTAAACCACAGCCACTGATTGAGAAAACAAACAGTGGCGAGGAGAAAAACAGATGTGTGTGTGTGTGTGTGTGTGTGGGTGTTTGTGTGTGTGTGTGTGTGTGTGTGTGTGTGTGTGTGTGTGTGTGTGTGTGTGTGTGTGTGTGTGTGTGTCTGTGTCTGTGTCTGTCTGTGTCTGTGTCTGTGTCTGTGTGTGTGTGTGTGTGTGTGTGTGTGTGTGTGTGTGTGTGTGAGGCCGATGGTGACGCACTGCGGAGGGAAGCAAGAGGAGGAGGAGGAGGAGAAGGAGGAGGAGGAAGAGGAGGAGATGATGTGAGGTAAGGAGATGAAAAGTAGATAGAAATATAGATAATAAAGTTGATATATAAAGAAACAGTGAAGGAGGAGGATAAAGGAGGACTAGATCTGTTTATTATAGGTGGTAATTATAGTGTTGCTGGATCTTGCTAATAACGATCAGTCCAGAGAAAGTGAATGCAGTTTTCTTGACGCAGATACTTACACATATCTACTCGTACAGGGAATAAAAGTAAATGACAAATAAAAAGAAGCACAAATGGACAAAGTAACAAAAAAAAAAAGTACTTCAGCCCCATCCCCACAGCCCCTAACGAGACCCTTCCCGGGCACATCTGTTTTTATCTCCCGGGAGAGTCCATGACGGCAGACCATTGATCACGGCAGAATCCAGGTCACAAGTAGGTCACCTGAAGCCAATTACTACACTGCTCCCGCTAACAGAGTGGTTCTGGCGTCTTACATCACCTCACCCTGATTAGATGTTAACCCCTTCACGCCCAGATCTTTCCTTTGCTACATCAAATCGTCTGTTGTCAGCCATAAAATTAAGAAAAGTAACTAAATATACCAAATTAGTTAGTGGTCAAGGATACTAAACAGGTCATATCCATAAAATAATGCTTCTATTCACTAAAAATCGTCTAATGGTACCCAAATTACAATGGAAATTACGTTCTGGATCTCAATTGGTTAATAGCGGTGGGTTCCCTGGGTCCCCTGGAGGCTGCCGGGCGGTGACACACTCAGGGTTACTACACAGGGCGGCGGGCAGGTCATGGGAAGCCTGGGTGATGACGCGGGAAGCGGCTCACAAGGGAAGATCTGTCCATATGACTGATAACAATAAGGATAGCTCTAAAAAAGGTTTATTAAGTGTTCGCAGCATATCCAAGAAGAACAGAGACTTACTATAGCTATCAATTCACAGTTAAGTTTCGTATTAATACACGGTACAGATATCAGGTTGTAGCCTAGTACACGCTACTCAATACCCTGATGAGAGAGATTTGCGTTTACTGCGTCTCTCAAAATTAACTGACTATCTTGAGTAACTTGACTAACTTGAGTATTAAGAGTATATTGATCTAGTAAATAGTTATAATCAAATGAGTCGTGGCGAGGCGATGAGGCAGGAACTGTGTCACGACCGCCGCGGTGTAATTGCCCGGCTAACGCTGAGCACCTAACGCCGCCTGGACGCCCAATTACCGATTAGGGTGCAGTTCCCCCCCTCCGGCGTGTGGGAAGGCGACGCGGCTGTGTGGGTGTCCGGAAGGCTGAATGAAATGGTCATCATCTGCCTGTCGGAGCACCGGAGCACCGAAGCACCTTGAAATGAGTTTTGCCATAGTTATGTTTCCTTTTCTCATCTACAGTCTCCAGAGTTACAGTGTTGCCCTTGTACATTTCACAAACCAAAGACTGACGGAGAAATACTACAGAAAATCAGCCCTTTCATCGCAATATAATAGAAAAAAAAGGAAAAAAACCTTATGTTTATCAGATTATTTTCCTCTCCATGTCTCTGCCGCTTTATTATTCCTTCATAACGCGGCTTAGTGTTATTTGTGGGTCTGTTTCTTGGCTACCTAAATGGCTCATGCATCCATTCACGAATCTGTGACAAATTTTTTTGTGTGGAATTTCTCGCAAAATTGTAAGGTTAAATTCCCAAATTCAAGGTCCCCTGCAAATTTTGCGATAAATTTTTGAAATCTCAAATTTCATGAAAATTAATCCATAAGGTCTATTTGGCATGCTGAACACGAATCTGGGGTTAGTTTTATGATTACTTCAATTCTAAACCATTATTTCACCTATCTTTCCCTATAAACAAATGAGAATAATCATAATTACCCTTTTACTGGCTGATGCTGGTCTCCTACGTCAACATGGCATAAATCCACACCATAAATCAAGTAAGGGCCATCCGGTTACCATATCTACCACCGCTGCCGTATCTCTACACAATCACAACTCCATGGATGTGTCTTGAGGTGTAGCAATTCATCGTCCTTATCAACCTACGCAACAAACAGGGACCTTCAGACTGTCTCTTTGGGGCCAAAAACACATCCTGACGCTGATGTCTATTTTGGGCAGGACCTCTCCCCCCCCCCCTCCTTGTGCCGCCCTGTGTAGGTGTGCCGAACTGTGACCTGATCTACAGCCTGGCTCCCCTGTCCCTGTGAGGTCGAGTGTGGCCTCCTGCACGTCCAGATTGCCCGCCGATACTCCCACAACCGGGGGCGGCGCAGATCCCTGGTATGTGGCGGAGGGTCGAGACGGTCCCAGTGTGAGGGCTTGACGGCGAGACATCTTGACAGGTCGTCGCAGATTGGAGAGTGTGGGAAGGAAGGAAATTAAGGGAAACATACGGATACCTATCAAATTATGTCATTGTTCTTCTGAAAACGATCAAATTATGGCAAAGTTCTTCTGATAACGATCAAATTATGGCAAAGTTCTTCTGAAAACGATCAAATTATGGCAAAGTTCTTCTGAAAACGATCAAATTATGGCAAAGTTCTTCTGAAAACGATCAAATTATGGCAAAGTTCTTCTGAAAACGATCAAATTATGGCAAAGTTCTTCTGATAACGATCATATTATGGCAAAGTTCTTCTGATAACGATCAAATTATGGCAAAGTTCTTCTGAAAACGATCAAATTATGGCAAAGTTCTTCTGAAAACGATCAAATTATGGCAAAGTTCTTCTGATAACGATCATATTATGGCAAAGTTCTTCTGATACCTATCAAATAATGTCATTGTTCTTCTGAAAACGATCAAATTATGGCAAAGTTCTTCTGATACCTATCAAATAATGTCATTGTTCTTCTGAAAACGATCAAATTATGGCAAAGTTCTTCAGAAAACGATCAAATTATGGCAAAGTTCTTCTGAAAACGATCAAATTATGGCAAAGTTCTTCTGAAAACGATCAAATTATGGCAAAGTTCTTCTGAAAACGATCAAATTATGGCAAAGTTCTTCAGAAAACGATCAAACTATGGCAAAGCTCTTCTGAAAACGATCAAACTATGGCAAAGTTCTTCAGAAAACGATCAAACTATGGCTGGTTCTAAGTTCTTCTGATAACGAGAACCCACCTGACGAGGAGAATGAACAAGGGGTCCCGAGAGCCTAGGTGACGCCTCCGCCCGCCTCCATGTCAGCCAAAGGTCGCCACTGCCGCATATGGGACACACGACAGCCTCGCCCTTATCAATTTTTTGCCCTTTCAACATCTTCCGCCTTTCCTTAAGGATTCCTTCCCCTTGTGGATCAATTTCCTCGTCCCCAATAAGTAGCTTTGTCTCGAGTTCGCCTTCTACGAGTGAGTCATAAATTCCTGCTTTGTAAACCCTTTTAATAACTATCATGTAAAACGTCCTTCAAATTTATTTCTTCTATTTTCTACATCTATTTTCCATTTTCTTCTATTATAATGATCTATTCTTTTTATTTTCTTCATAGTTATGTTCGTCTCAAAAGCCAAAGTGTTACATGAAAAATGACTCAATATCTTTCTTTCTATCCAAAGTATCTGTTTTTCATAGGAGGACAAAATATGTGAGCAGAAAGGCTACTCACTCATATTATGCTTTATATCAGCTTATATTTCCTTTGCTTTATATTAGCCTTTATATCATATGCTCATATACATATATTTTGCTATATCAAAGCGTAGGCAGAGAGCATACAAGATAACACAGCAGTTTAAGAACACAAACTATAGTGGCGTACAGACGGAGCCATAACCAGGGCCGCTATAACTATAACACTATAACTATAATAACTATCACACTATAACTATAATAACTATCACACTATAACTATAATAACTATCACACTATAACTATAAT
>JACEEZ010012573.1:1217500-1240000 GCA_016584305.1 Chionoecetes opilio | reverse complement strand
TCTCTCTCTCTCTCTCTCTCTCTCTCTCCTTCTCTCTCTCCTTTTTTCTCTCTCTCTCTCCTCTTTCTCTCTCTCTCTCTCTCTCTCTCTCTCTCTCTCTCTCTCTCTCTCTCTCTCTCTTCTCTCTCTCTCTCTCTCTCTCTCTCTCTCTCTCTCCTCTCTCTCTCTCTCTCTCTCTCTCTTCTCTCTCTCCTCTCTCTCATATTTACCTGTCGCCTCCTTCTCATTACCTCCGATACCCGGCTCTCCTGTGAGCTAATTCTTCCTGTCACTTTACGTTTCTCCGCCGTGTGACTCCAGATTCCTTGTGTGTTTACCCATTCGACTCCAGTTACTCCCTACTCACCGACCCATGATCCTACCAGTCCACTCTCCCTACTCACCGACCCATGATCCTGCAGTCCACTCTCCTATCTCACTGACCCATGATCCCAGTCCACTCCAGGAATCCCTTGCTTGAAGTCTATGCACTGAGGCGTAAAGTGAAGACAGGAGGAGAAGGTTCACTTAAGACTCTTAGTTTAAAGCATATATATTCGTAGAGAAACAAGGCTTGGCAATGGAGACGGTCTGTGTGTGGTGAGTTAAAATTAGTTAGTTAAACAGTTGAAGTTAAAATGTGAGGAGTTAATAAGGAAGTTAAATAAGGTTATAAGTTGAAGTTCAAAGTTAAGGAGGAGTTAATAAGGAAGTTAAATAAGGTTATAAGTTGAAGTTAAAAGTTAAGGAGGAGTTAATAAGGAAGTTAAATAAGGTTATAAGTTGAAGTTAAAAGTTAAGGAGGAGTTAATAAGGAAGTTTAATAAGGTTATAAGTTGAAGTTAAAAGTTAAGGAAGAGTTAATAAGGAAGTTAAATAAGGTTATAAGTTAAAGTTAAAAGTTAAGGAGGAGTTAATAAGGAAGTTTAATAAGGTTATAAGTTGAAGTTAAAAGTTAAGGAGGAGTTAATAAGGAAGTTAAATAAGGTTATAAGTTGAAGTTAAAAGTTAAGGAGGAGTTAATAAGGAAGTTAAATAAGGTTATAAGTTGAAGTTCAAAGTTAAGGAGGAGTTAATAAGGAAGTTTAATAAGGTTATAAGTTGAAGTTAAAAGTTAAGGAGGAGTTAATAAGGAAGTTTAATAAGGTTATAAGTTGAAGTTAAAAGTTAAGGTTGAGTTAAAATGTTATAGTTACAAGTCAAGGAAGAGGCTAAATAAGGAAGTTAAATCAGGTTAATAAAAAAAAAGATAAAGTTAAAAGTTAAGGATGAGTTAAAAAGAGGAGGAAGAGTTGCAAGTCTCCTGAGTCTCCTCCCAACCCATTCAGATAAGACACCACGTGCCACATTCTTAACTACCTTGTTTACACTCCAATGGGCATCTCCCACCTCCCCCGTCACCCCCTCGCTGCCAGAAGCCGTTTTGGCGTGAATAGTGTCCCTCCGCCAGCCACAGTCCCGCCCTCTGTCCCGTGTTTTAGCAGTCTCCAATGTTATGTTGTTTTGTGGGCCGTAAAGAAGCCACACATAATTAGCCTTTGTTGGTGTGTCATGTATAGCGGCGACATCACTACAGATGGCGGGGTGACGGGGGAATGAGGGGTCGGGTTGACAGGATGACAGTATGGGAGGACAGGCGCTCACACTGAAAAAATGTAGCCATCTGAAGTGTGACTCACCCACCACCACCACCACCACCACCTGGCTAGATACATTTTACATTTTAATTTTTTACATTACAACGGACTGTCCAAGAGAAAAATATATTAAAAAGTAACAAAAATGCCGCTTCAAAAAAGTTGTCACGCGCATCCAAAACCAGAATGTTCTTGTAAGTTCAGAAAAGAAGATAACCTCTCTCTCTCTCTCTCTCTCTCTCTCTCTCTCTCTCTCTCTCTCTCTCTCTCTCTCTCTCTCTCTCTCTCTCTCTCTCTCTCTCTCTCTCTCTGCAAAACTGTGTAATTTAATTTATGTAGCTATTATCTTGAAAATAATTGTATGTAACGAATAACCACTGCCGGTGGAAATAAACTTTATTATTATTATTATTATATTATTATTATTATTACTCTCTCTCTCTCTCTCTCTCTCTCTCTCTCTCTCTCTCTCTCTCTCTCTCTCTCTCTCCTCTCTCTCTCTCTCTCTCTCTCTCTCTCTCTCTCTCTCTCTCTCTCTCCACTCCTATTCATATAAGACTATGGCCGCCGCGGGACTACAGTCTTAGTCATTAGAATACTTTCATGCTGCTGATCATTTTTCACTTTGCATTACTTCTCAGACAAAGGCCAGCTAACGAGGTGCCGCAGCCCCCCGCCTAGCCCCCCCGCCTCGCAATCTCCCGGTCGTTGCCTGCGGGGACTCATATGAACACGTCACAACCCCGGCCGGCGCTCCTCGATCCCAGGGTACTCGACGTAAGCCCTCAACACAATATGCTCCCTGACTTACCGACTGTTACTTCATAGGTGTAAATTAACTTCCCAATTATCCTTTAATCGTTCTAGCGCCCTATGAACAATCTCTCCCCAACACTACGGTCCTGTCTCTTATCTAAAGCCTCCGATAACTTTCTATTTAGTTTCGTAATATATTTTCGGTAACTGGGCATTAATCGCGCACTTATCCCTTAAACAATGTAGCTTAGTGGTACAATGCGGGGATATTGATAAGTAACCCGTCACCTAGCCGTACCCTGAACCCGACCTGCGCAAGACCCAAGACCTTTTTAGCCATGCCATCCGATAGAGGAGACACCCACCCGTCCGTACCCTGCGAGAAGCTCTGATGACCCGCCACGACTCCTGAGCGGGGCACGAAGGGGTTTGGCATGCATAGCGCCCCTAGCCAGCACACACAAGGCAGCAGAACACATGAGAGTAACAGAAACAATGCAGTGCTTTTCTTGGCCCTAAAGAAGCATCGCCAATCAGGGGCAAGAACAACGACGGTAAACAGAAATAATGCAGTGCTTCTTCTTGGCCCTAGAAGAAGCATCGCCAATCAGGGGCAAGAACAACGACGGTAAACAGAAACTAATGCAGTGCTTCTTCTTGGTCATATAAGAAGCATCGCCAATCAGGGGCAAGAACAACGACGGTAGACAGAAACAATGCCGTGCTTCTTCTTGGTCATATAAGAAGCATCGCTAATCAGAGGCAAGAACAACGACGGTAAACAGAAATAATGCCGTGCTTCTTCTTGGTCAAATAAGAAGCATCGCTAATCGGGCTTCAGAGGTGGCCGGTGCAGCACATATACGGCAGCAGGAGCACACGAGGGTAAACAAAAACAATGCAGCGCTTAGCCTTTGCCCTGGAAGAAGAATCGCTAATCCGGGGCTTCAGTGATGGGCGGTGTGGTGTGTGTGGTGTGTGTGGCGGGGAGGATGGAGCACAGAGGCGTAATCTCCCCAGTGATGGATTCCTCCCGCCCGCCAAGAATCTGGTAAAATATTAATGATCTTGCCTCAAATGTACCTCAGTGTCATTCCCACTCGACACAGTCTCGCTAAGGAACGTCTGCGTCATCTACATAAGTGTGTGTGGCTGTCAGGACGAGCCGGGTGGCGCCATCACTCTCTGGGGGACAAAGTTGATGTATTCACATGTATAATTAAACAAAGAAGACGTTTGCCTTTAATAGTCCTCGAGGTATAATTTTCTGCAATATACTTTTAGTGAGTTTGTACCCAGGAGGAATATATGAATCAGAGAAGAAGAGGAAGTATTCGGCGTTGAGCGCATGCCACTCCATAATTAAGTCTGAGACAAAGACTGTGCAGGTTTTACGAGGGATCAAGATTGTGTATAGGGGGAGGGGGGGGGAGACAGGGGTCGTTACGTTAGGAAGACAATGTCCAATCCAATTACGGTTCCAGCCAGACCTGACCTAACGAGAAGCCAAGCGGTGAAGTATACAACAAAATCAGCTCATCAGATAGATACATTGAGAAAGTCTGACCACCGCTGACACACTTCTGTTATTTAATGTGTGAAGACTTTAACCCTCACACACACACACACACACACATACACCTACACACACACACACACACACACACACACACACACACACACACACACACACACACACACACACACACACACACACACACACACACACACACACACCTACACCCCCTCCAACCTGCGCCTCAAATCACTCCGCTACGCCACGGGGGCAGTCACCTGTCGACCACAACTACAATTTATGGAGGACTGGTGAAGGAAAGTAGAGAGAACCGCGAAAAAAAGACTCTATCCTGGGAGATAACTTCATCACTGTCTTGGCGTGTTTGAGACCCAGGGGAGAGTACTGGAGGAACCCGCAGGACCCGCAGGACTCCGCGATACCCATTCTTCACGGTGAGGGTAGTCAGGGTACGGGTTTAGAGTCCTGCGGCGAGTCCTTTGCACCCATCCCTCGCACCCTGTATACCTCAACCTTCTGCCCGTTAAGAGGTGCTAGTAACGTCATCTAGATAGGAGACAAGACAAAGTGTGTGATGGAAATGTAGCTAAAAGTGAGAAAATTGCAAAAAACTGTGATTTAGATGATGAGAGAGAGAGAGAGAGAGAGAGAGAGGAGAGAAGAGAGAGGAGAGGAGAGGAGAGAGAGGAGGCGAGGAGCGAAGGAGCAGAGCCAGCCAGCAGCCAGCCAGCGAGAGAGAGAGAGAGAGAGAGAGAGAGAGAGAGAGAGAGAGAGAGAGATTGACTGTCATAAAGGCATCCAACATTAGAATTTGAGGCGATTAAGTAACAAATAGACGGTTTTTAATACGATTTCTCTCATTAAACTTTTGGCAGGTAATCTTAAGCCTGGAAACTTAGCTCTGTGATTCTTACTCTCTTATGTTAAGGGCACGAAGCCACGAGGCCGCCCGCTGCGAGGGTAAGGTCGAGGAAGCAGGGTGACGTGTGACTTTCTCTATACGTTCTGACATAAATCTTTGGAGCTTCGTGGAAACAAGGCTGAGTCTATGACGGTGTTTGTTACTTGCTGTTCAATGGTTAAACTCGACCACCAATACAGGTAAAGATACTATAAGAAATTCTATATAAAAATACTCATATTATAACTATTTACTATTTTTGTTTATCTTCGACCACTCTTGTAAGTTCAGAAAAGAAGATAACCTCTCTCTAATACATGTAAAAACACTAAGAAATTTGATATAAAAATACTATTACTATAACTACTATTTTTCTTTATATATGTGGTTAGGATTATATCTCATGAATATTATTAAGTTTGATAATAATAATAAAAAAACAATTTTACCCGAAGGCATCGTAAAAAAATCTAGAAAATACTATAAACAGAAGTAAATTAATTAAGTACTAAAGCAAAGAAAAGATAATATAATAAGTTTAAGAATTTAGAATGAGAATTTTTTTGCGTAAATATGGTAGTTGGTAGTTAATCACAGGTAGTTAGTAGAAGTTATGGTAGTTAATGGTGTCCCGTCAGATTTATAGCACTACCTTGCCCCTAACTGGTAATCAACTTGTTATATACAGGTAGCAGTGGCCTTTAAACCCCCCTGATACTGTTGTGACCCGGACCTAACCCGCCGTCATGCTAGAAACGGCCGGGGATCTGTGAGGCGTGACCTAGCGTGACCTAAGAAACTGTGCACGACTTAAAGGTAGTGAGATCTCCCCCCAAAAAAAATAATTACTAACCTAACCTAACCTTGTAAAATTTTAGTTATATTTTACTAACCTAACTGACTTTACTAACTTGCATTACCCCTACTACCGCAAGATGACCAGTAATCCTCCTTCATGTGATGTGGTAGGTATTCACTGTGTTTAAAGGGCTGAGAGTGTCAAGTATGTCCGTGTTGATATATGAAGGTTGAATATTTTACGCTGAGGAATGTAGAAAATATAAATAAGTATCTGGAGTGAAAATAATGAGATCGTACCCGGCGTGAACCCTAATGAGAGCTATCAACTATGTGCATTGCGTTCTCTCTCTCTCTCCTCTCTCTCTCTCTCTCTCTCTCTCTCTCTCTCAATGATCCCGGATTTACCTATATTATACTCGTGATTGTATTTATGACGCCTCGACTCATCTGATAACGAAGAATAAGATAAATCGAGTTTCCTTTATACAGAAGCTTGTCGTATATAGTGAGTGTGTGTGTGTGTGCGTGTGTGTGTGTGTGTGTGTGTGTGTGTGTGGTGTGTGTGTGTGTGTGTGTGTGTGTGTGTGTGTGGGTGTGTCGTCCTCTCCTACAAACACCATACAAACACCACACACACACACACACACACACACACACACACACACACACACACACACACACACACACACACACACACACACACACATAAAAAAAGGAAAAAACACTGACCCCACACGGAATGCAAAACGCGGCGACACCACAAAACACACTCAGTATCTTTCCCTCGTAAAAAAAAATAGTCCTTCGAGCGGAACCAAGGAGACTGTGATGCCCCTGGAGAGAAAGCGTGTCCGTCCTGGGGTCAAAGAAGAGAGAAAAACATAGGACGAACGAGGACAATGCAATGTGGGGAAGGGAAGGGAAGGCAGGAAGGGTGAAAGGTCGATGGAGGGATAGATGGGTGATAGGATAGTTAAGCGAATAAGTAGCGATAGAAAAGCCATTTAAACACTAAAAATAATTATAATAAGGGGATATAAAGGGATAGTTAATGGGTAATAGGATAGTTAAGGGAATAGGTAGCGATAAAATACCCATTGTAAACACTAAAAATAAATCTAATAGGGATTAAAGGGATAGTTAATGGGTGATAGGATAGTTAAGGGAATAGGTAGCGATAGAAAAGCCATTTAAACACTAAAAATAAATATAATAGGGATATAAAGGGATAGTTAATGGGTGATAGGATAGCTAAGGGAATAGGTAGCGATAGAAAAGCATTAAACATAAAACAAATATAATAGAATAAAGGATAGTTAATGTATACGATGTTGGATAGTGCGTAGAAAAGCATTATAACACTAAAACAAATAAAGGATATAAAGTATTAATGGGTAATAGGATAGTTAAGGGAATAGGTACGTATAGAAAAGCCATTTAAACTAAACAAATATAATAGGGATAAGGGATACAGTAATGGTAATAGATAGTTAACGAATAGGTGCCATAGAAATGCCATTAACCTAAATAGACTATAGGGGGATATAAAGGGATAGTTAATGGGTGATAGGATAGCTAAGGGAAGAAATGACGATAGAAAAAATATAATAAGCTTAAAATAAAGGTCTAATGTATCGATTCGTATGGTAAAGCATTTAAGCACTAAATAAGGTCTATATCGTTCTATGTATTAAGGTTATATCTTATAAGTAAAGTACTGCATGGATCTCATGTAGGTGACTAGGATGTACGAACTGTACAATAGTGACCCCATCAACGCGTGCCTCAGCAATGCTCCCCTTGACATGTGTGTGTGTGTGTGTGTGTGTGTGTGTGTGTGTGTGTGTGTGTGTGTGTGTGTGTGGTGTTGACTAGCAAGACTCAGATGACCGGTGCTAGTGAATCGTCCTTTTAGTGGTACGCCCGGCGGAGGTGTGTGTGTGTGTGTGTGTGTGTCGTGTGGTGTGTGGTGTGTGTGTAGGTGTGTTGGGTGGTAGAGTGGGTGTGTGTGGGTGTGTGTGTGGTAGTGTGTGAGTACGATTTGAGTCTGTCAGGCACAGTCAGTCAGGCAGTTCGGTCAGGTCAAGACGGAGGAGAGTTATGGTAGTGAGAGGAACACACACACACACACCACACACACACACACACACACACACACACACACACACACACACACACACATTCACAGTCATTACATCAAATCTGTGGTGGCATGAATGGTAAACAATCACTTTTAATACTCTGAATGCCCTGGCTTTTCTCTTCGTCATATTAATCAACTGCATAGCTCTATTACTTTCTCTTCACACATTTCTGATTTAAGTCTATTCTAAGATAAAAACCATCAAAACAACACACACACACACACACACACACACACGCTTTCTCTAAGACTCTTAAAACCAAACCTCTTGATTAGACAATATATTTGAACCCTTTTTTTTTTCTCTCTTCTCTGCCTCTTGTCTTTCTCTCTCGCTTTCCATTTTTTCCCTTGCCTGATAGCCGCTTCCTCAGACCCGCCAGATCCCCGCCGCGTACCCCCCCCCCCCCCCCCCCCCCCCCCCGAGGCTTTGTCTTGGCCGCGCAGGGAGAGAGGAAGGAAGGGCCAAAATAAAGACAAGATATTCGATGATTTATAGGGATGAAAATGGACTTAACGGTTAAATATGAGAGAAAAAAAGGGACTATTGATGAAGGATGATAGTAGTGTGGTGGTGGTGGTGGTGGTGGTGGCGGGAGGAGGTTAGTCATATATTTTCTTATTTCTCTTGTGGATTATTTATGAGTAGGAAAAAATCGAGAGGTGGGTCTTGGCAGCGTCGAATAAGGTACATAAATGCTACATATTTAAACCTTGACACCTCTGTAAGGATACTATTGGTATCATTAAAAACTGAATATGATTAGCTAGATTACACATAAAATACATGCAAACACCTATTACAAAATCGAAAACTAACAATCTACACAACAAGGGACTTCAACTTACTCTCACTAAAGAAAGACAGAGAAGTGATGCTGCCCAACAACTATCTATTTCTACTACTAATATGAAAGACAGTAGAAGTAGATAGGCCTGCCCACCAACTATCTACTTCTACTACTAATATGAAAGACAGTAGAAGTAGATAGGACTGCCCACCAACTATCTACTTCTACTACTAATATGAAAGACAGTAGAAGTAGATAGGACTGCCCACAACTATCTACTTCTACTACTAATATGAAAGACAGTAGAAGTAGAAGGACTGCCCACCAACTATCTACTTCTACTACTAATATGAAAGACAGTAGAAGTAGATAGGACCTGCCCACCAACTATCTATCTACTAATAGAGACGTAGAAGTAGATAGGACTGCCAACAACTATCTACTTCTACTGTCTTTCATATTTTCCATCTGCTTTCCCTTCCTCTCTCTCTCTCCCCTCTAACTTTCCAAAAACAACAACAACAACAACAACAACAACAACAACCTATGAGACCGCGATATAGTGGTTATTATCCTATTTATCCTGTCTTATTATATACCTTATCATATGTCTTATTATATGCCTTATTATATGCCTCTCATACCTGACTTATTAATTGCGTGTTTTCTGCCTAGTTTGTTTAGAATGTGTGCTTTTTTTATTTACCTGTGTCACCTATTTCCCTTTCTTTATAATTTCAGTATCTCCTTAATTTTTTCCTGATGCTCCTCGTCCTCGAATACTTCCCTTCCTTTCTCTTCCTTTGTCTACAACGTCTCTCTCTCTCTCTCTCTCTCTCTCTCTCTCTCTCTCTCTCTCTCTCTCTCTCTCTCTCTCTCTCTCTCTCTCTCTCTCTCTCTGATATCTGAATTCCTTGCACCTTCCCTCCATTAGCTCCTCAAGGACACGCATCTTAGGAACCTTCTCGCAGTGCCACATCGCTGAAGTAAACATCTCTATGAACCAACCCGACAAGAACCACCGACGCGACAGGACACTAAGATTGACACACACACACACACACACACACACACACACACACACACACTCACACACACAGAAAAAGAGAAGAAGTCAAGGAGAGATTGTCGCGATGATAAGCGCCAACCACAAACCCAAGTAAGATAGATTTCCTGTGATATTTTGTGTATAATGTAAAGTATACCGTGTGATTGCAAGATAGATAGCCTCACACACACACCACACACACACACACACACCTACACACACACACACACACACACCTACACACACACACACACACACACACTCTTGTTTCTCTTGTTTGTTTTGTTTAGAGGATAATGCCTCAGAGCCATAGTGATCTACCGCTGCTGCATATTAGTGTTGGCCGAAGCCACCCCCCCCCGGGGGGGGGGGGGTTACAAACCCCCGGCTGGCACCCGGTACCCATTCACTGCTGGGTGGACAGGGGCTAGGGATTTAAGAAAGACCACCCATCTATCTTTCGCTCCGCCCGGGGATCGAACCCGGGACTTCTCGGTTGTAAGCCGAGCGTGCTAACCACTACACTACGGAGTTCCCTCCGTAGTGTACACACACACACACACACACACACACACACACACACACACACACACACACCTGTATAGATATCTTCCAACTAGATACGACAACGTAATTTCAGTGACATGAGGTTTTGTATTCACCATCTCGGCACTCCACAGATTAACTCATAAGTCTTCAGTGAATAAGTTAATTTACATCAGTCTCTCTTGATGTTCAGAGGGGGTCAGTTGTTGCTCTTCTCACATGAACTCCTTTGCTTTCCTCAACCTTTCTTTATCGTATGCTTTGTGGCAAGGCTGTGTGTAACTCTTGGACAGTGTAACAAACGCCTCATTAGACACTGAAGCCACCTGACAACACACACACAGACACACACACACATACACCCCCCCCCACTAAGCTTTCATGTCCAAGCGAGGAGTGACATCGGCCTACACTGACATACGAATAATTGAGCTGAATGAGACTTGACATTCGCCAGTCAGGACGCGGGAGCAGCAAGAAGCGGTCACTAATTGCTATGCACAGCCGAGGGTCAAGGGCGAATGGCAGGCTTGGGGAGGCGGCTGACGTGGAGAATTAGGCCTGAGCCTGGGAAGGGTGTGTGACGACAAGACATAGACGTAAAGGGAATAGGAGCTATATATACAAGAGGCTGTGAGACCTACACGATGGTAGTTCCTGTAAACACGAAAGCAGACATTTGGAATTGCTTGTGTGTGGCAGAGAAGTGAAAATTAGGTAATTTTATGTAAGTATTAAATAGTCTACTAGTATTAAAGATAAATATGAGATTAATAACAGTGAAAATAGGTCATAATAATGTATGTATCAAATATTTTACTAGTGTTAAATTTAATATGGGATTAATAACACTGGCAAGCGATGGAGACAAAGACTTACACGTGCAGGCTATCATGCGTGAGTTTAAAGGGACGGTCCAAACAGGTGTGTGATTTAGCATACCTGAGGGAAGGAACTTGTGGCGGCGTGGTGCGTGGTGGTGTGTGCGTGGTGGTGCGTGGTGCGTGGTGCGTGCGTGCGTGCGTGGTGGTGCGTGTGTGTGTGTGTGTGTGTGTGTGTGGTGTGTGTGTGTGTGTGTGTGTGTGTGTGTGTGTGTGTGTGTGTGTGTGTGTGTGTGTGTGTGTGTGTGTGTGTGTGTGTGTGTGTGTGTGTGTGTGTATCCTGCCTCGTGGAATATTAATGAAGCCCGGACGGGACCTGCAAGTCACAGTCGCGGCAATAGCAACAGCACCTACGCACCCACGCCAACACGTGACACGCCCCCGCAACGCTAGGGACCAGGGGCACATCAGGGACCTCAGGGACATCCGTAAGGGGAGAGAAACGGCAGTGAATGTGGCTGAATGAAGAGAAACGGCAGTGAATGTGGCTGAATGAAGAGATACGGCAGTGAATGTGGCTGAATGAAGAGAGATACGGCAGTGAATGTGGCTGAATGAAGAGAGATACGGCAGTGAATGTGGCTGAATGAAGAGAGATACGGCAGTGAATGTGGCTGAATGAAGAGAGAAACGGCAGTGAATGTGGCTGAATGAGAAGATAACAGCAGTGAATGTGGCTGAATGAGAGAGATACGCAGTGAATGTGGCTGAATGAAGAGAGAAACGGCAGTGAGTTGTGGCTTATCTGAGATTACGTAGTGAATGTGGCTGAATTGAGAGAGAACGTTCAGTGAGTGTTGCTTGAATGAGAGATTACGTATGATGTGCTAATTAGAGAAACGATTGAGTGTGGTCTGAATGAGAGATGTGTAGTGAATGTGGCTGAATCTGAGAGAACGGCATGAGTGTTCTGAATATGAGATACCTATGTCTTATTGGCTGATGAAGAGAGAACGGCAGTGAGTTTTGCTTGAGAAGTGTTTTTTTTCTGGATCCTTTTACGCTACTGACACTAAGAATCACGTCTATGTGGCTTGATATAGCTTTATATTTTCTTCTATTTCTGAGCATTTCTATTGATTTTCTTCTATTTCTGAGCATTTCTATTTATTTTCTTCTATTTCTGAGCATTTCTATTGATTTTCTTCTATTTCTGAGCATTTCTATTTTTTTTCTTCTATTTCTGAGCATTTCTATTGATTTCTTCTATTTCTGAGCATTTCTTTATTTTTTTATTCTGATCATCTATTGATTCTCTATTCTGAGCATTTCTATTGATTTTCTTCTATTTCTGAGCATTTCTATTTTTTTTCTTCTATTTCTGAGCATTTCTATTGATTTTCTTCTATTTCTGAGCATTTCTATTGATTTTCTTCTATTTCTGAGCATTTCTATTGATTTTCTTCTATTTCTGAGCATTTCTATTGATTTTCTTCTATTTCTGAGCATTTCTATTGATTTTCTTCTATTTCTGAGCATTTCTATTGATTTTCTTCTATTTCTGAGCATTTCTTATTGATTTCCTTCTATTTCTGAGCATTTCTATTGATTTCCTTCTATTTCTGAGCATTCCTATATATTTTCTTCTATTTCTCAGCTCTTCTTGCAACAATCTTCACCATCACCATCCTCAAGGAAAAACATAATACCCTACAGGCGCTCTAGGCTTCAACGTAAAAAAAAATCAGTGTTCTTATTGATAATGACTGGTATTTACTTTACGTAGCTCCCTAGCCATGCATTCCTACACATACCCATAGTAATCCCGCCCTATGAGGAGTGCACTCTCAGAAATAAGAGGCATATTAAGGGTAGAATTGTTAAATCGCACCATCACTACCCTTTTTATACCCTATGTCCAGGCTGGCGGGTAGATGCTGCCGATTATACCCTTTATCTACCCTTTTTAGACGAGAGGGTTGAGAAAGTGTATATTTGCGTTTGTAAAAGGGTATATTTGGGGTTCGAAAAGGGTATATTTGCGTCGATCCGAAAGGTATATTTGTAAGGGTAGAAAAAGGGTACAGTATTTCATCACTACAAACACCCTTTTTCTACCCTTCTTTTCTAAGAGTGTGGGGTGAAGGGAAGGCGAGACCTGTACACCTTCCAACACCTGGCCCTACACTCCCTTAAACACCTACACTTACAAAACCGCAAATCTAAAATGGTAAACACCTTATGCGCTGGTGAATAAAAAATGGCTGTTTAAAACCCCATAAACCTTGAACAAAAGACAAAAAGAATAAGTCTCGGTGTTAAATCATATAAATAGCAAGGCATAACGTCTTATACAATATCATTCACTATTTACTCCATGCTAATGATATAATATTCACAACTGATTTGGGTGAGGTGTCTATGCTGTCTTATCCTTTGGGAGTATACTTAGGGTGCAGATTAGTAGCCCGCCTGACCGTGCATGCGACTCTAGCCTGAAGCACTTTCTGGATACGTCCCCAGCATACAAAACACCCGTCTCTCTGATCACTTACTACCCAGTCCTTCGTGGTTACCCCTTGCAGACACGCCACTGGCCACCACTAGCAAAAACGATACATATTTCTACTTCTTAAACGGCTAGCGGCTCCCTTTTTGTGTGTGACGAATGAGAGAGAGAGAGAGAGAGAGAGAGAGAGAGAGAGAGAGAGAGAGAGAGAGAGAGAGAGAGAGAGAGAGAGGAGAGAGAGAGAGAGAGAGAGAGAGAGAGAGAGAGAGAGAGAGAGAGAGAGAGAGAGAGAGAGAGAGAGAGAGAGAGAGAGAGAGAGAGAGTATATCCCCAAGGTTAAAGAAAGATTGCGTCATTTGCACTGCGGGATCCACACACACACACACACACACACACACACACACACACACACACACACACACACACACACACACATACACACACACACACACACACACACTAAATGCATTCCTTAGGAGAGACAAAGCTTCTTAGATTCTAGTCTTAGCTAAATGAAAGAAATAATGTAGCTACTCTGAAAGCTAAATGAACCCTTGTAGACGAATGACTAAACATAAAAATAATGACCTCGCTTGAATCTACTTGACCTCGGTGACCTTAACCCCATCTGTGTTTAGTTCATTCCTCTATAGGTGAAGAAATCAACATCGACAATAAAACACACAAAAAAGATGCATAGAAGTGTTAAAGAAATCTGATAATAGGAAATAAAGTCACAAATTGAGTTACGAATATAGAACACAATTGTATAAAGGTCAGGTTTCCGGTAGAGGAGAAAATATTTCCTTGGCACTAGTCTAGTCATACGAAGCCTTGACGAGAGAGAGAGAAGGGGGGAGCAGGCCTTTAAGGGGTGACTCATAAGGGTGTAAGGGTCACCTGGCGCCAAGGGAGGAAGGGAAGTGCTGGGGAAGGGGTGAGTGAGGCAAGGGCAGCGGCGGGGGAGGGGGCAATGCATGAGGGGGAGGGGGGGCAATGCATGAGGGGGAGGGGGGGCAATGCATGACGGGGAAGGGGGGCAATGCATGAGGGGAGGGGGGGTAATGCATGACGGGGAGGGGGCAATGCATGAGGGGGAGGGGGGGTAATGCATGACGGGAGGGGGGCATGCATGAGGGGGAGGGGGGGCAATGCATGAGGGGGAGGGGTAATGCATGAGGGGGAAGATGGTGTATTAACTCTAACTCCTTCACGCCCAGATCTTTTCTTTGCTATAAAAAATCGTCTGTTGTTAGCCATAGAATTACGAAAAGTAACTAAATATACCACATTAGTTAGTGTACAAGGATACTAAACAGGTCATAGTCATAAAACATTGCTTATAGTCACTTAAAATCCTCTAATGGTACCCAAATTACAATGGAAATTACGTTCTGGGTCTCAAGGGGTTAAGATGGCAGAATAAAGTGAAGCAAAGATATGATAGAAATGAAATAAATATGTACCGGCCATTGAAAAATAAAAAAAATTGCTGAATAAATTAAACGAAGATAAGATAGAGATGAAATAAATATGTACCGGCCATTGAAAAAATAAAAAAAATAGCTGAATAAATTAAACGAAGGTATGATAGAGAGGAAAAATATGTGTACAGGTCATTGATATAGAATAGTGGATAACTTTTGTGTATTAAAATGGAAGAATAAAGTGAACTGAAGATATGATAGCGAGGAAAAAAATACATGTACAAGCCATTGAAAAATAATAGTGGATGTCTTTTACCTGAAAAAATATAATTAGAAACTCCTGTGACGAGTCTACAGGTGATTAAAAAGAGAGAGAGGGTCGTGCTATGTTAGTAAAGATAAATGAGCAGCCATAAAATAATAGGATATCCTGTTTATAAAGGCTGAAAAGAAGTGACGAGGAGACGACGTTTTAAGAGAGGAGGAGGAATCATGAAGGAGCAGAGGTGAAGGAGCCGTGATTATGTGCCGTGCCTAACTCTCTTGCAGGATACACACACAGCGTCTTAGGGTCCCGAGAAGCGGTGGAGGAGCGTTGAGGGAGAGAGAGGTTGGGCAATAGGAGGACGCTCTTCAAGGACTTATGACGCGCCCTCTCGTGACCCAAGATGTGACCTTACGCATTCTACGACCTGGGCGCCACCTGGTCAATGATTTATCCCTCCCACCCGCACAACACTGCCCATAAAGGTGAAATGACCTCGAATAACTCATAAAAGAGGCGCATGATAGTTCCTCTTAACCCCTTGAGGCCCAGAGCGTAATTTCTATTGTAATCTGGGTACCATTAGACGATTTTTAGTGAATATAAGCAATATTTTATAGATATGACCTGTTCAGTATCCTTGTCGACTAACTAATTTGGTATATTCAGTTACTTTTCGTAATTTTATGGCTCCACAACAGACATTTTTTTTATAGCAAAGGAAATATCTGGGTTTGAAGGGGTTAATACATGCGGCTTCAGGGATCGAGGAGCGCCCAGGACGACACGGCGGCGCTGGGAGGCGTTGCACAAGAGCGGAAGGTGGGGGCAAGGTTGGAAATATGCCGGCCTGTTACGTCACCACTCCCGCGCTGCCTCCGACGCCACGACTCCCTCCTATCCCTGCCGCTTCATCTTTCCCGCCATGGCTGTCTTCTTAATGCCTTCCCGCTGAGCCTGCACACCCGCACTCCACCCAAGCCTCCATGCCTCTACAATGTATACGCCATCTTCAGTCTTCTACTGTACCTGTGGCTTCTGTATCTATAGCGCGCCAAGACAACTATAGGAATCCAAAGTAACTATAAACGGTAATGTATACTTAGTAGGAATCCAGCATGTGTGCAAAGTTACGTGTGATTCAACAGGCTTTACTATTTTGTCTTTTGTCATTGAGCGTCACGGGTAGTTATTTGTTCTTCCAGTATCAATGTTTCGTAAATATGGAAGTGATTATAACTTCTAAAAAACAAAGCATTGCCTATATAGTGTTCATGCTGTTGTTAGACGTGGGGCGCTACACACGAGAATACGCATATCAATGAATACTTTGGTCACTTTTCTGTGTAATGGCAAAAAAAGTTACCTCATCATCGAAAGAGTGGCAGATAATGATTGTACCGCGTCCATCAAACACACCTGAGACCTGAGCCTCCTCCTACACTCAGAAATAAGGGGTATATTAAGGGTAAATTGTTACATCGCATCATCACTACCCTTTTTAAACCCTATGTCCAGGCTGTAGGATAGATGCTGCCGATTATACCCTTCATCTACCCTTTTTAGACGAGAGGGTTGGAAAAGGGTATATTTGCGTCGATCCGAAAGGGTATATTTGTAAAGGTAGAAAAAGGGTAGCAGTATTTCATCACTACAAATACCCTTTATCTACCCTTTTCCTACCCTTTTTTTCTAAGAGTGTAGCGGCCAGGTGTTGGTTGCCCACACAGGCCAGCACAGGTGGGTCAAGTGGGATGCTAATATACATCGCCCCGCCCTCGCATCACGGCCCAGGTGTGCCTCTCTTACCACCCATTTAGGGACGTCATTATTCTCAATGATAAATATCTCTTCACCGGCACAAAAGATTTATACAACTCATGTCATTATTCTAAGAGTTTCGCATTGACCTTGGCCTGAGCAGCGTGTGTAGTCCTTTCTGCCTCGCCCTCGCCCCGCCACCGTGACACACCCAGACAAACCCACGAGCCGCGTGACTCGTGGGGATCGAACCCTAGCACGCTGTACATAACATAAGAACATAAGAACATAAGAAAATAAGGAAGCTACAAGAGGCCGTGAGAACTACATGTGGTAGTTTGTGTAGTTCACACTTCACACACCTGACGCGCGGCGGCTGGCGGCTCAAGGCTTGTTCGGCTGATTCACATTCTTTCACAAGCAAAAGAACGTGATGGATAGAAACATTCTAAGTCCGTCTGTCTGGCGTAATGATGAAGCTGAAAGACAAGAACTAAATTTTTCAATCATTATTTTCTATTTTCTTGAGACGGCTTCTGAAATAGCCAAATTACCTTCGAGCTCAGCAAATTGATCTTATTAGGAAACAAAGTAACACACTCAGCATAATACAAGGTGTGTACCTGAGACACACACCTGCACGCTCTGATAAGCCCCTCCATGCGGCGCGCGTGATTCAACACTCAGGCCTCGCGTCAACATTGGGAGCACCAGGATAAACAGGATCGCAGCGAGGCGGTCTTGACCAGCGTGGTTACAGCCTCACCAAGGACGCATGACTCAGGCACACCACACAGCCGTCATCAGGAAGTTATCATGGTCTCCGTTAAGGATTGTCAAATATCGGTATAAGTGGCCCTGTCTTGCTATATTATCTGTAATCAGCACAGTAGGTTCACCAAGAGGGAGGAATCCGCTTGCCATCGGCCCTGGGTGGGTAGCGGCAGTCAGCCCACGGCGGGCATGATAGACTGTAATCTTAGCGGCGGGTCTTTGTGCCAGTCAGCGTCACGGTTTAGCACAAGATGAGAAGCTGCAATAATAGCAATGGAGGCAATCAGGCCGCGCCATCAGGTGACAGGCCGTCAGCACGGTTTAATGCACACTTATGTAGAGGTAGTCAGGGCGACCGTTGACCCCGGACGGCTGTGACCCACGACTGAAACACGGTCACCCACGACAACAACCTCCATTGCTACACTGTTATCCTTCACTCTATATAGGTATTAACAATGGACAGTCAGGGCGACAGCGCGTCAGATCATTATGGAACAGGTTAGAGCCGTGACGGGAGGGACAGGCCAGCTCCTCGCTCCAGACAGGCAGAAATGGACAGAAATAGTCACATTTAGCGGCTTGACGGGCTGCTTCCCTTGCTTGTCCATAATGAAATATAGAAAGAAAGAGCAAAATAGAGACAAAAATATATACTTTGTTTGTATAAGGAAGTCAACCACTGTATAATGGCACCTATATGATGAGGCATCCGCAGTATTGTTACGCAGCAATACTCCAACCCTTCCCCGCACCCTCCATAAGGCTCCGGTGACGTCACGCCTCGCCCACACCCTGGCTCATGGTCAAGGTCAACTCGCCACTTCGTCATTGAAAGTTGGAGAAGGTCAAGCAAGGTTACAGGAGCGACAGGTTCACCTTGCGTGGCCGGGTGGACGGGAGGCCTGCCAGCGAGCATTATAATTCCCCCCCATCGTGACAACGCAGTCTTACATCACTAGGACACAACATGGAAGCATTTACATCTATACTGAATACTACATTTTCAAACCATACTTCTATCACCTACACTCCTTTATAATATAGAGTGTACGTGGCCAACCAGATTCACCTAATGATACATCTTTGTGTGGAAGGGAGGAGGACTGGGAGACTCAATATTGGGTTAACTATTACAGTGTTTTATTGAGCCGGTACAGTTCAGACTCGTTGTGACGCGCTGACTTGTACGTACTCAAGGTTTTGTGGCGTGAGGAGGGACGTGAAGGGAGGGTGGGCGTTACATGGGTGGTGCTTGGGGGTGCATCCGGCAGGGAACAAGATTTACGACGCCGGAGAGAAGTATGGGCCTTCGTACTCGCACTCCTCCCTCCCCTTGTTCAGTGTTCCCCTTACACAACCATCACTATAAATCTTCCTCTCCTCGAAGCCTGCCGCCCTGCTCTATCTAGGAACCCTGAGTAGCCACGCACACTACTCCATTATTACATCCTCAGAGACTTACCTCATTCTCTCCCACACGTAACCATGCCGTCACTTCCACTACGCTTACCTGTTGAAAAAGAAAGTAGAAGTTAGATTTTCTTGAAGATATAATATGATGAGGATACATTATAGAAGTAAAAGTATTGGGGGTTCACTGGAAATCATGTAAATGAGTCAAATGTTCTTATTATGTGAAGTGATGTCAGCCAAGACGCACCTGGCGAGGCACTCCCTTGCACATCCATCTTGTTACGAGGCACAAAAAACCCTCGTAGTGTATGCGGGACCCCAGCCAGTCTGTCTTGATATCAGGTCGTAATAGCGCGGAACACACTAAATACAGGTGTGCGGGAGCCTGTAGGGTATTACCAGTATTAGCAGCCCATAGGAGCCTTTGCTGAGATGAGGATGTTGCTTCGGGATTGCACGCCACTAAATACCAACCCTCGGAACCTAAATACCAACTGAACCTAATACCAACTAACCTGAATGCCACTGATCCTAAATACCAACCTTCCCCGACACACCCCTCAACAAGTAGCCTCTGGGACCTCTCTATCCTGACGCACTTTGGCAGAAACACTGGCAACATAAATCTCAGTGTCCTATTGAGATGATTATTTAGGTATGTTTAAAGGACGTCTGGTTTATTGTGGCGTGGCAGATGTAAGACAGATGAGACAAGTGATTGGAGAGCATAAGAGCATAAGAAAATAAGGAAGCTATAAGAGGCCGTGAGACCTACACGTGGTAGTTCCTGTAAAGTGGTAGGCTAGAGAAGGTAGGTAGAGAAGTGGTAGGTTAGCAAAGGATAAGGCAGGAATACTCTATCATCTCTTACACGTTTCGGTTAATATGGAGGAGAGTTTCACGTTCGTTTTCAGAGACACCAACTACTTTTTCTTGGCCTACAATAGGTGCTTGTTCTAATGGTGCTAGTTTTATTTTGCGCAAACCAAAAAAAAAAAAAAAAAAAAATTATATTTTGTGGTTAAGGTTAGGTTAGGTTTCTTAAACTGTAGTTATTTTAGTTTGGTTAGGTTGGGTTAGGTTTAGGTTGTTCATTAAAACTAGCAGGCATTTCATGGTTAGGCAATTTCAACACTATTGTAGGCCAAGAAAAAGTAGTTGGTGTCTCTGAAAACGAACGTGAAACTCTCCTCCATAATTACCCACATTTCGACACAGAGTCTTCTTCAGAGATAATATAGCGTTCCTGCTTCAACCTATTTTCCTATACCGCCTCTCCCCTCGATTTGTAAGAGTTCCCCAGCGAGACAAGAACGTCCTCTGTGGCCTCCCAGTAGCTCGCCTGCCTCCCGTTTTCTTCCGGGCGCCACCTTCACGGCCTCACTATGTTGTTTATAAATGGACGCCAAAGCCCCACGTAACGGTGTTTCATAATGCTCTTGACCTGTGACTGAAGCACTGAACCGACATACATCGTGATTCTGATGTGTAGTCAAGTGAAGGAAAATAACACGTAAATTCAGTCAAGGAGGATGAAATAAATACAACATAATTTCCTGATCCTGGTAAACACGTGAGGGGAGAAGGACGTAATGAGACGATGTGTTGGTAGGGCGATGAGGTAAAGTGGCGGGGCTGAGGCTAATGAGCAGGGAGGGCGAGGGAGAAAGCTAAGGGAGTGAGTAAGGGAGTCTAGGGGAGAGGGAGAGGCTAATAAGGCGGAAACAGGGCGAGAACGACCTTATTATGGCTCACTCAGACTGAACACACACACACACACACACACACACCACACACCACCACACCACCACACCACCACACCACACACACACACACACACACACACACACACCACACACCACACCACCACACCACACACACACACACACACACACACACAGACACACACACACACACACACATACACACACACACACAGACTGAATTCTCGAAGCAAAGTAGTGTCCTAAATCTCTGCTGTAACAAACATACATAAATTCAAATAAAATAATATGCTCCTATCGTATCTACTGTACTTCAACAAAACTGATATAAAAAGAAAACGAAAATCTCCTGGTATTAACACTAGTTCCTCTTTGAAATTCCACTGTCAATAATCTGAATCTAATCTGACAACTAAATATTTGATGCTGTAGAGTGTAGACTAAACCACGAACCGGTCTTCCCCTTTAACAGCCTCACCTTTGATAAAACTCTTAATTCTGACGTAACAACCCACTTAGCCTCGTCACTCCCGGGGCTGTAAGACTCTGTAAATGACCCAAGTTGAGGCATTTCATTACTTGTTTGCGAGGAGTAAAGATCAGTTTACTACTTTGCTTGAAGATAAAATAAAAAAAAAAACCTATGTTCTCGCGTGTCTAATAGTGCCGATGATTGTTTGGAAGTCTGTTTACCCTATATATATATATATGCGAAGCCTTTTGCTGTGCGCCTCTATGCAAGAAAATAAGATAAACTGCATACAATAAAGAGTCATTTAGATCTTAGAGTAGACCAGCATTTAAGATCTGGGTCGTGTGTAGTGTGGTATCTGTTAACGAATATGTTTTAGAGGCATTTCATTACTTGTTTGCGAGGAGCAGTAAAGATCAGTTAAACACGTTGCTTGAAGATACAATAAAAAAAACATGTTTACAGGTAACGATGAAGCGGTCAAACAACACTGAGTGAGTACATTGGCTAAGGTACAAAGCCATTAAAGAATCTGGTATACGAGGCCTTGCGAAAGCCCAGAAGAATGTACTACAAGCAACAGAGGAAGATATAAAGGAGACAATGGAACACAGAACACTTAGGAAAGGCAAGAAAATATAAACCGGATAATTAAAGAACACAACCACGATGCAATTAACAAAAAAAAGAGAAAAAAAAGAGGGTATGGTCATTCATCATCTCAAATAACTGGACAATAGGAACGCACGACTTCCACGATTTCTAAGTAAACGAGGAAGGAAAATAAGCGTTTAGAACCCACGCCCAACCCACGACACCGCCCAGGCACTCCACGGCTTCTCACAGGGAGGGTCAAAGGTCAAATATGTCGCTGGGAGTTCTTCAAGGCAACTTTCTCTCGGTAATTAGATAAAGCGAGAGAGGAAATGGGTAGAAAAATTTACCTTCTGATGCCGCTAGAGTCATTTTGGGGACAATGAGTGGGCTGAGGATGGTAATGGTGAGGCTAAATACTGATGCCTGTGTGCCTCTATGTGACTTATGCTTGGTGTGTGTGTGTGTGTGTGTGTGGTGTGTGTGTGTGTGTGTGTGTGTGTGTGTGTGTGTGTGTGTGTGTGTGTGTGTGTGTGTGTGTGTGTGTGTGTGTGTGTGTGTGTGTGTGTGTGTGTGTGTTGTGTGTGTGTGTGTGTGT
>JACEEZ010012573.1:1177500-1212500 GCA_016584305.1 Chionoecetes opilio | reverse complement strand
TTTTACAAGGGAGAAAATTCAGTGTTTAGAATGTTGGTACAAATTTCTACGTTTTTTCAAGGGAGAAAATTTAGTGTTTAGAATGTTGGTACAAATTTCTACGTTTTTTCAAGGGGGAAAATTTAGTGTTTAGAATGTTGGTACAAATTTCTAAGTTTTTACAAGGGAGAAAATTTAGTGTTTAGAATGTTGGTACAAATTTCTACGTTTTTACAAAGGAGAAAATTCAATGTGTAGAATGTTGGTTTGTAGACAAGCAAGAAATTCATGATGTGATAAGAACAGAGGTGGCGATGAAGATATCTTGAAATACTTAGAGTATAGGCGACAGGGAGTGACTTTAGTAGTATGTCTCCCTCAGAACATAGAAACACGACTAGAACACGATAAGGAACCCGCACAACGACTCCAAATCGTCCAGCAACCCGCCGGGACGTATTATGTGTAGGCGGAAGATCGGTCACATCCTCCTAGCTTGGGAACACTTGTCAGCTACTCTCAGTACTGGCAAGGCCGCTGTTCCTCCCCGCCACTACACTGCTACGCTGGAGTAACCCTTAATATACCGTCATCATCATTACTACCAACGGTGGCGACACAGCCAGTCTCTCCCACAACCATCTGTGCATAACCCTCTCTGAAGGTAACACACGCTATTCTAACTTTGAATTATAACAATAGCAGGTGGATGTAGGTAGTGTTATCCATATACCTCATATCCCTTGCAAAAAGTATTATTACATCGTTTTCGATTTATGCTAAATAAACGATTTTTCATCAAAATTCCAAAAAAATGCAAATGACATATTTTGAGGAAAATTTTTGCATCTCAGATTCTCATGAAAATTGTTCCATAGCGGCTTCCAGTGATGCTGAACACGAATCTGGAGTCAGTTTTGTGATTACTATAATGCGTAACCCTATTTCAACCTACGTACCCTAATAATACCAATGGGAAAAAAACACAAAAGTGCAATTTTCTCAATTACTTAACAATCCAAAATTATTCCCTATAGCTTAAAAGATCGGTCTTTGCCTGCTTAATCTTCAGTATTTTACATCTCTATATGCGCTTCATAGTTTTCGAGTTATGCAAAAAAATCCGATTTTTCATCAAAATTCCAAAAAATGCAAGGGGTACACCTGCAGATTTTGAAGAAAATTTTTGCATCTCAGATTCTCATGAAAATTGGTCCATAGCGGCTTCCAGTGATGCTGAACACGAATCTGGAGTCAGTTTTCTGATTACTATAAGGCTTAACCCTATTTCAACCTATGTACCCTTATAAAGGCAATGGCAATAGTCGTCGTACAGGTAGTGGAGGCGTGACGCGCAGCAGCCGAACATAACATCACGCGGCCGCCTAACTGATCGCGATGGAAGTTAATTTGTCTCACTTAAGCTTATCTTGACACCCAAATTAAGTCCTTCTCGAGGCGAGCATCTCAGATATGAAAATGACGTTAAGATAGTTACGTGGTGATTATGAGGGTGGGGATTGATGTCTCTTCGTTATAGAATGATGGTGATAAGGGTGCTGATGGTGACATTGATGCTAAAGAACAGACGGTGATGATGACGCAGAAACAGAATGCTTTAAGATGCGATAATCAAAGCAATGTTAGTAATTGAGTAGAATTAAAACAGGAACTACCACGTGTAGGTCTCGCGGCCTCTTGTAGCTTCCTTATTTTCTTATGTTCTTATAAAAAAATCATTGCAAACTTGGATACATTTGCACGTATGATAGAATAGATGTCAGATCGCATACTAAGGGAGCGGCCCTCGATAGAACGTAAAATGTTTTCGATACACGTATGATAGAATAGATGTCAGATCGCATACTAAGGGAGCGGCCCTAGATAGAACGTAAAATGTTTTCGATACATGTAAAGTCCATCAGAGGAAAGAGGGTTCAGTGTTGTAGACAAGACAATGTTTGGTGAGAGATTCTACATTGGGTTCTCAGAGGTCGCGGGAGAGGTGAAGAGGCGGAACGGAAACTCGGGTATCAGTGGAGCTTCCTGGGAGGCTCGGGGAGAGTGCGCGGCAGGGTGAAGGGAATCCTGCCGGCAACTGAGGCAACACAAAATTTTTCATTGATCAAAGTGAGACCATCGAATTTCCAGACCACGACACTTTGACTCAGGGCAAGAGCAGTCCTGAGACCAGTGTTTTCCAAGCTGTATTTGATCGGGACCCTAAATAATCATAATCTTTCCTCTGCATGATGACGAAATTTTTCATTGATCAAAGTGAGACCATCGAATTTCCAGACCACGACACTTTGACTCAGGGCAAGAGCAGTCCTGAGACCAGTATTTTCTAAGCTTTATTTGATCAGGACCCTAAATATAATCTTTCCTCTGCATGATAACTAAAAAAGACCAAGAAACACACATATCTGTTTACCTTATGTTGTATTATTAACAATTCGACATATTTCAAAATGCCAAGAATAAACTGAAAAAGCTAGTGAAAGCAGACTTTTTTATGCATTTTGAAACCTCCAGGAAATAGAAAAGCTTAACTTTCGTGTGCATTCACTTCACATTTCCTGTTTAATTGTGTAGTCATAGAAGGAACATTGCTGAATTTCCTTGATTTTCCTCCAAGACATCACAATGACCCTCGGGAAGACATTTGTGACCCAGAGTTTAGGGATCCACTATTATAATATTTACTTCTCTGGTTGATGCTCAGTGTTTTATGAGACATTTGTGACCCAGAGTTTAGGATCCACTATTATAATATTTACTTCTCTGGTTGATGCTCAGTGTTTTATGAGACATTTGTGACCCAGAGTTTAGAGATCCACTATTATAATATTTACTTCTCTGGTTGATGCTCAGTGTTTTATGAGACATTTGTGACCCAGAGTTTAGGATCCACTATTATAATATTTACTTCTCTGGTTGATGCTCAGTGTTTAATGAGACATTTGTGACCCAGAGTTTAGAGATCCACTATTATAATATTTACTTCTCTGGTTGGTGCGCAGTGTTTTATGAGACATTTGTGACCCAGAATTTAGGATCCACTATTATAATATTTACTTCTCTGGTTGGTGCGCAGTGTTTCATGAGACATTTGTGACACAGAGTTTAGGGATCCACTATTATAATATTTACTTCTCTGGTTGGTGCGCAGTGTTTTATGAGACATGTGTGACCCAGAGTTTAGGATCCACTATTATAATATTTACTTCTCTGGTTGGTGCGCAGTGTTTTATGAGATATTTGTGACCCAGAGTTTAGGGATCCACTATTATAATATTTACTTCTCTGGTTGATGCGCAGTGTTTTATGAGACATTTGTGACCCAGAGTTTAGGATCCACTATTATAATATTTACTTCTCTGGTTGGTGCGCAGTGTTTTATGAGACATTTGTGACACAGAGTTTAGAGATCCACTATTATAATATTTACTTCGTAGGTACGCAGTGTTTTTTGAGGAGGAGCTTTACCTGCCTGGAACCCTAGCTGTGTATACTTGCCGCGACACCCAGACACTCAGTCATCCCTGCCATATGTTAACTCCAAGTAAATACCACCACCCTCGCCAGCCATTCCCTCCTAGCATTTGTCAACAGCTGACAGCCATGTTGACATTTTAGGGCCGCGACCATCCCTCACTGTTGACTCTCAGCTGACCAAACTTGTCGGCTGCTATATAGTGTCTGTTAGAACACCTCAGGGCTACTCTTGACCCGTGACTTCCTCCACACCCACCGTATGTCTCCTGCTGCTCACACCTCAGCCATAGCCTTTTTTGTCCAGTCTATTATCCCGTACAAGTATTTCCAGTAGTATCTAACCACCTTTTAAGTCCAGGCTAATATTCCGTACATGTATTTCCACTAGTATCTAACCACCTTTTAAGTCCAGGCTAATATTCCGTACATGTATTTCCACTAGTATCTAACCACCTTTTAAGTCCAGGCTAATATTCCGTACATGTATTTCCACTAGTATCTAACCACCTTTTAAGTCCAGGCTAATATTCCGTACATGTATTTCCACTAGTATCTAACCACCATCGCAGGTTTCTTTTATTTCCCTGTTGTTTGCTTCACACATTGGTTGCCTCCTTCCATAGTAGTGTAGCCAGCACGCCCGCAACCCCCAGGCAACCCCCCCCCCACAACCCCCAGGCGCCCCCCAGACTACCCCTCTCACCTCCCCAAAGAAATGACTTGCAACAAATGACCCGCTATTACAGTCATCATCCCGGCAACGGTCGCGATACAGCAGCCGTCTTGTAGCTCTCAATGGCCTGTTACTCATAGGAATGGCGCGTTGAGATAAACATTTGCAACCACATGGCGGCCGCAACGCAATCATGATCACAGGAGGAGTCGGGAGGCGGTGGTGATGCAAATTTAATCCTAGCAAGGAATGACACTTGCTAAGATAGAGTGTACCAATGGCGGTCCTCCCTGTTAAGCCCTATCATGCTAACCGCCAGATCAAACAGTGGGTACGGTTAAGGCCTCGGCTAACCCTGTAGGGAGCTAAGAGGAACCTGTAGCGATGGGCGTTGCGAGTGGATTGAGGTGGTGATGAGGTGCGGTATATACGGTACGGTACGTCTGCGGTCACCTCACAGCATCCCCGGGAAGACATTCTCGAGGAGTGATGTGGTGGTCGCGTCGGCAGTGTTTGTTCTGGCGGCACCAACGGGGAGTCTCAAACCAGGCACAAATTAACCCTTTGAGGCCCAGAACGTATATATCCATTGTAATTTGCAACCATTATAGATGATTTTAATTAATATAAGCAATATTTTATAGATATGACGCGATAGTATCCTTGTCCAATAGCTAATTGGTATACTAAGTTACTTTTATTGATTTTATGGCTGACAACAGACGTTATATATATGCAAAGGAAAGGTCTGGGCGTGAATGGGTTAAGGAGGGAAGCAGGCGGGGAGGATTTGTCTGTGTTGCGATGGGAAGTCCTGAGGAAGCGGGACTCAGGAGGAACATTACGGTCTTGGTTCGGTAAGGAGTGTAGTAGATAATGACAGCAGCGCAGCGTACTGTGAGGCTGAGGACGAGTTGGCAAGGTACGAACAATCCCCCTTTATGTACACCTGCCTCGCCAACTCCCACCTGTCGACTATATGGCTACCATCATAAGACGTTAAATCCTAAAACTTGTATTACAAACGACTCTGATAATTATGTGTGTGTGTGTGCGGCAGATAAATGACTTGGTTACTACAGTTCTAATTAAGATATATTATTGTGGTATTGATGATGGCGGATAAGCTCTTGTTGTTAGTGGTAGTGGTGGTGTTGGTGATGATGGTGGGGGTGGTGTGTGTGGGTGGTGTGGGTTGGTGGTGTTAGTGGTGGTGGTGGTGTTGGGTGGTGGGTGGTGGTGGTGGGGTGGTGGTGGTGTTGGTGGTGGTGGTGGGGGGGGTGGTGGTGTTAGTGGTGGTGGTGGTGGTGGTCGGATAATATTGTCTAAACACCACCTCCACCCTAACAAGCAAGAACACGTTATCTCTATGACTTTACATTTAATTTTGCTCCGGGTTGCCTCGGCCGTGAGATCAGTGGGGCGGGATCATGGGAAAGTCAGGGGTGGAAATATTATTAAAAGAATACACACAATATATACATAACGTTATACTGCTTCCAGGCGGGTTGATGTTAGACTACTGCTATCCGAGACCTTGTTAAATATCACACACACACACACACACACACACACACACACACACACACACACACAACACACACACACACACAGACACACACACACACACATTGAAAGACTGGATTGAAAGAAAGACTGGATAAATGTAGATACGGAGACGGGACCAAAGTGTGTAGCTCAGGCCCTGTAAAACACAACTAAGTAAACACACACACACACACACACACACACACACACACACACACACACACACACACACACACACACACACACACACACACACACACACACACCCTCTTTCCCTCCTCGCAGATCTAAAAAGGATGTGCTCTACCAATTCCTGGGTGGATCTTGTTTCGTATTCATTGCCCTTCAACATTTAGAGGATCCTTCATGAGACCGGAAGGGAAGGGGTCCACAAAAGAACAAGAGGCGCTCCCCCGTCACAGGAAACCACCCGACACAAACACGGGCGACGCTATGCACCGCTTCCACCGCGGCTATTCCCGTACACGGTAAAAACTCTGCCTGTTGGAGGGGACAGGAGATGAAGAACCGCAAGGAGGGATAATTTTCCTGGGCGCCGTCTGGAAAGGGGGAAGATGCGCCCATGAGACCGAGGACCCACCAGCCCCGCCCACCCACGCCCACCCATGCGCGCCCATCCCTCCAGTCTAAATTGAAATAAATATAAGAAGTTAAATAGAACACAAAGGATTTCTCGCTCTGATTCCGTTCCATCTGTCGGTCTATATGAAAAGAAGCCATATTAGCATTAGTGTGTGTGTGTGTGTGTGTGTGTGTGCGTGTGCGTGCGTGTGTGTGTGTGTGTGTGTGTGTGTGTGTGTGTGTGTGTGTGTGTGTATGATGTGTGTGTGTGTGTGTGTGCAAAAAACTCAAGGAAACCTAATTGCATTTATAAACATCCATCTTCTTTGACTATAATTATTCAACATGAACTTTATACGAGATTTAATTATAAACCTTATCTTATACAAAAAGTTGAATGAATTGATATTACTAGTCTAATTGATAGTATTAGTATTACCTGTATTTTGATTGCCCTACATGGAGCTGTGAACGGCACTTTGATAGAACTGTGAATGAACGACAGGATGCAGGACAAGAATACATCCCTGCTGCCTGCCTTCCTGCCTGCCTGCCACCTAGCCAGCCTGCTGCCTGCTAGCCTGCCTGCCTGCCTGCCTGCCTGCCTGCCTGCCTGCCTGCCTGCCTGCCTGCCTGCCTGCCTGCCTGCCTGCCTGCCTGCCTGCCTGCCTGCCTGCCTGCTAGCCTGCCTGCCTGCTAGCCTGCCTGCCTGCCACATAGCCTGCCTGTTAGCCTGCCTGCCTGCCTGCCTGCTAGCCTGCCTGCCTGCCTGCCTGCCTGCCTGCCTGCCTGCCTGCCTGCCTGCCTGCCTGCCTGCCTGCCTGCCTGCTAGCCTGCCTGCCTCCTTGCCTTACTGCCTGCATGTCGCCCAGCCAGCCTGCCAGCCAACCTGCCTGCCTGCCTGCCTGCCTGCCTGCCTGCTAGCCTGCCTGCCTCCTTGCCTTACTGCCTGCCTGTCGCCCAGCCAGCCTGCCTGCCTGCCTGCCTGCCTGCCTGCCTGCCTGCCTGCCTGCCTGCCTGCCACCTAGCCTGCCTGCCTGCCACCTAACCTGCCTGCCTGCCACCTAGCCTGCGCCTGCCTGCCTGCCTGCCTGCCTGCCTGCCTGCCTGCCTGCCTGCCTGCCTGCCTGCCTGCCACCTAGCCTGCCTGCCTGCCTGCCTGCCTGCCTGCCTGCCTGCCAGCCTGCCTGCCTGCCTGCCTGCCTGCCTGCCTGCCTGCCTGCCTGCCTGCCTTACTGCCTGCATGTCGCCCAGCCAGCCTGCCTGCCTGCCTGTCGCCCAGCCAGCCTGCCTGCCTGCCTGCCTGCCTGCCTGCCTGCCTGCCTGCCTGCCTGCCTGCCTGCCTGCCTGCCTGCCTGCCTGCCTGCCTGCCTGCCTGCCTGCCTGCCTGCCTGCCTGCCTGCCTGCCTGCCTGCCTGCCTAACCTTGCCTCACACAGGGATTCGTGACTCACAGCTCGGCGACCGTGAAGAATACATTATTGACATCATATAATTACAGTTACACAGCGAGTTTTTTGTGCCACAGATAAATAGGTCCATCACTTCACATAAACGTAAGAATCAATACTTCTAATTTGCTTGACTACACAACCATGACGATCAGCAGAGAGAACGTGACAATTAAACCTTCAACACGAATTTATACCTGAAATCTGATATACGTAGAGACTGCCTTTCCTTATGCTCCTCCAGTGTCTCACAAGGTTACAGGAAGACAGGCATTTGGGATACGATCTATGAGAGGCAAGGGACAAAAAGGGAATAGGATTAGGATCTGTAGAAACATTCCAGAAAGCAGGAAGGAGGAAGGAGTGAATGGGAGAGGGTTAGGAACGCACCAGAGGGAAGGTTATAAGCCTCTCCACAACGAAGGTATGTGAAGGTGAACTGATCAAATACAAGACTACTGAGACGCTACCAGGCAAAAAAGGAAGCGAAGGAGTGAAGGAGGGCGAAAAAGGAAAACACGTGAATGGGTTGAAAAAATGTGAGTCTACAAGGAAAAGAACGTCTGAATAACGGGGTGAGCAGCTTGTATAAGGAGGAAGTGAGGGAGAAAAGTAAAGAAAATATGATTCGGGAAAAAATGAGGAAGGAAAATACGGATATGCAGAAAGAGAACAAGGAAACTGGCATAGAAAATTCAGGTACATGAGTAAACACGTGTGGAAGTGGCTGGTAAACACACACACACACACACACACACACACACACACACACACACACACACACACACACACACACACACACACACACACACACAGGCAGAAGCTGGAGGTGGCATAAGGTGGTCTGGAGAAGTGTGTAAGGCTTGAGTTGGAGTAGTGAAGAAAGAGCTGGGAAGGGAGAGGGAGAGAGGGTGAGAGTGGTAAGAGAGGGAGAGAGGGTGAGAGTGGTAAGAGAGGGAGAGAGGGTGAGAGTGGTAAGAGAGGGAGAGAGGGTGAGAGTGGTAAGATTGCTCTGTGTCCAGGTGGATGGAGGACACAGGAAGCGGTGGTGGTGGTGGTGGCCAGACGTTCCCCAGGCAGGGTACTGAACTTCCTCTGTATTGCTGGCAAGTTGATTCGTTTTGTTCTCAAGGGTAGCAAGACTATCACACTCAAGACTATCACACTCAAGACTATCACACTCAAGACTATCACACTCAAGACTATCACACTCAAGACTATAACAGTATATTCATGACTTCAGTTTTACCATAACAGAGTACACTACCTACTCCTACTAACCCCTTCACACCCAGATCTTTCCTTTGCTATAAAATAATGTATGTTGTCGAGCCATAAAATTACGAAAAGTAACTAAATAAACCAAATTATTAGTGGACAAGGATACTAAACAGGTCATATCTATAAAAACAATGCTTATATTCATTAAAAAATCATCTAATGGTGGTCAAATTACAATGGAAATTACGTAATGGGCCTCAAGGGGTTAATAGTGTACGTACTCATTACCAAACAAGTCTTAACATGTAATCACCCTAAAAACTGATGTGCGTAAAAAAAAAAAAAACGTGGCTCAAAACACGACAAGAGTGAGTGACAGCTTCGTGTTGGGTCGTGGAGTGTCGCTGGGATGTCATAAAGGCTTTCACTACACCACAAAAGCCACGACATGACCAGCCATCATCGCACACACGAGGAATACAAAATACAAATGACTGGCCAAGGAGTAGTTCCCACGCGCCGCACCGGATGCTAAACAAACCGAGGACAACCCGGCTACCCGACATGGAAGCACCGAGAGGCCGACATACCAGGAACGGGGAATATAGCGCGGCAGAGAGGAAGAGGAAGTGCTATAGTGCAAAGGGAAGGGAGGGACGGAAGGGAGGGAAACGCACTGTGTGAAAACTGCGGGTAAAAATAATTAAAAGAAAATTAACGTATGTCGGACAATGACATGAAAATAATGATGAGTTTTAATAATGGCAGGACGAAATTGTGAAAACTGCGGGTAAAAATAATTAAAAGAAAATGAACGTATGTCGGACAGTGACATGAAAATAATGATGAGTTTTAATAATGGCAGGACGAAATTGTGAAAACTGAAGGTAAAAATAGTGAAAAGAGAAGAAACTATACGAATGGCGGACAATGATATAAAAATAATGATGAGTTTTAATAATGGCAGGACGAAATTGTGAAAACTGAAGGTAAAAATAATTCAAAGAGAAGAAACTATACGAATGGCGGAATAAAAATAATGCTGAAACAAAATTAAATCTACTAAATGAAAATCATACCTGCGTGATGAAAAAAAAGTCGCTCAAAAAAGGAAGAAATAGTAATGGAATTTCATAACGATCATAACCGCGACGCACCGTAAAGGATAGTAGATCAAATATATAGTGTTATTAAGGCGTCGTACTGTGCCTGTGTAATTCCCTACTGTGTACCTGTGTCCCTCCCTACACCTGTATTACCTATAGAGGGGACGTTACTCGTTCATGCACCCCGCCAGGTAACCGCTGCCCCGTAATTCACTTTTCTGTCTTTTTTGCTTCCAGGACCTATTAGGCTCAGGATCACGGCCACGTAAAGGAAGTTGACGGTCTAGAAAAGTGGATAGGAGGAGAGGAGGGAGAGAGGGAGGGGGGATTGAGTGGATAGGAGTGAGAGGGATAGGGGAGGGAGGGAATGGGAGGGGAAGGAAGAAGGGTAGAGAGGACATTGAGGAAGAAAAGGGAATGAACAAAGAAATAATAGTGGAATGATGGGAAATAGCGAGGGAAACGGAAAATGGTGAGTCCGAGTATATATGCTTGATTTGTTAAAGGGAAAATACGGCAAGGGAAAAAATATAACTAAAAATAAAAATACATATCTATCTATAAATAAATCACTTATAAGGGTTTTCATGTTCAGAATTTTTTTTTTTGAGACTTCGTGAACACTGCCAAGAATAATTATGTTAATAAATAAATACATGTTACACGGGGTTAACTTAACATTAAGACAAATGTTAACTTTATCTATTATTTGTTTCGTGATATCCTTGAAACGCTCGGTGTGTGAAGATGCGGCTCATGTGACCTTGAAATGTCCCGGAACCTGATAGATAACATGCCTGTTCGATGGAGTGTATCATCACATAGGCGTGGTTACATTCTTATAACACTGTTGATAATTGGCGGTGATGAGCAGGCTTCCCTTCCCTTCCAAATAAAGTAACAAAATAAAAGCAAGTGGAATATGCCAACTGGTTCTCCCGCTTCCACCTATAAGTTCCACCTATAAGTTCACGGCCTCTTGTAGCTTCCTTATTTTCTTATGTTCTTAAGTTTAAAAAGAACAAGTGGAATATACAGACAGCTACCTAGGTCTTCCCGGATCGCCCTTCAAGCACACCCACCAGACACAATTGCTTGCCGGTTGGTCCTCGAGGCGATATTTCCCGCGATTCCATGACTCGCAGGCCGAAGGGAGCAGGAAGTGGTGGGAATGAAGAGGCATGAGGTGGTGGTGGCGGTTGTATGTGGTGGCGTGCTAGACAGAAGACCAGACAGAGGAGGAGACGGAGCTATAGGCAACGGTGCTGGTGATAGTGGTGGTGGTGGTGGTGGTGGTGGTGATAGTGGTGGTGGTGGTGGTGTGGTGGTGGTGGTGTGGTGGTGGTGGTGGTGGTGGTGGTGGTGGTGGTGGTGTGTGGTGGTGGTGGTGGTGGTGTGGTGGTGGTGGTGGTGGTGATAGTGGTGGTGGTGGTGGTGGGGGTGGGGGGGGTGGTGGTGGTGGTGGTGGTGGTGGTGGTGGTGGTGGTGTGATGATGATGATGTGGTGGTGGTGGTGGTGGTGGTGGTGTTCTAGACAGACAGACCAGACAGAGGAGACGGAGGCAACGGTGGTGGTGATAGTGGTGGTGGTGGTGTGGTGGTGGTGATAGTGGTGTGGTGGTGGGGGTGGTGGTGGTGATTGTGTGGTGGTGGTGGTGGTAAATACGAATGGATATCACAAGGACTACAAAGCAATATTTCTTTTCAATGTTGAGTACTAGATCTTATATTGGCCTTAATAACCTTAATAATCGCTGCTACCAAAGCCTGAAAGGTGACACAACATTTCATACATCATAGGTGGAACCGTACGAAGGAAAAAATATAATGAGTCCTCAGCTCACGACAGATGAACATTAAAGTTTGATATGGTCTCCCTATACAAATTCTACTTCCTTATTGATCTTAAATAGCCTCGCCTGTACTCAAGCATGACCCCCCCGTGCCCCCGTGACCCCCCGTGGCCCCTGGAGCACCACACAAACAGGTAGAGACATGTTCTTAGCGCCAACAATCACGGTGGGCGGCAAGGCACGTCAACGCTCCCGTCTCATTAGCATTCACGCGATTTTTTGCCGTCACGACTTTGTCTCAGCGAACCCTTAGAACAGGCGGGGCGAAGCAGGCGCCAAGCATCTCGCCCCTTGCTCTATGGCACGACGGGCGAGGCGGAAGGGAAAGGGAAGCTTCGGGGACACGACAAACACGACGCCGCGACACATAACCTTCGAAACCACAAACCTCCCTATTACAAACAATTTCCCAAAGTCCACAAATCATTACTCAACCTATTCTGATGCAGGCACATGGAGGATTATTCAGTATATTGATTAAACACACTGAATAACACACCAACAAAACACGCGTCCACAAAAGAGAACTTCAAAACGCTCCCTAATGTGGCCAGCTGCATGCATTCCACCCTCGCTCTGTTCTCCCGTCGAGGGCTCGGCAGCTGTCTTGTGCATGGCTGGCTCCGTCCCTATATAGGAGGGCAAACGGCTGCACAGTCTTGAATGCCGGAACGAATTTAGCTGACTACGTGAATAGGTTGTCAAGCGAAGGTCTTGCGTATGTGTTTGGGTTTTACATTGCGTGAGTGGTGGTGGTGGTGGTGGTGGTGGTGAGGGTCGGTATACAGAGTCGTCTACAAGGTCTGTCCTTGGTACTATAACAAGGCACAAAGCAAGGGCCTTCACGTTATGACAACCAAGGGACGTAATGTGGCCTTTAAGATGAGGACGTCAAAATGTGATTATCCTAACGAGCGGGTCTGCCAGGCGGGTCTTGCGTGACAGTCGGGATGACGCGCCATTGTGTGCAGCGACCCGCGTGTGTTTGCGTGCGTGTGCGGGTTGCTAATTACGTGTGTGTGTGTGTGTGTGTGTGTGTGTGTGTGTGTGTGTGTGTGTGTGTTGTGTGTGTGTGTGTGTGTGTGTGTGTGTGTGTGTGTGTGTGTGTGTGTGTGTGTGTGTGTGTGTGTGTGTGTGTCGTGTGGTGTGTGTGTGGTGTGTGTGTGTGTGTGTGTGTGTGTGTGTGTGTGTGTGTGTGGTGTGGTGTGTGTGTGTGTGTGTGTGTGTGTGTGTGTGTGGCCATGGGAGGGATAAATGTGGGTATGTGGGTATAGGGCGAGAGGACAGAGGAGGGAAGGACAGACGCCACGAGTGTTTTGTCTGTGGGTACGAGGCATGTGAAGAATGTCCCAGCCCATGATGAGGCCGTGTACCGCATGGGGGAGGGATGAATGGGGGCAAGGGAGGGTCAATGGGGCACGCAGGAGGCAAGCAGGAGGTTAGATTAGGTAATGGGATGGTAGGACTAAGAAGGATATTCAGTAAAATCTAAAAGGTTGAGTGGTTAGGTTTAGGTTATGTGACAAAAAAAGGTTCAGTGAGGATAGATAATACGGCGTAAGAAAAGATCTGAAGCCATGTGTGTGTGTGTCTTTGGTGACTTCGAATGCCTAGTCGCCCGGCAGCAAAAATGAAAGGGAGTTGTAAAGGTATACGATGACACAGCGCTGAAAGGCCATCACACATCTGCCGAGGTAAAAGTCAACACTCATAGATCCCTCGGTGCAAAACAAAGGGGATCATTACTGTCTCTTTTCCTCGGCGGCGGAGAAAGTGGCGGCGGTGACTGGTAAAGTGTCTTGAGGGAGAGAGAGAGACGAGAGAGGGGAAGAGGAGGAAGCGAAGGCGGCGCTGACGAGGTATAGAAAAAGGAAACCCCCGTCATTTCCTCTCTCCCATAGTAGCGACGCCGACTGTCGACACGTTTATTTGTCTTTTGTGTGTAGTGAAGAACTGAGGGAACAAACAGAAAGGTAGGTAGGCTCTGAAAACCTTCCTTCTGTTGACTTGTGTGTCGGCGCGAGGCTTCCCAGCGGTCGAGCACAGGCTGGAGACAAGCTGCGGTCTCCTATTACTGAAGGAACTGCACTGGACAGTTACCTACACACTGCCACGTAGCAAGGGTTGAAGGACATCAATTACTGAAGCATTACGGTTATGACGAGCCAGCACGGGATTCGACGTACAAAAGCAAATTTCTTGAATAATAGGAAAAGTAGAATCGTTTTTCTTCGTACTTAATGTATGCGTGCTATTGAGAAGGAAGGAAATTACTGTTTATGTACAAAATAAGATGCCAGTTTTTGTCTCCGATACACACATTATTGTTATTATTAGTATCAACATTATTATTATTATAAATTATACTATTATTATCAGCAATATAACCATTAATATAAATAATATCACCATCATTATATCTTTATCCTGGATCACTTCACGAAACTTGATCATTCTTACGATAAATTCAGATAAAAACTTTCCTAAAAACAAATTATCAACATGTATATTGGACTACAATGTCACTTTACATTCTGGTTTACATTTATTTTCTTGACAAATGATTTCATGTTTATATAACGTTCTGCGAAACTGTGGTGAATAAAAAATCTGAATCTGAACCTGTTACGTCCTAGACACACCATAATACATGTGGAGGCACCAGCTGTTCTTGCATGACTCATTAATAATAACGTAAGGCATTGGCAGGAAAATATCCGATAGCAGTATTATCTACCCTGCAATACCTTAAGACCTACAACAAGAGTCTCACCACCGAGGCAACACTTGTAAACCGATAGTTACGGTTACCATTACTTAGGTTAGATAGTTACCGACCATTACGGCACACGGTTTACAACACAGCCTGTCTCTGGAAACTAAACCACCAGATAAGAGTACAAAACATCCGGTTAGTATTGTCTCTTAACCCTTTCACCAGCCTCCCACCCACCCACCCACCCGCTCACCGACAGCCCGCCCACCCCCGCCACACAAGGACCTTCGCCCACGCCCCCACCGCCCCCACACCCACACCCACACCCAAGATTCTTATCATACGTGGAGAAAATGCACAGAAAAAGTGGAGGTCTAGCGCGGCCATCCACGGGTATAATGAAATTGTGGAAAAAAGGAAGGGTTGGAAGGAGAAATTTTGAGGCGCCATGAATATTTAGCTTGTCCTGGAGATTGTTTTTGTGTGTTTGTTTGTTTGTGTGTGTGTGTGTGTGTGTGTGTGTGTGTGTGTGTGTGTGTGTGTGTGTGTGTGTGTGTGTGTGTGTGTGTGTGTGTGTGTGTGTGTGTGTGTAACCAGACGTGATACAACCCCCCCCCCCCCTCCTTCAAACATACACACACACACACACACACACAAGATGCCTATGTGCCTCTGAAGACTCACAATAGACGAAAACAGTCCAGTACACGTACAAAACACACACACACACACACACACACACACACACACACACACACACTAATCCAATCACATTCCTAGGCCTCATAAAACAAGCACGAAAAAATTACGTGCACACACCGTACGTACTACCTCGTGCACGATCACACCAGGCGACCCACATAATTCCGGCGTGACTTGCCCGACACCCACGAAAAAAAAAAATAATAAAAACAGTGTGTGTGTTGTGTGTGTGTGTGGTGTGTGTGTGTCGTAGTGTGTGTGTGTGTGTGCGTGCTGTGAATGTGTGTAGTGTGTAGTGTGTGTGTGTGTGGTGTGTGTGTGTGTGTGTGTGTGTGTGTGTGTGTGTGTGTGTGTGTGTGTGTGTGTGTGTGTGTGTGTGTGTGTGTGTGTGTGAAAAACTGAACGGGACTCCACTATCTCTCCCTCCTCAGTTCCTCACGCCCAGTTTCTAGATCTCCAATCAGAAATCTTTCAATTATTATCTAACTCTTTTTGCCATCTTTTTTATCATGTTCTGTCTTTCCCTCCTCGTTATTAACCCCTTGAGGCCCAGAACGAAATTTCGATTATAATTTGAATGCCATTATACGATTTTTAGTGACTATAAGGAATATTTTATAGATATGACCTGTTGAGTTAGTACCCTTGTCCACTAGTTAATTTGGTATATTCAGTGACTTTTCGTACTTTTATGGGTAACAACAGACGATTTTATGTAGCAAAGGAAAGATCTGGGCGTTGAAGGGGTTAAACAAAAGATCGCTTACAATCTCATGTTTCTATTCATAATACATTCACTTTCTGGCAAGTTCCCTTTTGTCTCAGTAGCTTCTGTGTGTTCCCATCTCGTACCTTGCATTAATTAACCCCTTGAGACACAGACCTTTCCTTTGCTATAAAAAAAAATGTATGTTGTCGAGCCATAAAATTAAGAAAAGTAACTGAATATACCAAATTAGTTCGTGGACAAGGATACTAAAGAGGTCATATCTATTGCATATTGCTTATATTCACTAAAAAATCATCTAATCGTACTCAAATTACAATGGAAATTACGTTCTGGGTCTCAAGGGTTGTATCTAATTATTAACACACTTATCGTCCCTCCTAAGAAATGAATGGTCATGCTTTTTTCTCTTTAGTAATGAGCTCGTGAACAGCATTAGGGGCGTGGCTGCTGGTTGCGCCACACCTAGAGACTGGCCTTGCTGCTCCTCGCCCTACACACTCCCTGTCTCTCCTATGGCCACCAGGGATGCCACTCCTTGCGATTTTTACCAATATCTTGGGATTTGGGGATATTTTTTTTTCTATCTTGGGATTTTGGGGATTATTCAAGTATTTCTCCAGTAGATTATCTCATGGTAAGCATATGTACCGTATTTAGGGTTCAGTTTCATTTATGCTATTTTAAAACCTTGGGATATTTTTGGCTATCTTGGGATTTTTGGGAGGGTAGTCTTGTGATTTTTGAAAATTTAGAGTGGCAATCCTGATGACCACAGTCTCGTTCCCGCCGTAAACACAACGGCTCCAGTCAACAGTCCCTCGCCGCTGTAGCCACTGAAATAAACGCCGTGATTATACAGGTAAGCATTCGTCAAGGTGGGTAAAACCTTGCTCGGTGCACGACTGGGCCAGGTAGCAAAGGTAACCAACAGCCTGGCACTTAAAACTAGGTACCAAGCGACGGTCTCTCTCTCTCTCTCTTCCTCTCTCTCTCTCTCTCTCTCTCTCTCCCCTCTCTCTCTCTCTCCCCTCTCTCTCCTCTCTCTCTCTCTCTTCTCTCTCTCTCTCTCTCTCTCTCTCTCTCTCTCTCTCTCTCTCTCTCTCTCTCTCTCTCTCTCTCTCTCTCTCTCTCTCTCTCTCTCTCTCTCTCATACACACACACACAAGAACACAATCAGTACTTCACACTAAACACTCAGCTATACTCGTCAAGCCACCTGGCGTCGGCGTGGAGGCTGTTGACAGTATAGCGGAAGGAAGCAACAACAAGCCCCATAAGGGATGTTCATTACCTCCCCGGCAGTCATCCCCGGCAGATCCTTTGATTCCCTTAACACCCGCCGTGATAATGACAACAGTGCGACGGTACATACCAGCTAATAGGGAAACTCTTTGTTTTCAAGGATTATTCAGGTAGCGAGTTTTCATAGCCTATTGTATGCCCTAAAGGGGAGGTAATTTGCAAGTGTTTTTCTGGTCGTTTCATAGAATGGCCTCGGTCTAGAAGGTCGTTTGGGGAGGCTTACTAGAAGGAGCCTTAGTCCATAGCGGTGTTCAAGGCCTCCGGTTTAGTAGCAGCAGATTCAACATATACGTAGGTTTATATTTTTTCCAGTATGAAAGTACATAAGAAAAAAGTATGTGGATGAACGATGAGGCACTAACCACTCATTTTTCTTCTGTTTACATTTTTCTAATCTATTGGAAGCTTCGTCTTGTTTTTCTTATTACTGTTATTGTTAAGAGTTCTATTTGTTGTTGTTGCTGATGCTGTGGTTGTTGTTGCTGATGCTGTGGTTGTTGTTGCTGATGCTGTGGTTGTTGTTGCTGATGCTGCGGTTGTTGTTGCTGATGCTGTGGTTGTTGTTGCTGATGCTGTGGTTGTTGTTGCTGATGCTGTGGTTGTTGTTGCTGATGCTGCGGTTGTTGTTGCTGATGCTGTGGTTGTTGTTGCTGATGCTGCGGTTGTTGTTGCTGATGCTGCGGTTGTTGTTGCTGATGCTGCGGTTGTTGTTGCTGATGCTGTGGTTGTTGTTGCTGTTGTTCACTACCAAAGAAGAAACACCAGAGTCTATCTTCATGTGTGTTGACCTGACCCTAGCGGTTTACTCGGAGGCCAAATACGACACAAAAATAAGAGACTTGGACGTGCGGCTTGTTCCTCCATAATTGGCTCACGCTGCGAATGGAAGTGTACAAGCGAGCGTGCTACCATCCACGGGGCAAAAAGTGTGTGTGTGTACATGACGCTGTGGCCGGGGGAGTGACGGACTGACGGGCGAGCGACGATTCACCGCGTCTGACCTTACGTGGGACGGTGACGGGACGGTGAGGGGCCAGTGACGATGATGAATAGAGTAGCACAGAGGTTCTACAACGTGTGATAAACATATACCTCATCAGTACACACTTAAAAAGCACCCATTGAGCCCTAGACACGCCCTCTTCACGCTACCCAACACCCAATAAGGAGTGGTACAGGTCACCGTTAACAGAAAACTCGCCAGGCTTCTGAGAGACGTGACGGTGCGATGTCATAATGCCTAGCGGGGCCCCAGGCTGTGTGGAGGAGACGAGGAGCCGCTGCCCCCGCCTACCGCTACTCGGGGCGTCACGCAGGGCCTTGCCACAACACACCACCCGACCAAGACAAGACGCAACAGGAAGGCAAGATGTAGCGTAATAACACACGCTATGTTGGCCGAAATAACAGTAGGATGCCAACCACACACCACACGCCACACGCCTTCATAAACCTCGTAGCACTAATACGGTCTTGATTACGTGGGAAGGAATGATGATACAATTAATGATAAGTGAAAAAAAACCATGCTTCATTGTGGTCACGTTAAGACGCTGATACATACGAGGCACGAAGAAGCATTAGTAGTCATGTAATGTAATGAGAGAGACAACGAACGGGAGGTCTCGAGGCGATGAACACCTGCAACCCTCACTGAAATTATCACAGCGAAGACCCTTTAATGCATCACTGTTAACCTCATTGTATGCCAAACCACTGCGATTTCAGCCACTATACCATATACTCTTAGAAAAGAAGGGTAGGAAAAGGGTAGAAAAAGGGTATGTGTAGTGATGAAATACTGCTACCCTTTTTCTACCCTTACAAATATACCCTTTTGCAACCCTAAATATACCCTTTTCCAACCCCAAATGTACCCTTTCTCATCCCTCTCGTCTAAAAAGGGTAGATCAAGGGTAGATGAAGGGTATAATCAGCAGCATCTACCCTCCAGCCTGGACATAGGGTATAAAAAGGGTAGTGATGGTGCGATGTAACAATTCTACCCTTAATATACCCCTTATTTCTGAGTGTGTACTGCCATTACGATATCCCTTCTGTCTCACCTAAATCCCATTAAATCCTTCCCCTGAATCACCACAGCCCATCAAAATTACGTCATTATGTCAGAAACAGCGAGTTCGAGCTTTAGGAACAAACTTTATGATAAATGTGATACTACTAATATGTCAAAATTGCCTTATGGACCATGTAACTAGTGGAAATGGTTTATTACGTTAGTGCGCTTGATACAATGGTAGAAATACAGGTACGTAGTTTATAGCGGGTTTGTAGCGTACACTCTCAGAAATAAGGGGTATATTAAGGGTAGAATTGTTACATCGCATCATCACTACCCTTTTTAAACCCTATGTCCAGGCTGGAGGGTAGATGCTGCCGATTATACCCTTTTTCTACCCTTTGGCTACCCTTTATAGACGAGAGGGTTGGAAAAGGGTATATTTGCGTCGATCCGAAAGGGTATATTTGTAAAGGTAGAAAAAGGGTAGCAGTATTTCATCACTACAAATACCCTTTATCTACCCTTTTCCTACCCTTTTTTTCTAAGAGTGTAATAATGGTGGGGCTGATGAGTGATGCATGCAAGGTGTTAGGGCTTGAGGGTGTTGTGTCAAGGTATAAGGCATTGTGGGTAGGGAGAGAGGGAGGGTTGTTAGGGTGTTGCAGTATGAGAGCCTCACGGGTGTTGCCAAGGCGCCCTACAGGTAATCAGAGGCGTGGCAACCGTGTTATTGCCGAGAATGAAAATGCAACCGTGTTATTGCCGAGAATGAAAATGCAACCGTGTTATTGCCGAGAATGAAAAGATGAAATAGGATAAAAAACATTACGAAGGGTAACATGAAAGATGAGGAGAGAAAAAATAGATTAAGAAGGGTAAGAGCGACCAGTAAAGATATTTAAGCTGTTTATAACAACTTGATATTTATTAAGCTATACTAATAAATATAAAGGTTAAAATCACCACACATAATATAACAAGTAGAACAATACAGGTTATATACGTGAGTTATTAAAGTTCAAACAATGAGAAGTTAACATTTTTGACAGGAGAAAAAAAATTACATTCCTTAGTGTACTCGCCAGATTGCGAAACTTTAAAACCTCCCTCCCTGTCAGGTCTCGCGGCCTCTTGTAGCTTCCTTATTTTCTTATGTTCTTTTATGTTCTTAGTAGAGGAAATGCGATGTTAATTAAATATAGAACCTTATATTGAAATCCCTAAGAGCGAAAAATGGGATTGATATAAAACTAAACAAGATTAATTAGAGAACGATAAGAACGATAATAATCAATTAGAAGAGAAAGGAACCATTAGATTAGAAGAGAACGAATTAATAGAGTACAAAATAGGACCCAAAGGAAGAAGAAGACGAAGGAACAAGGAGGAACAGCGAAGGAGACAAGGCAGAAGAGGGGAAATAAGAAGGAAGGAAGGAGAAGCAGGAGAGGAAGAGGCCATGAAAGGCATGAAAGAGGTAATGGAGGGCCCGGGGAGGAAGATTACCAGAGTGAAAAGACTGCTTAGGGTGTGTGAATGGGGCACAACCATCCGTCGGGCACACACCACCACCACCACCACCATCAATCACCACCACACGTCCCCCTCCCCAACACCGCACCACACACCACCACCACCACCACCACCACCACCACCACCATCAATCACCACCACACGTCCCCCTCCCCAACACCGCACCACACACCACCACACAGAGGCCTCGCACACACCACACACCACCACCACCATCACACCACTACACCACCACCAACCACCACCCACACAGTTCCCTCCGCCTAACCCTTGAGCCCAACACCTAATTTCCACTTGTAACTTGAGGCCATTAACGATTTTCAGTGTAATGTGCCATAATTTTAAAAGCTTTTTATGACCTGTTTAGTGTCCTTGTCCACTAGCTAATTTGGTATTTTAAGTTATTTTTCGTAATTTTATGGCTAACAACAGATGATTATATATAGCAAAGGAAAGATCTGGGCGTGAAGGGGTTAAGACTTATCCCTCAGGTCACTCTATAGTCGTGGTAGTCGTGTAGTCGTGTCATTTCATCAGTGGTGCGTCGGGGGACATTGGTAACATATAGCAATGACGGGCTGGTCACGACGGGATGACTGGCGGGGTAACGGGGTGGACAGGTTCGTGGGGGAGGCGGGAAGGGAAGAGGTAGAGTATATAGTAGTAGTGTTGGAGGATTGATACTTGGCACTAGGAATGGGCAGCAATGGAGGTATGATAAGGATACTAACAGATATACAAGACACGTTTCCATTAGAATATGACGGAAGGTAGTCATATAATCCAGTGTCTATATGTGGACTAAGGAGTAAAATAATGGATCTAAAAGGGAATAGGCAGGAATGGGGGTATGATAAGGGTACTAAGAGATATACAAGACACGTTTCCATGAGAGTTTGATGGAAGGTAGTTATAATCCAGTGTCTATATGTGGACTAAGGAGTAAAATAATGGATCTAAAAGAAAATGGGCAGCAATGGGGGTATGATAAGGGTACTAAGAGATATACAAGACACGTTTCCATGAGAGTTTGATGGAAGGTAGTTATAATCCAGTCTAGGTGTGTTAAGAGGTAAATACGTTAATATCAAAACGGGGATGGGTAGGGTGGTGTTTTAGAATTGACACTTGACACTAGGGAATGGCAGCAATTGGGTATGATAAGGATACTATAAGATATACAAGACACGTTTTCAATGGATTTTTTTTCTTTTTCTACATCACAGAGGTCTGGTTAAGGGCAAAACAAATATAAAAGAAGTAACCAAAAGCCCGTTTAATTAATGAAGGTAATGACGGAAGGTAAAGTCATAATCCACTGTCTAGGTGTGTTAAGGATTACTGAAATGGGTGTATAATAAAGGGGAAAAGGAATGTGACACAGGAATGAATGAAAGGCCGGCCAATGAACTCCTCCTGCCTTGTATGTCCCCAGCCTACCAGCCAGCCCTGCCCCGCCCCGTCATGCAGCCCCGGAAGTGTCATTAACAATACAGGTTAAATACGTGACTTATTACAGTTCAAACAATGAGATAGCTAACATTTCTACAGGAAGAAAAAAAATACATTCCTTAGTGTACTCGCCAGATTGCGAAACTTTAAAACCTCACCTCCCTGTCAGGTCTCGCAGCCTCTTGTAGCTTCCTTATTTTCTTATGTTCTTCTTATGTTCTTAGTAGAGGAAATGCGATGTTAAGTTAAATATAGAACCTTATATTGAAATCCCTAAGAGCGAAAAATGGGATTGATATGTCAGACTCTCGCCGCGTCAGTCAGCAATCAGAAACCACGTCCATCCGCAGCGCCTCAGCATTACTCGGTCACCGTCTCCCTCGCTACGTCAATAGAAAAGTCAATAAAAGTAATACTTCTTTAATTAAGGGAATCTACCGTCATTTACTGCGGGAAAGAAAGTAAGGACTACACTCTTAGAAAAAAAGGGTAGGAAAAGGGTAGAAAAAGGGTGTTTGTAGTGATGAAATACTGCTACCCTTTTTCTATCCTTACAAATATACCCTTTTGCAACCCTAAATATACCCTTTTCAAACCCCAAATATACCCTTTCTCATCCCTCTCGTCTAAAAAGGGTAGATAAAGGGTAGATGAAGGGTATAATCGGCAGCATCTACCCTCCAGCCTGGACATAGGGTATAAAAAGGGTAGTGATGGTGCGATGTAACAATTCGACCCTTAATATACCCCTTATTTCTAAGTGTGTAAGGAGGGCCCATTATTAGAACTAAGAACACACAAAAACCTACGCTAATCAAACTTTTAATCCGTTAACTTTTAGATTGACATTTTCTTTCCTATTACCACCTTCATCAACACAGTTTTAAAGGTGATGAAAAAAATTGAAAACTATCAAAACAATCGGGCTCATCCTTCCGTCCAGGATCGATATAACTCACCTCTGATATTTTCTCTCTCCCGTTTGTGTTTATTGCCACTTGTAAACCAAACAATGGGTAGCCAGTATTAGCCACACACGGGAGACACAAAAACCCGCTTATTCTCCCTGTACCGGTTATGGTGCTGTGTCTGAGGATCGACAGGTGTGACTCCGGCATGACAGGAAGGAACGCGGAATGCCATTGATATATAGAGGGAATGACACACACACACACACACACACACACACACACACACACACACATGCACACACACACACCTTTCACAGCATTATCCTTATTCAATCAAACTGTTTGTTCAATTCATTCATAATAGTAAAAAATAGGCCTGTTAAAACGAATGATTAAAACCAGCAATTTGTATAACCATGAAAAAAATGAAATATACATACAGGCATAATTTTTCTCTATACGCTTTAGTTTGGTATAATTGACATGGTACAAAGGTAGATGTTGCACGTGTAACACCTGGCAAGGAAAGGAGTCTCAAGCCTCAGTCCCTCACCCACTCATCACCGCAGACAGGAGGTGAGATGTCAGGGACGTTACACACACACATACACACACACACACACACACACACACACACACACACACACACACACACAACACTCTCTCTTTCTTACTTTATCTCCCACAGAATCTAGCACATTTCTCTGGTCCCCTGAAAGAACTCTCTCTCTCTATGTACGTACAGTCCTCGTCTCACCTTCCCTATTGTGATCCAGGAACCCTCACTCTCGCCTCCCCATTCAGCAATACCCATCACCTCGCCTCTATTCTGGAAACCCTCGCCTTGCTTCGCCTTGCCTGGGGTTCAAATGTGGCACAACACACACTCTCTCTCTCTCTCTCTCTCTCTCTCTTCTCTCTCTCTCTCTCTCTCTCTCTCTCTCTCTCTCTCTCTCTCGCTCTCTCTCTCTCTCTCTCTCTCTCTCCTCTCTCTCTCTCTCTCTCTCTCTCTCTCTCTCTCTCTCTCTCTCTTCTCTCTCTCTCTCCTCTCTCTCTCTCTCTCTCTCTCTCTCCTCTCTCTCTCTCTCTCTCTCTCTCTCTCTCTCTCTCTCTCTCTCTCTCTCTCTCTCTCTCTCTCTCTCTCTCTCTCTCTCTCTCTCTCTCTCTCTCTCTCTCTCTCTCTCTCTCTCTCTCTCTCTCTCTCTCTCTCTCTCTCTCTCTCTCTCTCCTCTCTCTCTCTCTCTCTCTCTCTCTCTCTCTCTCTCTCTCTCTCTCTCTCTCTCTCTCTCTCTCTCTCTCCTTGCCTCTTGCCCCCTTCAAGACCCAGCTGCTGCGTAAACTGAAGTGCTCTTAGAGTCCACTAGTGTGTGTAGCGGCTGTAAACTTGAACCTCTCTCAGTCCTCCTTTTCGTACAAAGACTTGTACTTCGGGTCTCAAGATACATTCTGTCAAATAGTCTGCCACTGTTGCCTCTGACGGTACTCATGTGTTTCACGCCCGCCTCCTGTCCGCCATCGCACCACCCAGCGCCACACCCACGTCTGTGCTGTTACCTCGACGTGCTTCTCTCCTATGCCCATGATCTAAGGAGTAGAATAAGTACTACTATTTAGATCATGCCAGTGTCTAACTTTTACGCGGCTACACATCAAACGATACGACATTTATGCCAGTCTATGACATTATTTTTACGTCAGCCAAGTGATTTGTCGTAAAGCTCTTCACATTATGCAGTCATTCTCCCTCAAAATAAACGTCTTTTCCTCAGCCAACCTCTCACTCGTATCTAATTATTTTCTTGTCCCCGGGTACTTATTGAGCAAGACTATGAGAAACGAAATTCGAAAGTAAAACAATTATAAATACGACAAAAAATTAGAGTGGTATCCCTGCCTTGTTCCATATCCCGCTGTTACATTCCTGGCGTGACAGACGGCCGGGCGTCGGGCTGAAGGGCAGCCTGGAGGAGAGGCCGCCGCCAGTCACGACCAGCCAGCCCACTATCACGTTTCAACTTTTTTCCCACCTACTCTTATCACTATAAGAAATAATGCATCTTAAAGTTTTATGCCTCCTTTTACGGCACTAGATTTCCTACCCATTTCAGCACCATATACCGAACAGTGAGTATGCTTTATATAAGGCTTGGACTCGTCTTGTTTTATAATGTATCGCTCAATATACGTATACTGGAGACAATTCAAAGAAACCCATTATGCCTCTACAGAACACGTGTATAAATCCATCTGAAGATGAACCATTGATTCCTCAGTATCAAGTGACAAGGACCGTCTTGTCTCCAGCATCGACAAAAAAATACCCAGTCTGGCCTGTCCTCGATCAGGCGGCGATACGGGAGGCAGCTGCGGACACAAGTACTTCTGACTCGCTTCCTTACCTTCTTCCTCTGTGGCTGCGGGTCGGGGCTTCCTCCCTCCCACTCTTGGCCACCTGCACGTGGGGCGGGCGGGTACTGAGGATGGGTATTCTCGACGTTTACTTGTCCCAGGCTGTGTCCTCGCTTGTGCACGAGGCCACACTCAGCCCTATCACGCCTTGGGGTGTTAAAAGGCCGCGGCAAAGGGTCTTCAGAGGAGCTACGAGTTCCTCTGTGATAAAAAGAGTAACTTCCTTCTCTCTTGCGTATAACTCCTCCGCCTCCTCCTCCTGTGCCTCCCAGAAAACTGAAGGCACCTCCCGCGAAGCTACTACTCAGCCCGCCAACGTGTCTGCCCAAGGCCTCCGCCCCGGACAGAAGGCCTTCCAGGAGACCCCCGCTATCTCGCTCCTTCGCGCGCCTTTTCTTGTGGGCGCGGAGATTGGGCAACGTTTGGTATCGTCGTGGAGCAGACATGGCACAAGTTTTTCTACTGCTTTTCTTATGCGCAGCAGGAGTGTGAGCGCAGGTGGGCCCTCAGAAGGTCATGGCAAGTCAGGGCCATCCAGCAGCGGGCCCACCGTTACTCTGACAGTGGCGGCACTCTCACACACACACTAACACACACATACACACACAATGGCTACAGATCCCTACAACTTTCCCAAGCCATTTCTCTGTGTAGTCTCCCGTTCGGATTCACTCTGTAACATCACATTGTCACACAGTTCACGCATTTTCTGGGATTATCATTGTTGTTGATATTCTGTGTTTCGTCTACACTGTTGCAGCCAGTCCTGTTTGGTAGCCCGTCACCGGTGTAGGTCACGGTGAGGCATAATTAGTGCGGCCAGCGATGCACCGTTTTACTGAGAGTTATCGTGACAGATGTGCAAGGCTACAACATTCATAACTACACAATCATTGATGAATTGCATCCATTTTCTGGGAACATCCTTGAGACTCTCGCCTGTTTAGACACACACGTAGCACTGATGCCACGCCAGCACCGCCAGGCAGCACCCGATGGCTGGCAGGTCCCTCTAAGGCCCTATTAACACTGCTCGGTGGGTCTCCTCGGCACGCAGCCCCGCACCCAAACACATGACAGCTGGACGTGAACTGTTGCGTCGACGCGTTCTCTCCCCGTAACACACACACACACACACACAGTCACACACACACAAATTCATCTCACGCCTTTCGCAAGCTAAGCCACGCTACGTCAATGCAACTATTACAACTAACAATATTTCTAGTTAGTTTATCTTAGGTGTTTAAAGGTATAAAATGCACATTAAGATAATTAGTGGCGTAAATAGGCCGCGAGCAGAGTTGTTGCGTCTGGTAACATCTGATAACATGTTCGCAGTTTCCACTCCAGCCGAGAACACGTTGTTGGATCTGTTTCTATTGGCCTTTTAAAGTCTCCGCCGAGAGTGTGAGCTGAGAACTGTGTTTGGAATGCTACCTGCGACTCGCCTTGCACGAGATGAATAACAGATGAGGTGAGAGAGATGAGGAAATACTGCGAACGGACCGTGGCGGGAACTGGCGAGAGAAACACCCACCCGCACCCTCAGCCTCCCTCCCGCCCCAGCCTCCCTCCCGCCCAACCCAGCCTCCCTCCCTCCCGCCCAACCCAGCCTCCTCCCTCCCGCCCAACCCAGCCTCCCTCCCCCGCCCAACCCAGCCTCCCTCCCTCCCGCCCAACCCAGCCTCCCTCCCTCCCGCCCAACAACCCTCCCCCGCCTCCCCCCTTTAACCAGCATGTGTTGTTCCTTCCGCTGCTGCTGCTGGTGCTTGTGGCCGGTGATTACGTCCTGTTCTATCCTCCAGACATGATCTTTGTTCTCAACCAGTACGATGAACTAAACCCTTCTGACAGATCCTAAACCAACACACACACGCTGGCTCATGTGTGTAATTATTAGAACTTATCCCAGGGCCCTTCACACTGCTTGGGGAACGTTCACACTGATGATAATATTACTCTGGGACTCGATCAGTGACTCATACGTTGCCAGGCACATCAACCGGAACTCTGTCAGCCACGACGATTATGTTTCGCAGAGATCTTTTCCCACAAACCTGAATGATCGTGTTTTGCTTCTTTATCAATCAATACAAGTGTGCAAAACAAGATGGCGTAGATTTATAAAAGAAATAGGGGAAAACTGGTTCACAAATAGGGTGGTTGATGATTGGAATGGACTCATATCCCACGTAATCCCTTTAAAAATTACTAATCCATCTTTTTTTTGACATCCTCTTCCCCTGAAATCCATATTCCCTTCCCTTATTCCCCTTGTTTTGGTCTTGCACATCACCAGTAACACATCATCACATCACCAGTAACACATCATCACATCACCAGTAACACATCATCACATCACCAGTAACACATCATCACATCACCAGTAACACACTGACGGGCTGGTACATACATACCTATTATCAGTATCATTATAGAGGTATATAGCTATTATCAATTATTTGCTTCAGTTCTTAAGTTCATTCCCTCGTCTATATACCAGTAAGACGCCTTAATCGGCGAGGGACGAGCAAGCCCGTAGAAACCCGCCGCACGTGCGCACGTGCGGCGTCACCCGGAGTTTGACCTGTGTGACATTGCTAGGTGTGTGGTCTCAAACCACACACCAAATTTCAACTTAGTCGGTACAGCCGTTTCTCAGCTATAGCAAGATAACGTTGTCTGACACCCCTCACACGGCACGCGCCACGCGCCATGCTGACCCCTCACGTGAGACAAAACATGTCAACACAAATAGGGATTGAATGGGGCTATCAGATGGCGAAGACCGCTTGTCAATCGGAAGCGGGATTCCAAAGATATAAGCTCCTAAAAAGCGTGATGGTCGGTCGGGTCGGGTCGGCTGCTTGATTGTGAGAAAAATCCCGTATCCAGTGAGGACTCGTAATTATGTTGTGGAATTTCTTGTATGCCTTCGGGTGCGAATAAAATTATTATTGTTATTGTTATTATTATTATTATTATTATTATTATTATTATTATTATTATTATTATTATTATTATTATTATTATTATTATTATTATTATTATTATTATTATTATTATACCCTCGGCAGGCCACCACCTCACTCCCTTCCCCACCAACCACTGACATCACCCCTAACACCACCGTCAATAATGCCACTGCCACATACATTCGCACAGTCACTAAACCTGTTATCAATCACACGCCCTCATCTTTAAACACACACACACACACACACACACACACACACACACACACACACACACGAATGGCATAGCATTATACTCCGTGACTGCACACTTCTCAACACGGTCACATCACATCACATCCCGTCACATTGCCATCAAACGTGACACTTGACAGCTCGAGTTCAAAGGCTCCAACTAATCTGTCCCACCACCCTTCCATTTAGGTCACTGCTATAAACATTCAGACAAGCCCTTAGAAACATGACCTATCCCTGTTGCTTTATCTTAACCCTCACAAAGACTGTTTACATAAGGTACACCATAACAAGGACCTATATTCCCCTCCTACTTACTACCTCTCTTCCCCTCCCTACTTACTACCTTCTCTTCCCCTCCCTACTTACTACCTCTCTTCCCCTCCCTACTTACTACCTCTCTTCTCCTCCTACTTACTACCTCTCTTCCCCTCCCTACTTACTACCTCTCTTCCCCTCCCTACTTACTACCCTCTCTTCCCCTCCCTACTTACTACCTCTCTTCCCCTCCCTACTTACTACCCTCTCTTCCCCTCCCTACTTACTACCTCTCTTCCCCTCCCTACTTACTACCTCTCTTCCCCTCCCTACTTACTACCTCTCTTCCCCTCCCTACTTACTACCTCTCTTCCCCTCCCTACTTACTACCTCTCTTCCCCTCCCTACTTACTACCTCTCTTCCCCTCCCTACTTACTACCCTCTCTTCCCCTCCCTACTTACTACCCTCTCTTCCCCTCCCTACTTACTACCCCTCTTCCCCTTCCTACTTACTACCCCCTCTTCCCCTCCCCCTCTTCCCCTTCCCCTCTTACTACTGTAGCAACACGACGAAGATATTTCAGTCTGAACACCTGGCTAATTACCTTTGAATGTTTTCCTAGAGATTATCGCCTCCAGTACATGCCTCTATCTCTTAATGGCTTCATCTAGGTCTAGCCTCCCACTTCTCTGTCGACATCACCACATTGCCTAGGATCGTTGCCGACACTCCCATTAAGAGATTAGACGTCCCAGCCTTTATATACAGGAAATCTCATGTAGAAAGACACTCACTAGGACACAGACCATTGTACTACCACATACTACTCTGTCCAGCAATAAAACCAGTCACCAGCAACCTGTGTTTATCAATCACCGTGCAGCATAAGCACTACAAATGGTGACCTGACCAAGTGACCCGGCAACTTTTATTCTTTTTCTGTATTTATATATTTCAAAACTTTGTATCCTTGCCCCCCCCTCTTTGTAATTTCCCCCCAACTTTCTAAAAATAAACTTGAAACTTGAAATAAACTTGACCTGAACACCCCACAGCCCCTCCCTACTTACTACCTTCTCTTCCCCTCCCTACTACCCTCTCTTCCCCTCCCCACTACCCTATATTCCCCTACTGCATACCCTTTATTCCCTTAATAGTATTCCCAACAGCCTCTACTAACGTGACACTCAGCTGCAGGTAGAGGGAGGTATCACGTATTTACCCTTTCTTGTGTGACAGACAAAGGTAACTACGCTATGCTCCATATCTTAGTGGTGGTGGTGGTAGTAGTGGTGGTGATGGTGGTGGTAGTGGTGGTAGTGGTGGTAGTGGTGGTGGTGGTGGACAGAGAGGGCGGGGACGCTTTGCTACTCACGCCTCGCCAACCATGAATCCTCGTAACATACAATTACTGACGTTTCACTAAAATTAGTATCTAGTTTTGTATAGTTCCTGCACTTTCCCCTACGGCAGGACTTACATGTAGGTTATTGAGTATAGGGAGGAGGTATAAGGCATAGGAAAGAGTGCATTACGACCAGGCATGTGTGAAGGGCTTCTGCTTCTACTAACATTATTCTATTTGGTTACTCTTACGATAACCCTTTAAACTGAATAGATTTACAATACCTGATAGCTCACACGATGACTGAGCATTATGATGTTGCACTGATCTCTTGAGGAAAAATTGGTGTCCTTAAGTTGAGTCTTTGTACACAGTCTTTCTTACACTTCACTGATACTTATAATATGATTGTATATCCTCATTTCTTCTGAGTAATAGAACGCAGCCTCACAGTCCCACATATAACCTGTGCACTGGCCTAAACCCCACGCTATACACTGTCCCTGCCCCCACCACACACACACACACACACACACACACACACACACACATACACACACACACACACACACACACACACACACACACACACACACACACACACATCACACATACACACACACACACACACACACACACACACACACACAGTCGTCATCTCTCTCCTCGATGCAAAGATTCGTACGGTTTTCGTGTCTCTACTCAATAGCGTTCCATTAAGACTCCTATGAACCTTTTATAAACATACATTTGTGCACCGTAATGGCACGGAATTAGGAACGGTTAGTAGGGTTAATGGCGCACCTCCACAATCCCCTACACGCGCCACAGATCACGCCATCGCCTTATGTCACTCTTGATGATCTGATCCACGCCAGCTTTCGTTTAACAGTTCTCGGAAAATTGAGGTGAAGCTGAAAGGCGAGGCAGAGGAATGGAGGCAAAAACTGTGTGTAATCACGTATTTACCTTGCAGTGAGGGTCTTAGGCACGTGTTTACTAAAGCCATCCAAGGGTTCACGTACCTGTGGGAAGAAAGAACTGTTAGTGTATAGCATAGGAGCACTGGTAGGGAGGGACGTGGTGGTGGTGGGGGGGGGGGGGATGAGGGGTCACACCTTTATAACACCAACAACACACCTAATTCAATAATAATATAATAATAATACCCTACAGGCGCTATAGTCAAGATAGTAGTAGGTAGTAACGGTAGTAAGCTCCAACGTTATACAAAAAAAATTGAAGAAAAAAAAAAAACGACACACACCTGGTCTAGGCTCGAAGGTATATTTGAAGGTATATGAATGCGTCTCACGTGACTGTGGTAAAATGTGATGTTACTGGCTCCTCCCTCCCTTATGTTCCTCCTTCATTAGTTAGCTTTCTTATGTTCTTATGTTCTGCCTCCTTCCCTTATTTTCCTCCTTCATTAGTAGCTTCTATGTTCTTATGTTTCCTCCTTCCCTTTATGTTCCTCCTTCATTAGTTAGCTTTCTTATGTTCTTATGTTCTGCCTCCTTCCCTTATGTTCCTCCTTCATTAGCTAGCTTTCTTATGTTCTTATGTTCTGCCTCCTTCCCTTATGTTCCTCCTTTATTAGCTAGCTTTCTTATGTTCTTATGTTCTGCCTCCTTCCCTTATGTTCCTCCTTTATTAGCTAGCTTTCTTATGTTCTTATGTTCTTATGTTCTGCCTCCTTCCCTCCTTCCCTTATTTTCCTCCATCATTATTTAGCTAGCTCTCCTATTTTTTTATGTTCTTATTACTTTAACTCATCCACTAGCCTACCCTTTCTCCTCCCTTTTTTATTCTATCTCGTATCTGAACAGTTAACTAAATGGTTCCTTTATTAAATCAGCTATTCATCTATTCATATGCATAAACAGGAAGTTATGTACTTAGATAAATCACCCATTCATGTACTGTACGTGTGCGCGCAAGGAATTCGCACACACACACACACACACACACACACACACACACACACACACACACACACACACATGCCTGGTCTAAAAAAAAGAACAATACCTAGACATCAAATGCAATCAAAAATAAGAAGAAAACAATCAAAACATTAGTGGTCACAAAAACAATAATTTCCTGATAGTAATTTCACCCACACTACACGTCACGTCTTGACTAAATATTTTCACAGCTGCAATTTTTTTTTCTCTCACAGCGTTCATGAGGCTCCTGTGATGACCAACAGCTGACAGAAGACATGGGAGTGGACAGCTGAGAGGTAACGTGCAGGAACGCAGTGGTAGGAGCAAGAAATTATGGGTTTTCTTATGCAGGAGGGAGGGAAATTATGGGTTTTACTATGCAGGAGGGAGGGAAATGATGGGTTTTCTTATGCAGGAGGGAGGGAAATTATGGGTTTTCTTATGCAGGAGGGAGGGAAATTATGGGTTTTCTTATGCAGGAGGGAGGGAAATTATGGGTTTTCTTATGCAGGAGGGAGGGAAATTATGGGTTTTCTTATGCAGGAGGGAGGGAAATTATGGGTTTTCTTATGCAGGAGGGAGGGAAATTATGGGTTTTCTCATGCAGGAGGGAGGGAAATGAGGGGTTTTCTTATGCAGGAGGGAGGGAAATGAGGGGTTTTCTTATGCAGGAGGGAGGGAAATGAGGGGTTTTCTTATGCAGGAGGGAGGGAAATGGTGGGTTTTCTCATGCAGGAGGGAGGGAAATGAGAGGTTTTCTTAGTAGGAACAACAGGCGTAACACTGAAGACAATTAAGAAACACTGACTAACCAAATTAACAAGGAAAAACAAACACACCGGTACAGTCAGGTGAGGTATACGCAAGGAAGCTTCCAGGAAGGTAAAGACGCGGGAAAAAATTAGGCGGGAGCAGGTGGTGAGCATGTCCGAGGCAGGTGTGAGAAGACGCGCGTTCCTCAGAGTACAGAAGGTTGCTAGATCAATTGACTTTTAATAGATGGTGATATGGATTTAGGGTAGATTTAGGGTAGATTAGGGGTAGATTTAGGTAGATTACGGTAGATTAGGGTAGATTCGGGTAGATTAGGGGTAGATTAGGGTATATTAAGGTAGATTCGGGGTATATTAGGGTATATTAGGGGTAGATTCGGGTAGATTAGGGTATATTAAGGTAGATTCGGGGTATATTAGGGTATATTAGGGGTAGATTCGGGTAGATTAGGGGTATATTAGGGTAGATTCGGGTAGATTAGGGGTAGATTAGGGTAGATTCGGGTAGATTAGGGGTATATTAGGGTTAGATTCGGGTAATTAGGGGTAGATTCGGAGTAATTAGGGGTAGATTAGGTAGGGTAGAGGGAATAGATTTTAGATAGATGGTCAGTAAATCTTGGAAGGTTGACTCAGCTTACCTATGCATGACCGACAGTCTCTGGAAACTTAACTTCACCTCTGGTCTTGGTTTCTGAACTACCCTAAAACCCTTCTCAGGAGTTCAAAACACACACTTAAATAAACCTGAACAATATAACTTTCCTTCAATATTATCTCTTTACAAGCAGCTGATATTATTTGAGGGTTTGATGAAGCTTAGTCGAATCAGGTATTGATCTTGACTCACTCAGCATATCCGAGTAAACCCTCGCATAACGTTGCTTCAAGTGTAAACATCACGATCTATTGGTCTGCTCGGTGGCAAGACGACTACTTCCGCGTGAAGCTCCTCGGATCGTAGGCTAGGGTAGGGGGAAGAGGGAGGACAGGTAGTAGGGCCTTGTGGGTGAGCTAGGGATAGTTACGATAGCTGGTTCGGGGTAATGGGTGGTGTACGATACTTACTCTCTCTCTCTCTCTCTCTCTCTCTCTCTCTCTCTCTCCTCTCTCTCTCTCTCTCTCTCTCTCTCTCTCTCTCTCTCTCTCTCTCTCTCTCTCTCTCTCTCTCTCTCTCTCTCTCTCTCTCTCTCTCTCTCTCTCTCTCTCTCTCTCTTGAACCACGAATGCAATTTTTATCAAGGGAAATTATCTGTTTAGAGTGAATTAACATATAATGGCTTCCAATTATAGCTGTTTCATTTTAGTAGAAGTCTCAGTTGACATCATTTAGTCATATATAATAATTACAAGAGCTCTTACTTGTCTTCACAGTGACAAGTACGATAGCGAGGCACGGCAACTCCCACCGTGATATAATAGTACGAGTCACCCCTTTGCGGCTCCCACTTTCTATGAGGATCTCTACTGTTCACGAGAAGCCGAGACTATAGTAATTTTGCAGCCAGGCACACACACACACACACACACACACACACACACACACACACACACACACACACACACACACACACACACACACACACACACACACACACACACACACACACACACACACACACACACACATTTGATCATAATATAACGCCATCATAATTCCGATCTCAATTCCTTCGTTGCTTTAGAAAAAAAAAAAAGAAAAAAAACTGATGGGCGACTCGATGGGCGATTTTCTATATTTGTTCCCGAGAGAATTACGTTACTTACAGCAAA
>JACEEZ010012573.1:1160000-1172500 GCA_016584305.1 Chionoecetes opilio | reverse complement strand
CCAAAACTTATGGAGTTACAGCGAGTTGAAGCAAAATAAGCAAGAAAAAATGTTTATACACTCTTTTACTTTCCTTCAATTATCTTAATATTAGTGTAATCTTAGTGTAATTTTTTTATGCTCATGATATGCAGCAATGTATTATGAACACGAAGGTAGGCTCAGCTTTCATAAATATCATCTGGTAGTTTGGTAATATCAAGTAGGAGTACAACATTTCAATGCACTGAAAACCTAAAAGTCCGCCTACTCTTGTGATAGTCAGTCATGACTTTATTTTTTACCCTATTGAGTTATGAATGGCGTGTTGTTGTTGAACAATCACTGCCTGATTCACTGATGCAAACAAAATAGGCCTATCTTGTGTAAGAGATGAGTAAAGCCAAGAAATATGAATATTTTTCTAAGGCAAGGCAAGGGTTTTGGGTTGCGGCGAGGCAAGTACCACCACCATCACCACCCAGCCCGAGTCTATCAGCCAATCAGCGACGTCCTTACATGCTCGTCTAGGCAGCGAGCAGCTACCAAGAATCCAGCTTAAGTGAATAGACTATAGTTTCACCTGCTGATTTAGTTTGATAAGTGCTAAAACCTGAATAAAAGAAATGTGAGAAACTAGCAAGTAAATTGGGGCGGTGGGAGAAAGGGAAGCGGACAGCTAAAGATACGACAGTCATACACTAGCTGATGAAGGCCAAGCTTACACGTCATGAAGAAGGGATGCTGCACTCTCAGAAATAAGGGGTACATTAAGGGTCGAACTGTTACATCGCACCATCACTACCCTTTTTAAACCCTATGTCCAGGCTGGAGGGTAGATGCTGCCGATTATACCCTTCATCTACCCTTTATCTACCCTTTTTAGACGAGAGGGTTGCAAAAGGGTATATTTGCGTCGATCCAAAAGGGTATATTTGTAAGGGTAGAAAAAGGGTAGCAGTATTTCATCACTACAAATACGCTTTTTCTACCCTTTTCCTACCCTTTTTTTCTAAGAGTGTGGGAGGACTGGTGGGTTGAGGGTTGGTTGGGCTGAGACCGTCGAGACCAGGGGAAGGGAGGGGAGAAGAAGGAAGAGGGAAGGGATGGTGTGATGGATGCAAGGTTGGAACGCCTGTTAGTTGGATTTCTGGATAGGTTCAAGGGCTCAAAAACATGTATATTTTAATGAGGTTATAAAAGATGGGTATTAGGGGGCAATAAGAGGCAGGGCGAGGCAGCACAGCGTGATGCGAACCTTGTGATCGGTATTGCCTGAAGGTGATGAGTGGTTCTTCCTTACTGACTAGATAACTGGGTGCTCCAAAGGCTTCATCATAGTGCAAACGATAGAGACGAAGGAGTGCAGACGATCAGATGGTGTGTGTTTCGCCTCGTCCTTCCCCGTTCGAGTCTCAAAATAGAGATATGAAGCAAGGGTTGTACAAGAACAGGGTGACGATAAAGCGTTGTCCGTACACAGAATGTTGTTGTAAGGCATTGGGGAAGCAAGCAATAAGGAGTGTGTTGTAAGGAGGGTGTGTGAAGGGAGAGCCAGGCAGACGGGGTTACGAGGTGTTAGGGAGCGATCAGCTGCCATAAACCCACACACCTCCATGCCACAAAGATCAACACTGCATCTACATTTCATGGAACGCCCAAATTTACACAAAATAACCATTAAGTTCCATAAAACTACGGCAGGATTAAGATATTACTTTTATTAGCACACTGCAGAAATCTCGACATAGGTTAGGCAGACTCACTCGGCCTGGTCGCCCGAGGCCTTCACACTTGACTGAACAAAATGTATCGGTATTTGCAGATTCAAATAATAGTCGACAACATGGCAGGCGGATCGAAGTTCTATGTCATCTCGGTAATTAAGATTATATTATACGTCATGTCTGAAGGGTATTCACTTTCCTCTCCTTCAAAAACAAACCAACATAACTTATTTTCACTTCGCCCTGACCTCCATCCGTCATGACCTGATAGGGGCCTCAGGTCATGACTCAGGGCAACACGCTACTCTTCTTTAACCACAACCTTCACTATCTTGCATACCCCATCACCTGCAACTCCCCCTGGCCACCTCACGTCTCCTGAAGCCAAGACGTAAGCGAGAATACAAAGAACATCTCTAAAATTTTAATTGAAAAATGATGAATCGCGCTCTTAGAATTTCTCTCATATATCAAGTCTGGGATGAGGTGACCAAGACAGAGGGACGAGGGTGGCTGCCGGGCCCTATTCTGCAAATTACCTCGACGCTTGCGGGCCTGACACGTCCAAAATGCATTAACGTGTACTAACCCTTCTACTGCCTATCGATCTTGTCATGATTGTGTGGTCAGAAGATGGTGCTCGATGACGAAAAAACATCAGTTAACGCAGTGACTAGTATGCTGAAACAGTACTGATGACATTATGTTTAAATATATATATAAAACCTCACTTGTTCGGAATCATTTAACGAAGAAATCGACTCAAATAAGAATAATAATCAACTTCATGAATGGTAATGACTGACTAACCTAAAAACCAATCCTTCTTAAAACCGCAAATCCTGATCATTCTTGAGAGGGAGGAGTGAGAGGAAGGCGGGAGTGGTTGAGTGGAGTGAGAGGAAGAAGGGAGTGGTTGAGTGGAGTGAGAGGAAGGAGGGAGTGGTTGAGTGGAGTGAGAGGAGGGAGGGAGTAGTTGAGTGGAGTGAGAGGAAGGCGGGAGTGGTTGAGTGGAGTGAGAGGAAGGAGAGAGTGGTTGAGCGGAGTGAGAGGAAGGCGGGAGTGTTTTTTTTATCTGTTTATATTTTTTAGGTTGCGGGGAGGGAGAGAGATTCTTCAACTCCTCGCCACAGGATTCCACGTCATTACCATTTTATAGTCGGTCCTGTAGGCGCGGCTGTCTATACACTGGCCTGCTGTGGCGCCCCAGGGGATGAGCTGGAGTGAGGGAGGGGCTGGAGATGAAAGATAGGCCACCTGACGCTGTCCTTGGCCCTGCCCTGAAGAAGCCGCAACAGCACACCACCGAACAACCTCTCATATCCAAGGTCAACCCCTTCACGCCCAGATCTTTCCTTTGCTATAAAAAAGTGTCTGTTGTCGAGCCTTAAAATTACGAAAAGCAGCTTAATATACTAAATTAGTTAGTGGACAAGGATACTAAGCAGGTTATATCTATAAAATATTGCTTATAGTCACTAAAAATCGTCTAATGGTACCCAAATTACAATGGAAATTACGTTCTGGGCCTCAAGGGGTCAATACTGTCGCTATGAAGACCTGACTCGATTACATAAGAACATAAGAAAATAAGGAAGCTACAAGAGGCCGCGAGACCTACACGTGGTAGTTCCTGTTTTTATTCTATTCAATTACTAACATTGCTTTGATTATCGCATCTCAAAGCATTCTGTTTCTGCGTCATCATCACCGTCTGTTCTTTAGCATCCATGTCACCATCACCACCCTTATCACCATCATTCTATAACGAAGAGACATCAATCCCCACCCTCATAATCACCACGTAACTATCTTAACGTCATTTTCATATCTGAGATGCTCGCCTCGAGAAGGACTTAATTTGGGTGTCAAGATAAGCTTAAGTGAGACAAATTAACTTCCATCACGATCAGTTAGGCGGCCGCGTGATGTTATGTTCGGCTGCTGCGCGTCACGCCTCCACTACCTGTACGACGACTATTGCCATTGCCTTTATAAGGGTACATTGAAATAGGGTTAAGCCTTATAGTAATCAGAAAACTGACTCCAGATTCGTGTTCAGCATCACTGGAAGCCGCTATGGACCAATTTTCATGAGAATCTGAGATGCGAAATTTTCTTCAAAATCTGCAGGTGTACCCCTTGCATTTTTTTGGAATTTTGATGAAAAATCGGATTTTTTTGCATAACTCGAAAACTATGAGGCGCAGCTAAATATGTAAAATACTGAATATTAAGCAGGCAAAGACAGATCTTTTAAGCTATAGGAAAATAATTTTGGAATGTTAAGTAATTGAGAAAATTGCACTTTTGTGCTTTTTTCCCATTGGTATTATTAAAGTACGCAGGTTGAAATAGGGTTACGCATTATAGTAATCACAAAACTGACTCCAGATTCGTGTTCAGCATCACTGGAAGCCTCTATGGAACAATTTTCATGAGAATCTAAAATGCAAAAATTGTCCTCAAAATACGCCCTTGCATATTTTTTTTATTTTGATGAATTTTTTTTTTTTTTTGCATAACACGAAAACGATTTAATAATACTTTTTCCAAGAGATATGAACTTGGAATAACACTTTCCAAGAGATATGACTTGAATAACACTTTTCAAATATGACTGAATAATTACCAGAGATGACTTGATAACACTTTCCAAGAGATATGAACTTGGAATAACACTTTCCAAGAGATATGAACTTGGAATAACACTTCCAAGAGATATGAACTTGGAATAACACTTTCCAAGAGATATGAGCTTGGAATAACACTTTCCAAGAGATATGAGCTTGGAATAACACTTTCCAAGAGATATGAACTTGGAATAACACTTTCCAAGAGATATGAACTTGGAATAACACTTTCCAAGAGATATGAACTTGGAATAACACTTTCCAAGAGATATGAGCTTGGAATAACACTTTCCAAGAGATATGAGCTTGGAATAACACTTTCCAAGAGATATGAGCTTGGAATAACACTTTTTCAACACACTATACGGTGGCATGACACTGTATCTGATTTATTGGACTGGCGGCGTCTGTTCGTCTGCCGCGGCTTGTTGACGGCTGACAGGGATGTGAGGTATTAAGGTGTCATAATCTGCCGGCAATCTGATCAGTAAATCTCGAAAATACATCCCATCAGAGTCCAACTAGCAGTCATCTCTTATCAGATAACAAGGAGTGAAATGAATTGGCAGGCGAATACGGTATGAAAGGCAAGTTATAACTTGTTAGCATACGTACACTGGCCGCCGACCCGGCAATCACAGTCCAGGCTCCGGCCCTTCACCGATCCTCCGCCTCACGCAAACAAACACTCGTTCAGATCAAGCTACATCAGCAGACATGCCTGCAACCGCTGATTGAAGAATTTGTGGCCTCATAACAGTAAGTTTAATCTGATAACATTACTACTGATATTTGAGGAGTTCACATCATGACCCGATATGAAAAGGAAATTTTAGTAGATGAATATCAAAAACTTCGTATGAAGGATTTGTGGCCTCATAACAGTAAGTTTTAATCTAGATAAATACATTACTACTGATATTTGAGGAGTTCAACATCATGAACCCTGATATGAAAGAGGAAATATTTAGTAGATGAATAGCAAAAATCTTCTATGGAAGGATTTGTGGCCTCATAACACTAAAATATAATCTAGATAAATACATTACTACTGATATTTGGGGAGTTAAATATCATTACCCGTGATATGAGAGGAAATATTTAGTAGATGAAAAGCAAATCTAAAACGTATCACCTGACAAGCACGACAATGGTTCACAAAACATTTCTTCAGGTAGATTCCGATGATACAGTGCAGACCAGCGATCATGATAGCATACAAATCCCCTGTAATATGTTAATGTCCCACGCTATAACAAAGGCATCATGACATCTCAGCCTCTGGGACCTCGAGGAAGCCTGAAGCCTCAATGAAGCACTGGGCGTCTTTCATTAGTCACCCGAGACACGCCAGACACGAACATGCTGAGAAACAGAAGATAAAAAATAGATGTCGCTGCTGTGTGTGTGTGTGTGAGAGAGAGAGAGAGAGAGAGAGAGAGAGAGAGAGAGAGAGAGGAGAGAGAGAGAGAGAGAGAGAGAGAGAGAGAGAGAGAGAGAGAGAGAGAGAGAGAGAGAGAGAGAGAGAGAGAGAGAGAGAGAGAGAGAGAGAGAGAGAGAGAGAGAGAGAGAGAGAGAGAGAGAGAGAGAGAGAGAGAGAGAGAGAGAGAGAGAGAGAGAGACCGTGAGCAGAAAAAGAGAGATGGATGTAGCTATCATGTGAGAGGAGAGAGAGAGAGACGAGAGAGAAGAGAGAGAGGAAGAGAGAGAGAGAGAGAGAGAGAGAGTTGCAGGTGTACTAATGCATGGAAGGCGAGGTGAGCGTAAAGGTGGTTGGTAATTTAACAATGCGGCGTCCAACCTCCTTATATAGTGGCGGACGGTGAGGTTATTTCATTGTGGTGGTGGTGGTGGTGGTGGTGGGTGGCTGGGCGTTATAAAAAGTGCGGTAATGTGTGTGGTGTGTGTGTGTGTGTGTGTGTGTGTGTGTGTGTGTGTGTGTGTGTGTGACCGACTCCAGCCTTGGATAACCTAAATACCCTCTGCGACCCCTGGCACATTGCCCGTTCCACCTCCACCGGCGGCTAGGGGCGGGAGGCGGGTGACGGTGGTGGTGGAGGTGGTGGAGAGTGCCTAGGGGAGGACAGACAGGGGAGGGAGGGAGGCTACAGGGAGGGAGATAGAAGGAGAGCCAAGGAGTCGAACAGGAGGCAAAACAATCAAGGCAAGCGGTGGACAGTGGATGAAAATGTCGTAAGGAAAGACTGGCCGGAAATTCAGCTCTAAGTTTGATCTTTTGGCGGGAAATTCAGCTTTAAGTGTTATCTTTTGGCGGGAAATTCAGCTTTTAGTGTTATCTTTTGGCGGGAAATTCAGCTTTTAGTGTTATCTTTTGGCGGGAAATTCAGCTTTTAGTGTTATCTTTTGCGGGAAATTCAGCTTTTAGTGTTATCTTTTGGCGGGAAATTCAGCTTTTAGTGTTATCTTTTGATGGGAAATTCAGCTATAAGTGTTATCTTTTGGCGGGAAATTCAGCCATAAGTGTTATCTTTTGGCGGGAAATTCAGCTATAAGTGTTATCTTTTGGCGGGAAATTCAGCTATAAGTGTTATCTTGAGTGTTAATATTCGAGTGAGTATGAAACACAAACTTGATTCAGTGACGCGAAATTGACTCAGTAGCGAACAACACCTTCATTGAGCTCACTCGACTTTAGCTATTTTCCAGTCCCGCGAAACACGATCATGCCGGGAGGAAAAAAATTATAAATGAAAGCATCGAAGGACTTTGAACTTCAGTAGTGAGACGCTGATCTTATTGATGAGTGTTTTACCTCAACTCATCCTTCAGAAGACGACAAGAACAAGCTTCGGGGTGAATACATTAGGAGGCAGAGGTGATGTGTGTGTTATCCCTTACTCGTGTGTCGGGGAAGTGCTTCGCGACATGCCATCACCGTTTTCTTACGAGCAACATGAGATAAATCCATATAGGGTTTATAGACACAAAACATGTAGTGCCTCTTGATATCTGTGTTTATATATTGACGAATTATTTACAAAACTTAAAAGATAAATAGAGGCTGATGATTTTGGGACAGTTCCATTCACGAGGTGTCATGGATACTCCTAGAACACCTGTCGTCGGGTGTCATGGAATGGTATATAGAACACCTGTCGTCGGGTGTCATGAAATGGTATATAGAACACCTGTCGTTGGGTGTCATGAAATGGTATATAGAACACCTGTCGTCGGGTGTCATGGAATGGTATATAGAACACCTGTCGTCGGGTGTCATGAAATGGTATATAGAGCACCTGTCGTTGGGTGTCATGAAATGGTATATAGAACATCTGTCGTCGGGTGTCATGAAATGGTATATAGAACACCTGTCGTCGGGTGTCATGGCATGGTATATAGAACACCTGTCGTCGGGTGTCATGGAATGGTATAGAGAACACCTGTTGACGGGCAGCGCTATGCATCAGACCCGGGGCTGCGTGCATGGCTTGCCTCGGGGCTCAGGGCGTGGACGACACAGGTCACTTACACTTGAGACGGCAGGTAACGGTAAGGAGTGTAGGACATGGGCCACGCTGCTTGTCGCGCCTGGGAGCCTGGGGCGGGAGACACCTGCAGGCCGGACAGGTGAGGCTGATCCATCATGCTGAGCACATCGTGTCGTCGGCGCCTTTGTTACGGAGACCCTGATTCATCACCCTTGTGGCGGAGAGTGTGAGACCTGAGAGGCGAGGCTTAGGGCGATCTCAAACCTTTGGGCTCACTCGCCGCGGACCATCAGATCGACTGTTTGAACCTTCCTGCGTGTCGCCTAGCCAGGAGCCTCCCACCTCCTGTGACGGTGAAGGATGGTGCCCTTACGCCGCGCTGGTACTCTCCTCGAGGCTCACCAATGCAGCTCTTCAATCTCGCCTGTACGAGGACTGACATGACTGGGAATGTTTTTTCTTCTGTTCCCTGCTCTGATATTTTGTACGAAGAGACGTAACTGCTTCATCAGTGACCATTTGCATCCAGTTCAGCAACGAGGACCTAACTTTACATTGCAGTTCACGTTTTTACGAGTCCCTAGTTCCCACCGCTGGGCTCAATGAATTTCAATGTTGGCAGGGAGGTGTGGGTGTGGGCCCGTTAGTCCGGTCTGGTGGCCAGGTCAACCCTTACCGTGACGTCACATGCACCACCACCACCACCAGCGCCTTCCAAACACTCACACCTTCATCAGGAGCAAAGCAAATCAACGTTCTTTGGCGGCTCAAAACAATATGACCTCAAATAGTGGCTTGTAAAAAAATAACAGGGAACAATCTAAATAATCTGACTTCAAGTAGTGGCTTGGAGAAGATAGGACAAACATAAGAGGGATTTATCTAACAATATGTTGAACTTAATCACACGATACATTGCATTCACAGTATCTCGCTATATATATTTAACACTCATATATCAAAGTCAGGCATTCCAAGCACCGCGTCGCCGTGTAAGGCAGCGCTGTTGCGGCCCCGGCACCCCACGGCCTGGCAGGGTGCGCGACCCGCCCCACCCACACACAGGGGTCAGGACAGGTCAGGGCCAAGCCAAGACGCCCACCCGGACCTTCTCTACGCAGGAACCACCGGCCTCTCTCCCTCCCTGTCCCATGGCGTGTGGAAATAAGTGAGAGCCATGACCATCCTTATATTCATCCTTAACCACTTGAGCCCCAGACATGCCATCACCGTTTTCTTACGAGCGACATGAGATAAATCCATATAGGGTTTATAGACACAAAACATGTAGTGCCTCTTGATATCTGCGTTTATATATTGACGAATTATTTACAAAACTTAAAAGATAAATAGAGGCTGATGATTTTGGGACAGTTCCATTCACGAGGTGTCATGGATACTCCTAGAACACCTGTCGTCGGGTGTCATGGCATGGTATATAGAACACCTGTCGCCACCAGAGCCCCAGAACGTTATTTCCATTGTAATTTGGCTACCATTGGACGATTTTGACCTGTTTAGTATACTTGTCTACTGGCAAATTTGGTATATTACGTTACTTTTCGTAATTTTATGGCTTACAACACACGGTTTGATATAGCAAAGGAAAGATTTGGGCGTGAAAGGGTTAATAATATACTATCCTATACAGACGGACTCTCAGGATAGTCTTGGTCAGGCTATGGACGCCACCCTGCTGCCCCGCCCCAGCTCAGGAGGTCAGCTGCTGCAGGTTCGAAATGATAAGCAAACTTGTTAAACCAGACACCATTTTCGGTCCGGCCTAAGTGAACACACCCACTGCAATTGCGGCTCCAAATCCAGAGCGGCGTCATATGTGCCTCTCATGTCCCCTGATGGACCCAATAGTAAGCAACGCCCTATGCAGAGCTACCGGATTATATTTAAGAACATAAGAACATAAGAAATAAGGAAGCTATACAAGAGGCTGCGGATGACTATAGCTGTGTGTAGGTGTGCTGTTTGTTGTTTTGTGTGTTGTGTGGTGTGTGTGTGTGTGTGTGTGTGTGTGTGTGTGTGTGTGTGTGTGTGTGTGTGTGTGTGTGTGTGTGTGTGTGTGTGTGTGTGTGTGTGTGTGTGTGTGTGTGTGTGTGTGTGTGTGTGTGTGTGTGTGTGTGTGTGTGTGTGTGTGTGTGTGTGTGTGTGCGTGCGTGTGTGTGTGTGTGCTTATATACATGTAATACGACACACGTCCACACAAAGAGTCCAGTAAGGTGAGAGTCTGAGAGGCAAGACAAAAAATGCCACAACCATATACTACAATCAACCTCAATCCTGCCAAAGGGACGACAAGGGAGAGGGAGGAGCCGACTAGAAGGGTTCAGGGAGCGCTGTTATCTGTTATCATCTCTTTCAAACCCACAAAGCTGGTCACTGGAATCCATAAGGCACATACTATAGAGGAGGTACAGAGGGAACAGCCACGTCCATGAGAAAGCAAAGAGAGGAGTTGTATATATTGATTAGACAAATGCTTCCAGTTTTGTCTAAGTCAGCAGTATATCAGCAAGAATATTAGCTAGAAATGAGTCCATGAGAAACCAGAGAGGCGCTGTAGTGCTAAAAGGAAGTAATATTTGAGTCCATTCATTCCAGTTCTGTCAAGTTAACGTCTTTCAACAAGAACCTATTTAGATTAAGAAAAACAAACCTATCCGTTCTACAGTATAAAAAAAAAAAATAGCGTTGTAGCATTCATGTATCAGTGAAATCATGACCAAAAAGACGTCTCATTGTAGCATAAGAACCACCGTGGAGAAGTATGGAGTCATGTCTGAAAGGTCAAATAATAGTCTAAAAAGTTTAAAATGTCTGAAATAGAAGTTCTGTAATATAAGCCGTTCCTCAGCCAATGACAAAAACATCGTTGCAGCAGAGGTATCAGTGTAGCCAGGTACACATAAAGGTTCTGGGGTGGTATTAGGGCCACTGTGGGTCGGGGAACATAGATGGGAAGGTCAGTGGAGGAGGGAACTCACCCTATAGATCAGTGGAACTCGTTAACACCAAGTTAGTTAATTACTATACGGGATCCCTATCTCCGCGCTGCTCCTATATCACAGTGGCTTAATAACAGTCCACGACACATAGATTAACATAAGGAAAACCCCTTTGGGAGAAAAAAGAAATATTATCCTACAGCAATTATCATCTTCCACACAAGAAACTACTTAAGAATGAATTATGAAGGATTCTGCATAAGAGCGGAAAGAGTGGGGGTGTAATTTATGTGTAATCTTAGAGGATTTATGAAGACGATGGGAGAGGCGGGGAGAGGGAGGTGGCAAAAGGTAGAAACAGGTGACACGGCATAGAAAGAAAGAACTCTACTCTGATGCTGGATAGTGTGTGTGTGTGTGTGTGTGTGTGTGTGTGTGTGAGAGAGAGGAGAGAGAGAGAGAGGAGAGGGAGAGAGAGAGATGAGAGAGGGAGAGGAGGAGAGAAGAGAGAGAGAGAGAGAGAGAGAGAGAGAGAGAGAGAGAGAGAGAGAGAGAGAGAGAGAGAGAGAGAGAGAGAGAGAGAGAGAGAGAGAGAGAGAGAGAGAGAGAGAGAGAGAGAGAGAGAGAGAGAGGAGAGAGAGAGGAGAGAGAGAGAGAGAGAGAGAGAGAGAGGAGAGAGAGAGAGAGAGGAGAGAGAGAGAGAGAGTGAGTGATGGAGTAGAGTGAGTGAGTGAGTGAGAGATGAGATAGGTGAGTGAGTGAGTGAGTGAGTGATGAGTTAGGAGTGAGAGAGAGAGAGAGAGAGAAGAGAGAGAGAAAGAAGAGAGAGAGAGAGAGAGAGACGAGAGAGAGAGAGAGAGAGAGAGAGAGAGAGAGAGAGAGAGAGAGAGAGAGAGAGAGAGAGAGAGAGAGAGAGAGAGAGAGAGAGAGAGAGAGAGAGAGAGAGAGAGAGAGAGAGAGAGAGAGAGAGAGAATTAAACGCTCCATGGTACTGTATACAAGTGAGTTATGACCCGCCTCAACATAATCCTCAGCTAATGTCTTTATAATTATAACTTGTTTTCGGATGCAAAACACATCAAACCAAACACACGAATTTATACACCTGTCAGAACCTACTACGAGAGACTCTATTTGTATGTCTTTTTCTCTATTATATTTACCTGTATCTATTGATCTACCAATCTATCTCTCTGTCAATTTATTTCACGCCCAAAAAAGGCAAGTCCATTGGGTAAAAATATGTGAACGTACCAAGGAACGTACATGTTATTTTCTTTATATAATGTTTGTGTGGGATGACGTCACTTCGTACCGCGGGGAGGTATTAGGCAGCGTGACCCGACTAACCTTGACTCCGAACGCACCATGTATGCCCCCCTCCCTCCCCTCCCTCCCTGGTAGTGGTAGTGGTGGCAAAGTCGTGCTTCCTTCTGGTTACCTTTAAACGTGCCATTAAAACTACAGCCCGCTTGTCTCTCTCGCTTCACCCATGATTGAGTTGCATTGTGTTCTTCAAGGCATGGCTGAGCGAGGCGCAATGATGCTATATAACTGATTATGAGGACGACTTGAAAGGCAAAGGAAATACTGCAATGGAATGTGAAGAAAAACTAACAAAGGATACAAACAATAATGTGATGTAAAAAAAAAGAATCCTTTGTGATGTAAAAAAAAAAAACAGCCTTTGTGATGTAAAAAAAAAGAAGTTCTCGGTTATGTAAAGAAGAGCATGACGGAAAACAGAGTGGC
>JACEEZ010012573.1:1122500-1155000 GCA_016584305.1 Chionoecetes opilio | reverse complement strand
AACAACAACCTATACTTTTTAACTGGATTTCTTGCCGCATTATTCTGCCGGGCGTCGCATACATCAGCCTCAGCCTCGCCGCGACGCCCCTGGTGAGGCTGCTCCTGGTGACGGCCCTATCATTGGTATGCAGGCGAGGCGCGGCGGGGGGGCGGGAGGGGAGGGGGAGCTGCGGGGGGGCGGCTGCATCGAGTGGGGAGGGTATACTGATGCTTTTTAACCCCATCACGCCCAGATCTTTCCTTTGCTATATAAAATTGTATGTTGTCAAGCCATAAACTTACGAAAAGTACCTGAATATACCAAATTAGTTAGTGGGAAGGATACTAAACAGGTCATAGCTATAAAATATTGCTTATAGTCACTAAAAATCGTCTAATGGTACCCAAATTACAATGGAAATTACGTTCTGGGCCTCAAGGGTTAAGGATTCAGTAAAAAATATAAATAATGATATCTGAAAAATAATAATACTAAAAAAAAACTCAAAACCTTCGTCAGACAAAACTTCTGGCAACATATTCATTTATTTGCAAATTGAATGATCAAAATATTATTCTGTATTTCATTAATTTTATACTTTTTGAGAAAATTGATGTTTTGTGAAAAAAAAGCACAAAAGTGCAATTTTGTCAATAATTTAACATTCCAAAATGATTTTCCTATAGCTTAAGATCGGTCTTTGCCTGCTTAATCTTAGTATTTTACACATTTAGCTGCGCCTCATCGTTTTCGAGTTAAGCAAAAAAATCCGATTTTTATAAAAATTCCAAAAAAATGCAAGGGTACGTAGGTTGAAATAGGGTTAAGCATTAAAATAATCAGAAAGATAACTCCAGATTCGTGTTCAGCATGACTGGAAGCCGCTATGGACCAATTTTCATGAGAATCTGAGATGCGAAAATTTGCCCTCAAAATCTGTACCCCTGCAGATTTTGAGAAAATGTTTCGCATCTCAGATTCTCATGAAAATTGGTCCATAGCGGCTTCAGTGATGCTGAACACGAATCTGGAGTCAGTTTTGTGATTACTATAATGCGTAACCTATTACAACCTACGTACCCTAATAATACCAATGGGATAAAAGCACACAAGTGCAATTTTCTCAATTACTTAACATTCCAAAATTATTCCCTATGGCTTAAAAGATTGGTCTTTGCCTGCTTAATCTTTAGTATTTTACATATCTAGTTGCGTCTCATAGTTTTCGAGTTATGCAAAAAAAATCCGATTTTTCATCAAAATTCGAAAAAAATGCAAGGGATTCATTCCCCTGTCCCTGCAGATTTTCAGGAAAATTTTCGCATCTCAGATTCTCATGAAAATTGGTCCATAGCGGCTTCCAGTGATGCTGAACACGAATCTGGAGTCAGTTTTTTTATTACTACATTGCTTCACCCTATTTCAACCTATGTACCTTGATAAAACCAATGGGAATATCCATAAATACATAAATAATATGAAATATATCACGTAAAGTTCAGGATCATTTAGGTCAGGAATTGTAATGTATAATAATAATTATTATTATCATGTTAAGGGAGACCGCGGGCAGCGCGTGGCGGGAGCGTGGGTGTTCGCCCCTGTGCAGCATTACCTCCGTGGCGACATCCCCCCCACGGACGGCAGCGTCAGCTTAACACACTGAAGGCAGGGTGACGGGAGCACAGCACGCCGCTCCCGGGACACTGAGGCGGGCCCAGGGTGTGCGTCGCGGCCTGCACTGCGCGGCGGGGGCTGCAGGCTTGGGCGCGGTGCAGGGCCGCTGTCTGCTTCATGGGCTTCATTGTACAGCATGATCAGCATCATATAAGAATTGTTGGTATCAAATACATGAAGCATCGTACACAACATGACCGTCGGCAATATGTTACAGCCTCTGAACGGTGTCTTGAACATAATAATAATTCTCAGAGCTTCGAATATTTTCATGCCTCCTTCCTTCCCTCCCTGGATGCATTGCCTGGTCCCCCAAGGCGTGGGATGGGCCACGGATTGCACTGCTCTGGATCCCAACAAACACGCAGTGCACGCCAGGCACTGATCTGGATGCAATGCCTATCATGATTTCAAACTTTCATGCCAAGATATTCTGGTTCAGAGTTCTTGGCCCCACCCGCGTCACCTCCCCCATGCACTCACCCCACCCACAACTTCAGCCTGAGTATATGCCCGCGCCTCACGCCTCCCCTGCCCGTCACCGCCACAAAGACACCGTCTAAGCCTCGGCCAGTGACCCGCAACGCATAATTTAGACTCTAAAATCATTCACGATTTTCCGAATTTCAAGAAACTTTCCTCCACAACATTCCCTGGAGACAAGGTGAGTTAGGGTGTGTGTGTGTGCAGGTCCCTATTCTCCCCGGCTAGTGTCTGCTTGTTTGTCTACCTTTTTTCCTTCAATCGAATGTCTCTCCTTTCTCTTTGAGCAGCATTCTCTGTACATCAGTGTCGAAAGAGAAATTCTAAAGCCACCAAAACCGTTCTTCGGGACAGAAAACCTCTGCTTGGGATAAATGTAAGAGAAAATGGTATATTTACAAGGACATAAATCTTGTGCTTGTCCCAAAACCAACTTCATACAAAAATTCGTCTTCCTTTACCCCGACAAGTCCCAGCGGAGAACCAACATGCCCCTCGCCCCTCTAAGGCCCGTACGGCTCAGCGTGTGTCGTGTTTGCCCCCACAACACAGCGGGGTTTGCTCGAGTTTTAAAAGGAGTCGTGCAGGTTGACCAAGGCCCGAGCCAGGTCAGAGGTCAGCTGCATGACGCGCCGGAATGGAAAGACCGTAGCCTCACAAAACGGTCTCATGAACTTCCCAAGCAAGGAAAGTCAAAATTGTGACGGCAGAAAAAAATAGAATTCCAATGCACATGATGACGAGACTCTGACATCAGCAAAAAAGCCAGGAAACCATGGTTGAAACAAGGAAATCGCTTGAATGAAGTGACAAATGCGATAGGTATACCACATTCCACCGCCGCAAGACTTAAATACTTGCACTGTACAAGTAGTGTAAGAATTATGGCAGCGGGAAGCAAACTGACATGAATAAGTTGACTATAGTGTTAAAAGAATCATGTTAGTGTGTAGTTAAAGTCACTTCACATGCTACTCGTTACTGCAATGACTATAACACGAGGCCACGACACTGCTAATGCCTGACCAACCTCGAGGCTCCTCCGGGTTCATGAGAGTCAAGTGACCTACCTGGTGCATCGCTATACGTACAAGGCAGAACACCCTTACCTGGGGAAGAAGAAAACAAGGTATTAATGTAAGCTCCTCAGGGGATGTTAATGGAGATAAAATGATAATCAAGACTTAGGTTACACATCTCCTTGCATATAGAATGATACTGTTGATATATGAAAGCCATCCCATGTGATTTGCAATACTGTATAACCAACCACAAGGACAAATGGTAAATATATCTATGGTATCCTAGAAGGTGAGAGGAGAAAGAAGACATATATATATGTGAATCCTACAACAAATCATTCGAGAAAAGTCAGATCAAAACCACACCGGATATGTTTAAAAAAAAAAAAAAAAAAAGGCAAATATATCTATGGTATCCCAGGAAAGTGAGAGGAGAAATAAGACATCATATATATGCCAATCCCACAACAAATAATTCGAGAAAAAGTCAGATAAACACCATTACCGGATAAGTTCCCAGAAGAAGCAAGGAGTCAGCACCGAGACCCCTAAAAGCCATCGCGAGACTGAGGAACGAGGGTGAAGGTGGCGCTATTCTTAACACCCTCACGGTAATGCTCTAACGACACTAAGACTGAGGTGTTGAGCGTTGAGAGGCGGGAGAGGAGGCTGCAGTGCGAGTTACAGACACTAAGACCAACAAGTGGGGACGAGGAATGACATCTCAGCCACTAAGGTAGCCGAGAATACCAAGTTGATCCTCAAAGGTGCCGACGCCTCATATAAAGGTGACCGTGATGCTGACAGTAAGGCGGATGTGGCGCCGTCCTCTGCCTGGCTGCCTGGCTCTCATTATGCCCATGCACAACCGCGACGCAGCACGCCCTTATTTTACTCCTCCTCCCTCCCTCCCTTTACTCATCTAACTTTCGATTATCACTTTCCTTTACTACGCACATACAGCCACGTTCCCTTCAGCTCCACGTAACACCCATGGCTCCTACGACACCACTGCGGCGACTATCACGCAAGACCCAGTGTTGCCACTCGCAAAATACGGAGACACCCTGAAAATGCCTTGATTCCGTGACAAAAAAACCCAGATTAGAGAAACCATTAATAGCTTTTAGGAGAAAAATATCTTTACGAAAGCCACTCTTAGCTCGCCACTGTGCTCGGGCAAAGATCCGTACGTGCGTGTGTGTGCTTGACAGTGCAAACATCTCACACTTCATTCTTACCCTTACACCCAGGTCATGACACCCAGGTCATGACACTTCCCCTTCGTCTGCATTACCGAGACTTTACTTGGGATGAAGGTTTACGCTTGAACAAATCCTTAATGGTCCGAGTATTCCCAGGCAGGGGCCATGACCTCACCCACGCCATACATGAAGATTGGTCACCATCCAGGAAGAGATGACTCAGGAGGTCAAGGGATGGGAGGGTTTGTTCAGGGTCAGGGGTCATCAAGTGCTTGTTTGAGGACCACCAACACCTGCAGTCCACCCATGGCCCACACTCGAGGTCGCGCGATCCACGATATATATTTTACCGAGCATGATACTGACGTCCTCCAGCAAACACGCCGCCATGTAAAAGTGTTTAACATTAGATTACATCAGAAGAATGTTTTTTTTTAAATAAATGAGGATTGTCTGGGGGGAAGGGATGGGGATGGGGGGGGGGTCCTCTCACTCACGTCTTGTCTATCAGTTACCTTCCTTTGGCCAGAGGGAGGGAGGTGGGATGACGACATTGATGATTTTAGACATAAGATACAATCCTGTAGCGCCTGCAGAAACTATAGCTATTCACGTTAAGCTGGATTCTTGGAAAGTGTTCGTTTGTACCGAGTAGTAAGGACGTCGCTGGATGGCTGAGCAAGGGTGGGTGGTGATGGGGTGGTATTGGTGCCTCAGCCATCACGACGTCCTACATACTCAGGTAGGCATCGAGCAGCTCCCAAGAATCCAGCTTAAGTGAATAGACTATAGTAAGATTGCGGAAGTTCTCATGGTGATGTGAGGCCGCGGGACACAGCATATAATGGGTGACATTAACGTTACTGGGAGTGATTCAGCATTAACAACATAAGAAACATAAGAAAATAAAGAAGCTACAAGAGGCCGCGAGACCTACACCTGGTATAGTTCCTGTTTATTATTAGGCTCAGTAGTTATAAAAGCGCCTGTGTGTTATTTGCAGAAGGATATTTAATGGTTAGCCTGTGACCTCGCAATGCCTGGGTCGAAGATGAAGGCTGAGAACATCGATAACGGAGGGACGAGAAGGATATGAGAAAAAGTATTAATATAAAAAAATCACATAACAAATAATCGGTGATGGAAACATAGGAAAAAAAATCATGATAACAATATTCTTTAAGTCAAGGAAAGTGAATTACTGCATGATAACATGTGTCTGTATGACTAAGAGAATCCTTTGTCATTACTGATGCCAAAATTTTCTCTTTCTTTCCTAGTTCTGATGTGATAGTTCACTTTAATATCATCTGACTAATACAGGTAAGGTACATGTTTCTTACTACTCAGTCACGGTATTTGCATGTTTTTTTGATCGTTGAATAACCTCTCTTGTTCATTACCGAAGACTTACTCCATCATCTCTTTCACGTTCCCACTACTCTTGCTCATAATTAAATCTTCTTCCCTTCAGTCACTCCTAGAACCTCTCTCTCTCTCCACTTAAATTCTTCTCCCTTCATCAACTCCTTCCCTCTCGTGTTCCTACTTCTCAGTTTCTCATTTTCCTGTTTCATTTCTTTCTCTCCTCTCTGACTAAGACTCTCTCCCTCCTCTGCCAGACAATGAAGACTCAATCAGGCGGAACAAGAGACAAGAGGGATAATGCAGCCAACAAAGATCCCCGCTGGTTTTTCAGGCCCTACTGTATCCCGTGCCACTGTGTTAACTCGCCCTCTTTCCGACCTGAGTAGTGTATTCGGGTTCTCTTCCCTGCCCTCTCCTTGCTATCAGGCGGAACAAGAGACAATAGGCAGGGATAATGCAGCCAACAAACATCCCCGATTAATACGCTGGTGTTTCAGGCCTTACTGTATCCCGTGCCACTGTGTTAACTCGCCCTCTTTCCGACCTGAGTAGCGTATTCGGGTTCTCTTCCCTGCCCTCTCCTAGCTGCTCAACCCAAGACGCTGCGTAACCCTCCACTGTGCCAACATTATTCGAGGCGCTTATTTCAGTCGCTTATTAGAAAGTCGATAAGCGCCATCAATAAAAAACTAAGAAATGGCTTCAAAATGTTTCTATGTTCAAAATGTCATATCTTTTGAGCCAAGCCTACACAATGATACATTCTACATTTTGTATGCTTGGTTCAAAAGATATGATATTTTGAACATTGCGACATTTGGAAGCCATTTTTTAGTTTGTATTGATGGCGCTTATCGACTTTCTGAAATAAGCGCTTCATTCTATCTCCATCCTTTGTTGCAGGATCTCCAGTACATGAAGGCGCGTGCTTCCTTAATTCGTAGGCTGGAAATAAACTGCTGTTCATTTCAGGCTTACGATGTTTGTAGTCAGCATCCATCTTGCGCTGACGGTGATAAGGTGAAGTTCAGGCTCTTATCCCTGACCTAGCGGGCCATGCGAGGTCAAATCGTCCTCCTATTCGACGCATCACATCAGTAATTTCTTATATATTTTCTGTTCCTTCCTTCAAAGATTCCCGTTGGAGTTTTGATGTTGAAGAGTGAAACATCCTTACTGGTGGTGGGAGGGAAGAGGCAACTAAGACACGAGGGTTCATAAGGCCTATAATTCTCTCTTAAACCCATGTAGCTACAGTCCTCAATCTCTCCTCGACACTCTTGATGATGAACGACTCAAAAAATATACACTAGACAAACCCACTCATTTACTACCTGCTCAGCTTAGAGAGATGGAAAACTGGCATCACTCTCACACACACACACACACACACACACACACACACACACACACACACACACACACACACACACACACAGACACACACACACACAGACACACACACACACACACACACACATACCATGAGATACCTTTTTTAATTACTTATTTGGAAGCTATTTCAGGTAATTAATCGTGAAACATTAACGATCGTAGTATTTTAGAAGTAAATTTACACACACACAGTCTCACACAGTCTCTCACACACACACACACACACACACACACAGACACAGACACAGACACAGACACACACACACACACACACACACACACACACAGACAGACACAGACACAGACACACACACACACACACACACACACACACACACACACACACACACACACACACACACACACACACACACACACAGAGACACACACACACACACACACACAGAGACACACACACACACACAGAGACACACACACACACACACACACACACACACACACACACACACGGGCCTGGATATCCTTTGTGAGGCTCTTGGGGGTAAGGTGAAAGTCCTGTATATACGCCCGGCTCGATTAAACTCCTACTCAAACATCCCTCGTCCACAGATTCTGATATTAGTCTGTTAAAATGCACTAAATTGATTTGTTATTAATCAAAATCACATTATTAGTTGCAGTATATAAACAAAATAGAATACAGGTATCATCTCACCTTAACTACTCCACAAACACACTAGTAAAATAACTAATACATAGCTATCATATTAGTTACTTTGCACACTAGAAGCAAAACACTCCATCGCGTCTACCGGTTTCCACCTGCCATTTACTACCCGATAAACATCCCACTATTTTTTGTGACATTAGCGAGGCCTGTTTTTGCATCACTTAAGGTGGATAAGCCTCAGACCACACCGCCAGCCGCCTACAGGCACGGCCTTCTATATATATAGAAGGCCGTGCTACAGGTCACAGCCGTCAGCCTGGGTTGTTTTGGAGAGTGTTTCAATATGCCAGAGTAGAAAAATAGAGTCAGCCGAGCACATCACTCTATTATTTGCTTTAGTATTTAAGTTCACTCCCTCATGTCTGTATATTATGTTGTTGTTTTTCTTGTATGCCTTCGAGTGAGAATAACATTATTATTATCTTTATTATTACATCAGCCCTCTCCTCCCTCTCATGGCTATGCTGGCTGCCTCTCCTACCTCTCATGGCAGCCTCCCCATCCCTCTCCTACCCCTCATGGCTATGCTGGCAGCCTCCCCATCCCTCTCCACCTCATGGCTATGCTGGCAGCCTCCCCAATCCTCTCCTCCCCCTCATGACTATGCTGGCAGCCTCCCCAATCCTCTCCTCCCCCTCAGACTATGCTGGCAGCCCCCCCTCCCTTCCCCCCCTCATGGCTATGCTGGCAGCCTCCCCATCCCTCTCCTCCCCCTCATGGCTATGCTGGCAGCCCCTCCTTCCTTCCTCCCTCCTCATGGCTATGCTGGCAGCCTCCCCATCCCTCTCCTCCCCCTCATGGCTATGCTGGCAGCCTCCCCATCCTCTCCTCCCCCTCATGGCTATGCTGGCAGCCTCCCCATTCCTCTCCTCCCCTTCATGGCTATGCTGGCAGCCTCCCCATTCCTTTCCTCCCTCCTCATGGCTATGCTGGCAGCCTCCCATCCCTCTTTTCCTCCCCCAACGGCCTGAACTCTCCTTCTTCCTCGTGCCAATGGCTATGCTGGCACAGATCCGGTCTGTCCTCACCCGTGGTGTATGCTGGTGGCTCATCTTTCGTAGCTGTGGTATGTGGCCCACTCCTCCGCCCCCATCCAGAAGGGCGTATGTGGGCACGGCGCTCCATGAGCTCTGCAACTCATGGCTATGTGAGGCCCCATGATACTACATGGCTTGACTGACAAGTCAACATTATCTTTCCCTCATGCTATGTAACCTCACATCCATTCTCCTCTTATGATATGTGGTCAAGCCCTATTTCATTCCTCCTCTTGTTATCTAGGCAGCTCCCATCACATCTCTCCTTTTGTGTTTGCCCTACCCATCCCTTGTCAAAGAACTCCATACCAAGTGCCTTGTATCTGTGACATGAACTCGTCGTGGAAAAGGAAAGCCAAAAATTGACAGTCACAGAATCCGGTGTGGTCGTGACCCGTGGTGGTGGTGGTGGTGGTGGTGGTGGTGGCCCATTCCTGCCGCCCCCCACCGAGAGGGAAGGGCGTGTAGGGGTGGGCACGGGCGTATGGGGAGCGTGGGTGTGAAATAATAAGAGAAAGCAGGTATTTGAGGCCCATGATCTACATGCTTGATCGGAAATTGTAACATTATTTTTCTATATTTGTTCTATGTAATCTCACATCTCGTATTTATTCTTCTTTTGAAAATAAATGTGTTCAAAGTTCACTAGTATCATGTTCCTTACTTTTATATAGGATAACACTACATTCTTTTTTTGTTTTGCCCTTAGCCAGTCCTTGAGGTAAAAAAGGAAAAAAAAAAAGTATAGCCTTTTAGTTCTTGTTGAAAAATATAAACAACGAAAATTAGAGTAAAATCGTTTCTTGGACTAAATATATGACAGCTTTAATGCTGATGATGATTATTTTTGTCCTTTTGCTACATCGCCCCATGCTGTGTTCTGTGGAGGCAGGTGGCGTCTTATATTACCAGTCGGGTCTGCCACAGCATTCACTACGCATTGTTGACTCAGTCCCAGTTGACACAAGAGCAATTTATTTCGGCAAATGCTGACACTGTGACATATTTAGGTGATGAGCAAACTTGATCTTCCTCCTTGCTGCCTTTTGCACCTGGAGGAGGACAGACCCGCATCCCTAATGAACAGCATGACCTTGTTACTTTCTATATCCAGGTATTTTGTTGAGGGATACAAGGAGTGGCTCTAAGGGAATACAATAGGGAGTGGCTCTAAGGGAATGCAATAGGGAGTGGCTCTAAGGGAATACAATAGGGAGTGGCTCTAAGGGAATACAATAGAGAGTGGCTCTAAGGGGATACAATAGGGAGTGGCTCTAAGGGGATACAATAGGGAGTGGCTCTAAGGGAATGCAATAGGGAGTGGCTCTAAGGGAATACAATAGGGAGTGGCTCTAAGGGGATACAATAGGGAGTGGCTCTAAGGGAATACAATAGGGAGTGGCTCTAAGGGAATGCAATAGGGTGGCTCAAGTGGAAGCAATAGGGAGTGTTAAGGAATACAATAGGAGTTGGCTCCTTTAAGGGATACATGATGCCCTTTGCACATGTGGTGGTCTTGTGGAGCAAGGTGGCTCTAATATACATAGGGTAGTGGCTCAAGCATATCACATAGCATGTTGATCATAGGCAGTTGACTCAAGAGCAATTAGATTGGCCAAAATGCATGGATACTTGGGACATATTTAGGGAATGAGCAACTTGGATTTTCTCCTTGCTGCTTTGGCACCTGGAGGAGGACATGGACGGGCTCTAATGAACATAGGGAGGACTTTTGTATTTTCATATAGGTAGTGGAGGGAATGAAAAGGGAGTGGCTCTAAGGGAATACAATAGGGAGTGGCTCTAAGGGAATACAATAGGGGTGGCTCTAAGGGATACAATAGGGAGTGGCTCTAAGGGATACAATAGGGAGTGGCTCTAAGAGGAATACAATAGGAGTGGCTCTAAGGGAATACAATAGGGAGTGGCTCTAAGGGAATGCAATAGGGAGTGGCTCTAAGGGGATCAATAGGGAGTGGCTCTAAGGGAATACAATAGGGAGTGGCTCTAAGGGAATGCAATAGGGAGTGGCTCTAAGGGGATACAATAGGGAGTGGCTCTAAGGGGATACAATAGGGAGTGGCTCTAAGGGAATACAATAGGGAGTGGCTCTAAGGGAATCAATAGGGAGTGGCTCTAAGGGGATACAATAGGGAGTGGCTCTAAGGGATACATAGGAGGCTCTAAAGGGAACAATGGTGGCTCTAAGGGAATACAATAGGGAGTGGCTCTAAGGGAATACAATAGGGAGTGGCTCTAAGGGAATACAATAGGGAGTGGCTCTAAGGGAATCAATAGGGAGTGGCTCTAAGGGATAGCAATAGGGAGTGGCTCTAAGGGAATGCAATAGGGAGTGGCTCTAAGAGAATACAATAGGGAGTGGCTCTAAGGGAATACAATAGGGAGTGGCTCTAAGGGAATACAATAGGGAGTGGCTCTAAGGGAATACAATAGGGAGTGGCTCTAAGGGAATACAATAGGGAGTGGCTCTAAGGGAATACAATAGGGAGTGGCTCTAAGGGAATACAATAGGGAGTGGCTCTAAGGGAATGCAATAGGGAGTGGCTCTAAGGGAATGCAATAGGGAGTGGCTCTAAGGGAATGCAATAGGGAGTGGCTCTAAGGGAATACAATAGGGAGTGGCTCTAAGGGAATACAATAGGGAGTGGCTCTAAGGGAATGCAATAGGGAGTGGCTCTAAGGGAATACAATAGGGAGTGGCTCTAAGGGGATACAATAGGGAGTGGCTCTAAGGGAATACAATAGGGAGTGGCTCTAAGGGAATACAATAGGGAGTGGCTCTAAGGGAATACAATAGGGAGTGGCTCTAAGGGAATAAATAGGGAGTGGCTCACTTGACACACATGTTCTTATCGTTGTCGTGCTTAAGTTCATTCCCTCATCTCTGTATAAATATTATTATTATTATGTTGTTGTTGTTTTACTGTACGCCTTCGGGTGAGAATAAAATTATTATTATTATTATTATTATTATTATATTATTATGCAAATTCGTGGATTATGTTCCTAAAAGATAAAATTTCGGATAAATGTTCTCCCGAAATTACTGATAATCAATATTCATGCAGTGTTCAGAAGACAATTCATGATGTGTTAAGGTTCCTCCCCTCCAGGCGGGTGTTGGTCCCTTATCTGCTGCTAAATAAGACATCCCCGCACGCTGTGGTTAACCGGATATTTACTACAAATCAGGGAAATAAGTATCCACCTATGTGACGGCTATGACCATTCTCTCATCGGGATCTGAACACACACAAAAATTAAGATAAAAATAAACCTTTACTAAACCAAAAATTAATAGATTACGTAGTTCCTTTGCAATATTCTTTACTTCAATTTAATATTCAATCTTCTTTTTGTTGAATGTTGAATGTTAAGTCTTCTTTCAAATACATTTTCTTAATACAAATAGAGACCAAGAGACAGGCGGCTTACCACTCCTATCATTTCTCTCTCTCTCTCTCTCTCTCTCTCTCTCTCTCTCTCTCTCTCTCTCTCTCTCTCTCTCTCTCTCTCTCTCTCTCTCTCTCTCTCTCTCTCTGTGGTGCAGGTTCCCGGATCTCCACCCTCCACAATTTCCACTTAGAATCAAGGTTGGGCGAAGGTGACCCTCGAGCTGAAGGTGAAAGGTCAAACCGATAACGCTCCTTATAGATTTGGCGGACACGTGTAGCATTGGCCAGGCGATGTCACTCTTGGAGGGGAATGTGTTCTTAACCCCTTGAGGCCTAGAGCGTAATTTCCATTGTAATTTAGGTACCTTTAGACGTTTTTTTAAAGTTATTATAAGCAATATTTTATAGATATGACCGGTTTAGTATCCTTGTTCCACTAACTAATTTGGTATAGTCAGTTATGTTTCGTAATTTTATGGCTAACAACAGACAATTGTATATATAGCAAAGGAAATAAATGATCTGGGCGTGAAGTGGTAAAGAGTTAAAGTGACAACCTCTCATTGATCTAATTCTTGAGTGACAACAGTGATCTTGTTACCCCTCTTGGTGTCACTAATAGTCCAACAATGCCAACAATCTGGCATAGCATTCTAATATTTCCTTCTAAATCAATTCTTCTGATCTGCACTATAGTTTGTACGGAACTCAAAGACTATTATCTTATATTTATATATTGACTATTGCCATTGCCTTTATTAGGGTACATAGGTTGAAATAGGGTTAAGCCTTATAGTAATCACAAAACTGACTCCAGAGTCGTGTTCAGCATCACTGGAAGCCGCTATGGACCAACTTTCATGAGAATCTGAGATGCAAAAATTTTCCTCAAAATCTGCAGGTGCAAGCAACCCTTGCATTTTTTGGGAATTTTGATGAAAAATCGATTTTTTTTGCATAACTCGAAAACGATGAGGCGCAGCTAAATATGTAAATTACTGAAGATTAAGCAGGCAAAGACCGATCTTTTAAGCTATAGGGAATAATGTTGGAATGTTAAGTAATTGAGAAAATTCCACTTTTGTGCTTTTTTCCCATTGGTATTATTAGGGTACGTAGGTTGTAATAGGGTTACGCATTATAGTAATCACAAAACTGACTCCAGATTCGTGTTCAGCATCACTGGAAGCCGCTATGGACCAATTTTCATGAAAATCTGAGATGCAAAAATTGTCCTCAAAATATGTCCTTGCATTTTTTTTTGGAATTTTGATGAAAAATATTTTTTTTTGCATAACTCGAAAACGATGTAATAACATTACTCATATAAATGAGGGTCACTCATATAAATAATTCAACTCAGCCAGGATTAATGCCAACGTTCAGTTATCCCTCCAAGTTTTTGTATAAATTAACACGAATAAAACTGGGATACTGGGACGTTAGGGACATTAGGGGCATTATTCTCTTTCCCTTCCCCTTCAGTCCCTTCTGTCCCTCCCTTGTCCCCTGTCCCCTCATCCTCCCCTGCTGTATCTTATTAACCATCCTTCCCTTTCCTTCCCTTCATGTCGCCTCTGTTACTCCTTCCTAATCACTCGCATTGTAATATTTCTTCAGTACCTTTTGTTTATCCTTGACGTGTAGTTCCCTCCAGGATTAATAGACATACTATCTTGACATACTATACTGACATACTCTATCTAGACATACTATTAAAAGTCTACAGATCTTGGTTTCCTCATCTTTATTTTTTCCTCTCGGGGACTCGGCCCTTAACCCCTTGAGACCCAGAACGTAATTTCCATTGTAATTTGGGTACCATTAGACGATTTTTAGTGACTATAAGCAATGTTTTATAGCTATGACCTGTTTAGTATCCTTGCCCACTAACTCATTTGGTATATTCAGTTACTTTTCGTTATTTTATGGCTAACAACAGACAATTTTTTATAGCAAAGGAAAGATCTGGGCGTGAAGAGGTTAAATTATGCAGCTAATACCTCTTCTGTACACTAAACTAAAACACACACACACACACACACACACACACACACACACACACACACACACACACACACACACACACACACACACACACACACACACACACACACTGTACCTCCTTCTCCCTTTTTCCCTATTGGTGTGCTTTAACAAATCGTGCCTTTTCACTCCATTACCTTTTCATCCGGCCAGTTACCTCAAGTCATTCTAATTCTACCATCTCCTCTGCCGTTCCTCCTCGTCCTCCTATACCACTACCCTTGCTAGAGTTAATGTTTATTTCTCCCTCCTTCTCCCCCCAGGACCCCCCACCTGCCTCCAGCCCCCCAGCTCATTCCAGTGGCCTCCCGCACACCTGTACCGTCCCTGCAGTAACAACACGCCGATATGCACCTCTCCAGCATGTTAATGAAGAGGATTTAATGGGGCGATGGGCACAGACTTGCAGGATCATTCGTCTTGGCGGCGGACACTGGGAGGCATCATCGACTGAACGCTACCACCAGTACAGGGTTTTTCCTTCCTCCACCTCGCACATCTGGTAATAGTGGGGTTCGTATAGGCTGTGCCACGCCCTTGCTTTATTCTGCTTTGCTGGGAGTGCTCAAGAGAAGGGTCGAGGGAGTAGTAGAAGCAACCTCACTGGTGAAAACGTTTAAGATATGCACCCGGTTAAAATAACTGTCTGTCCTTGAAGATTATTACATTTCTTTAGATAAGAACGCTATGTGAAGTTATACACGGATGATATGTGGTATAGGTTATGGTTTACACCTATCCCGAGTGGCTATGTTCGTGAAGTGATGCTAATACGTGCTTGATGACCCAAAATGCTTTAATTCAGTAGGTTTATATGTATTTGGCTTGGCTTTACAGGTGATTTCGTGCACTTTAAGAGGTCATGACGATGGTTGAGTGAACACGTGCATACCAGGGAGACAAATAAGGACAGCAGGCACAATAACTAAGCCAGGCACAACAGAGAGGCGGATAAACAAACATAAATAGAGGTAGAGAGACAGAGAGAGCAAGGCAAGGAGAGAGGGACACGGATCTTTGGAGGGAGGGAGGGAGGGAGGGAGGGACAGGTGGAGGGAAGGGAGGAAGGGGAGGGAGGGATAAGTGGAGATGGAGGGAGAGGTGGAGGGTGGAGGGACAAGGGAGGAGGGACGCCCAACAAAGCCACGGTCGTCCACCCTGGTTGTGGGCCGCAAAAACCAGCCAACGAGTCCCAGCAGACACCTCGAGTCGAGTTCTAGTGTGGGTGTGTGTGAGGGGAGGAAAGGGGGGAGAGCGAGGGGAGGGAAGGGGAGGGGAGGGGAGGGGGAAGGGGAAGGCAACTCCCCCAACACCACCACCACCACCACTTGTGCCCCAGTACCTCAGTCACCGGTCAACCCTGAGGTAATCAACGCAAACTTTTGACCCTCGACGGAGCGTCTTCCTCGTGAAAAAAAAGTTTGTTGGGGTTTCCATTCTTTTGTGGTGTTGAGTGAGGATATTTTTCTTTTTTTATTAAGGATATTATATTTTTGAGTAAGGATAGGTAAGGATGATAGAAGGATGGTAAAAGGATAATAGATAAGGATGAGTAAGGAAGTTTAAGGATATTTTATTTTTGAGTAAGGATTATTTTTTTTTATTTTTTTTAGGTGGTTGTTACTTTTAAGATGATAAATGAAGGTTTTGAGCGACCTTATCTACTGATTGTTTGTTTGTCTGTCTGTCACTCTCTCTCTTACACACACACACACACACACACACACACACACACACACACACACACACACACACACACACACACACACAGCGTCTCTCAGTGTGTTCCAATCTACACAAGGTGACAGACAGGCTGGAGACATTACCGATGCATATATTCAGTGCTAACGTAACCACCAGACACTACCACGCTCTTCTGATGGAAAAAAAATATAAATGAATCAGAAATTGCATATATCACCAATGAGATGCATTAAACTTTAAATACAGTATAGACACACTGTACTATATATGGTTTGGGGTTTAACGGTGGAATGTTTCAGGAGATCATCGACACCACACACACACACACACACACACACACACACACACACACACACACACACACACACACACACACACACACACACACATACAGTATGCATACACACACACACACTATACGTACAAGGAGCGACGCATTAACAAATCGAGGAACGCAATGTTACGCAAGACTAACCTTCGACCGCTCACACGTTAGTCAGGACGCATCAAGGCATCGGTTCCTCCCCCTCGACCACCTGCAGGACCAAGGAGTGGCTCTAATAGGGTACGGCACGCTCCCCCTCCCCGCCCACTCGTCCACCCACCCGCCGCCCACCCGCCCACCCGCCCACCCGCCTCCCTAGGTCACGGCAAAGGACAACTACTGGCGACCTTCACGAGTCCTTGGTGGGGGTCAGGGGTAGAGAGGTGCGCGGCAATAGACAGACCTTTAAGGCTGTTGACATGGCCATTACGACACCTATCCTGAGCCTTGTTTATGTGTTGACAATGTATATAGCGACTTGATAGCGTAAAGACCCTTCTATATGTTGATTTGTGCATGAAAAAAGGGATTTCTCGACCATGTGTATCGTCTGTTTGCTGCGTCTCGGGTTTAGGAGGGGGTAGAGGGGCGCGGGGGCGAGGCAGGTGGGTGTGAGGCAGGTGGGGGTGAGGCAGGTGGGGGTGAGGCAGGTCGGGGTGAGGCAGGTGGGGGTGAGGCAGGTGGGGGTGAGGCAGGTGGGTGTGAGGGCGGACAAGGAGTGGGTGGGACGGTGGGACCCCCTGTCAAGATGCGTCGCGAAGGCAAACGACTATAAGGCAAGAGTGAGTGACCCGAGTGAGAGGCGGTAATGCGTTAGGGGTTCCTTGAAGTCACCTTTCTCGATCAAGGCAAGCATTCTCTATACCTATCTGTATTAATTATTTATTTTCTCTCTCTCTCTCTCTCTCTCTCTCTCTCTCTCTCTCTCTCTCTCTCTCTCTCTCTCTCCTCTCTCTCTCTCTCCTCTCTCTCTCCTCTCTCTCTCTCTCTCTCTCTCTCTCTCTCTCTCTCTCTCTCTCTCTCTCTCTCTTTATCTGTATTTGTCTTATAATTAATTTACCCGCCTTATATTACGAGCTCCTGCGTCATCCCTCCCATAATTATACATCGTTCAGAAAATAAAGTGAAATTAAAACACATCACAAATTTTGGTGAACATACGACAGGAATAAACTTAACTTAACAGTACACAACATGCTAACTCCTATTTAAAATAAAACACTGAAGCCTTAAAACACCTCGAAACGAATCCTCGAGTCTGACATCGGAAATTCTTCGTCCCCAAAAAGCAGAGGTAGAAAGACCCACACAAGTTATGCGCCAGAGCTTGGAAAGGGTTACAAAGGATGGCGAGTCCCGTCCTACCTTCTACACTATTTATACTTTCCTCCGACCTTCCTTTGGAGCCGCGCGTGAGGCTGCTTCTAAACGGGGGAATCAGTGTCTTTAAGGAATCCTCCGCCGGGGTAGCCAAAGGTCGTTAGCTGGAAGCGTCTACACCCAATCCGATTTGTGATGGTGATATGTCAGTTAGAGGACAGTGGCAAGGGCAGGATGTGTGTGCAGGTGTGTGTGTGTGTGTGTGTGTATGTGTGTGTGTGTGTATGTGTGTGTGTGTGTGTGTGTGTGTGTGTGTATTCATCTAGTTGTATTCATTGACTTACCATAAGACCCATTCGCGTACGGGGAGTGGAACCATTCGTGAGCCAAAAAGTGAATAGCTACTCCTAAATATTGTCGGATTGAGCTGAAATTTGACATGCAAGTAGTGCTGTCAAAATCAAGGGGGTCTGTGAAACAAACTTTATTTTCGGACCAATCTGTCTCATGATTTGATCAAATGCAATTGAATACCTGAACACTGATGTGATGTTCTTTGCTACCTTTTGAAAGTGACCCCTCTTTTTCTTTTCCCCTTTATTTTAAGAGCACTTTGAGCTCGCTGCCACGTTCCAGCAGCAAGAACTGAGCCAAAAGCAAAGGGGCCAGAGGCTGGACGCTATACTTGATCTAGTTGTATTTTACAGGGCCTAAGCTACACTCGTATGGCCCTACACTCTATATCTACATTTTTATCATCGTGTGTGTGTGTGTGTGTGTGTGTGTGTGTGTGTGTGTGTGTGTGTGTGTGTGTGTGTGTGTCTGTGTGTCTGTGTGTGTGTCTGTGTGTCTGTGTGTGTGTGTGTGTGTGTGTGATTGTGTGTGTGTGTGTGATTGTGTGTGTGTGTGTGTGTGTGTATGTGTGTGTGTGTGTGATTGTGTGTGTGTGTGTGTGTCTGTGTGTGTGTGTGTGTGTGTGTGTGTGTGTGTGTGTGTGTGTGTGTGTGTGTGTGTGTGTGTGTGTGTGTGTGTGTGTGTGTGTGTGTGTGTGTGTTGGCGAATATGCAATATCGTCTAGCTAATGGTGGACGTAAATGAAGGAGACACAGGAATGAGGAAGTAGAAGGAATATTAATAAGTCACTTATAACTCGTCTCTGCTACCGTGTGAGGCCCATGGAGAAGACGTTCGCAGAGATGCCAAGACAGGATCGGGGGTCACAGTCGCCGCGGAAGATGGATGTAAACAGATAATAGACGCTGTTTATTTTTTTCTACACGAGGAAGAACGCCAATCCTCCAAGATGAATGTCAGAGGCAGCAGATTCAGTAGAAGAAACAACACAAGTAGAGAGGAAAACCACACTACACATGGATGGGAGAGAGAGAAAAATAAGAGAAATAAATGGTAAACAGATAAAAGACGCTATATATTTATTTTCTATTATATGAAGAGCGCTAATCCTCCAAGGTGAATGTGAGAGCAGCAGATTCAGTAGAAGAAACAACACAAGTAGAGAGGAGGGGAGAGGAAAACCACAGTACACATGGATGGAAGAGAGAGAGAAATAGAAAAATAAACAGTACAATTTACAGAGGAGTGTGATTAAAGGAAATTAAGCCATAAATCAGGGTAGGAAATATAAGACAGCGTTGTGTTTGAGCTCGGGCCACATTGTAATCAGGGGACAGGTGAAGGACGGACAGGTATGTGGCAGAGCGGGAGGAGGAACTAGAGGGAGAAAGACGAGCACTCAACCACCTATAAGACAGAGGCGAGTTTCCTTAAAGAGCTGCTGCCTAATGGGTCGTTTGGGAGGGCGGTTTGTGCGTACCAGAGGGTGTGGCGGGGTGTTGGGTGTACCAGGGAGCAGAGGGTATTAACAAGGCGTATACGTGTACAGATAGGACAGGTAAACTAAGAACAGGTACAGGAGAATATAAGTTATAGAGAAAAATAAACACACCTTTTTTTTTTGCGTTGGAGCCTCTAGTGCCTGTCTGCTATTATCTTTCTTTTGTTATATCTATTGTCCATTTACTAACTATTATTTGAAGGTCATGTTTCAGTCCTCGATTTTCTCCATTGCTTCAAAAGGTTCCTCATGACAAAGTACACAACGTTACAAAGCTATTTTGGGACACTTATTCCTCCTCTATTTGTGAAGCGAATGTGTGCCTGCATGTGCCTGTATGTGCCTGTGAGTGTATATATGCATGTGTAGATGTGTGTGTGTATATGTGTATGTGTGTATGTGTGTGAAGCAGCGTGCATTCTATCCCCGGGGCTGACAAACCGCTATATATACGACGACATAACTCTGCTTTTTACTACAGAGTGAGAGCTAACCACGCCCCTGTAGGAGGAAGAAAAGGAGGAAGAAGCAGAAGAGTGGTAGCGTCCAGTACCTTTAGAATGCAAGCAGTGACCGCCGCCGCCTCAGTTTGATTACCAAATGTCTGGCTGAGTAAGACAGGGCGGAGGCTTAGGACCCGTCTATCTCTCTCTCATGTTTTTCATTATCATAACCAATGTTCTGTTCTCCATAGATTACGACTGTTTATTCAGATTTTTGGATCGGTATGGCAGCTGGTCTCTCTCTCTCTCTCTCTCTCTCTCTCTCTCTCTCTCTCTCTCTCTCTCTCTCTCTCTCTCTCTCTCTCTCTCTCTCTCTCCTCTCTCTCTCCTCTCTCTCTCTCTTCTCCACTCTGTTCTGTTCTCCATAGATTACGACTGTTTATTCAGATTTTTGGATCGGTATGGCAGCTGGTCTCTCTCTCTCTCTCTCTCTCTCTCTCTCTCTCTCTCTCTCTCTCTCTCTCTCTCTCTCTCTCTCTCTCTCTCTCTCTCTCTCTCTCTCTCTCTCTCTCTCTCTCTCTCTCTCTCTCTCTCTCTCTCTCTCTCTCTCACATAAAGGTCAGCTATTTGGGATAAAACCGAATATTAATATACTTTATAAACAAAATTAAATCTGATGGACTCTCAACTCTTGACTTCACTCAGAGGTCGCTTCGGTTCGGGGTCGCAGCACATAATTTGGCAGCTTCATTATCATTTCCTGACCGTCAGAGTCATTTTACTGATTACCCTGTCGCCAAATGGTTACCAGTTATTTCTGCCACCAATCATTAGTCTCTGTTATTCGCCGCGGAAGATGAGAGCACTCGCTGTAGTCTTTTGTTTGACCTGACTGAACGCTTGACACTGAAATGACTGTTTTCTTGATGGCATTAAAGAAAGTATTCATCGATTCGTAAGTCAACCAGAGAAAGAGAGAAAGAGAGAAAGAGAGAGAGAGAGAGAGAGAGAGAGAGAGAGAGAGAGAGAGAGAGAGAGAGAGAGAGAGAGAGCGAGAGAGAGAAGAGAGAGAGAGAGAGAGAGAGAGAGAAGAGAAGAGAGAGAGAGAGAGAGAGAGAGAGAGAAGATAAGAACTGATACTAGACACTGCAAGTACACAGAGAGAGAGAGAGAGAGAGAGAGAGAGAGAGAGAGAGAGAAGAGAGAGGAGAGAGAGAGAGAGAGAGAGAGAGAGAGAGAGAGAGAGAGAGAGAGAGAGAGAGAGAGAGAAGATAAGATAAGATACTTTGATCCTATTTAGACACTTTGAGGAGAGAGAGAGAGAGAGAGAGAGAGAGAGAGGAGAGAGAGAGAGAGAGAGAGAGAGAGAGAGAGAGAGAGAGAGAGAGAGATAACCAAGGCTCTTCTTCAAATGCGTCACATACACGTCTCACATTAAATCCACGAACCTAAAAAGCAGTTCTTCATTCGCCACAACACCAGATCGAGGTCAAGGGTCACCCGTGTCTTCCCCTAATCAGTAATGACCCTAATAGTAACCCATCTTCTCCCCTTTGACATCAATCACTCTGTCTCTCGTAACACATGGCGGGATGCTAAACTAGTGTTCCTCTCTCTTCATTCTTCCTTGTTCCTCTCTTCGTACACAGGAACTACCTCGTGTAGGTCTCGCCATCTCTTATAGCTTCCTTATTTTCTTATGTTCCTATGTTCGTAAGGCGAGATACGGCACTCCTTCTCTTCATAAGCATCACCATATCTTTACCCTACCCATTCCCGCCATCACGCCGCCGCCTGAATGCCTCTCCCCCTTGTAAATTCTAATCTTTGGGTAGTGTCCCTGGCGGCGGAGGGAAGGTAAACACTGACCATCCTGACGCCGACCTTGAGGGGAAGGACGAGGGTCGGCGGCGGGAAGGTGCGGCGCGTCATCAACCCTTAATAAGATAGAAAAAGTAAAAGATAAAGTAAGCGAAAGAAATGAAAATGAAGAGATTGAAATATGTATACAGATGAGAGAGAGAGAGAGAGAGAGAGAGAGAGAGAGAGAGAGAGAGAGAGAGAGAGAGAGAGAGAGAGAGAGAGAGAGAGAGAGGAAGAGAGAGAGGAGGAGAGAGAGAGAGAGAGAGGAGAGAGAGAGAGAGACCAGCTGCCATACCGATCCAAAAATCAGAATAAACAGTCGTAATCTATGGAGAAGAGAACAGAGTGGAGAAGAGAGAGAGAGAGAGAGAGAGAGAGAGAGAGAGAGAGAGAGAGAGAGAGAGAGAGAGAGAGAGAGAGAGAGAGAGAGAGAGAGAGAGAGAGAGAGAGAAAAAATCAACGACCACAAGGCTGCCTCTTCGCGTTCTCTCTCTCTCTGTCTCTCTCTCCCTCTTTCAGTGTAATTTTCCTCGTATAGTACCAGTCCTTTCTTTGCCCTTTCCCTGCGTCCTTGTCTCGTCACCTCGGCCACGTGTCAGTAAACAAGGAAGTCAGGCCAGCTAGGTACATACACATAATCGAAGAGGTAAATATCCTCCCTGATAGCCATTACTCGTGGGTTGCAGCGGAGGACCTTCTCATGTTTCTCAGTGAATAGCTTTGCTTTTTGCCGCCTTTTTATGTGTTCCGGTTCGTCATGCCTAATTTTCTGGTCCTGTCTGCTTTCCGCGATATCCTTGACTGCGTTTTCCGTCCCCTGCTCGTTAATCTGTCAGCCAAAATACCTCGATCAATAGACTTTTAGTAGATAGTCAGTTAATCTTGCAAAATCCCTCGTTCTCATTAATCTCTTGCAAAATGTACCCTGTCTGAATCAATCTATGTTGTGATGTGCATTTTCTGGTTAATCTGAGAGAAAAAATTTAAATTGCTGTAAGCCGCACGGGAGGTCTAGACTACTGTACTTACTGCTATATAGACGGTTTTTACTAACAATGCACACACACACACACACACACACACACACACACACACACACACACACACACACACACACACACACACACACAGACACACACACACACACACACACACTTGAAGCTGGCAAATACACATCCACCTTTCACCTCCTCCCTTCCTACATATTCCCTTCCTAACCCATCTTCCCTTCCTAACCCATCTTCCCTTCCTAACCCATCCTACCTTCCTAACTCATCTTCCCTTCCTAACCCATCTTACCTTCCTAACCCATCTTCCCTTCCTAACCCATCTTCCCTTCCTAACCCATCTTCCCTTCCTAACCCATCTTCCCTTCCTAACCCATCTTCCCTTCCTAACCCATATTCCCTTCCTAACCCATCTTACCTTCCTAACCCATCTTCCCTTCCTAACCCATCTTCCCTTCCTAACCCATCTTCCCTTCCTAACCCCTATGGCCTTCCTAACCCATACTACCTTCCTAACCCATCTTCCCTTCCTAACCCATATGGCCTTCCTAACCCATCTTCCCTTCCTAACCCCATCTTCCCTTCCTAACCCATCTTCCCTTCCTAACCCATCTTCCCTTCCTAACCCATCTTCCCTCCCTAACCCATATTCCCTCCCTAACCCATATGGCCTTCCTAACCCATATTCCCTTCCTAACCCATCTTCCCTTCCTAACCCATCTTCCCTTCCTAACCCCATCTTCCCTTCCTAACCCATATTCCCTTCCCAACCCATATGGCCTTCCTAACCCATATTCCCTTCCTAACCCATCTTCCCTTCCTAACCCATATGGCCTTCCCCCATCTTCCCTTCCTAACCCATATTCCCTTCCCCATATTCCCTCCTAACCCAGCTTCCCTTCCTAACCCATCTTCCCTTCCTAACCCATCTTCCCTTCCTAACCCATATTCCCTTCCCCATCTTCCCTCCTAACCCATCTTCCCTTCCTAACCCACATTCCTTTCATCCCTCAAACAACAGGTCACCGCCGAAGCAAACACGGCGTTGCATCCTCCACCAGCTGCCACCCATACAGACACTAGGCATTAATACGATCCATCAGGGCGCCACGTTTCCCTTTACCCTCTGTTCCTACGCACACATCCCCCCTTATGCCTGTCTCCACCTCCTATTAGATGCCGCGTCTTGACTCCCCCCACCGCCCCGGCAAGACCCAAAATTCTCCCTGCGTTATATACTCCAAGGTGAGTCTATAAAAAACTTCTCCTAAACCTTCTTATTCTACTAAACCTCTTCTTTACTGTACTTCTTTACTCTTTACTTCTTTACTGTCTGCTGTGTGTGCAGAATGTGGGGTACGACAGGTGTCCATGCATGTATACCCTATGTATTATATGCACTTTGATACTGTCCCCTAATGTGCCTATATTGGGTACATAATATAATGGTAGACGACGGAAGGGGTACCTAATATAATGGTATAATGGTACCTAATGTGCCTATATTATGTATTTTTTGTTTTGCTCTAGTACTTCAGTTAACTCCTTATCTTGTTATTGTTGCTTTTTTATGTCTGTATGCCTCAGGGCGATACTAAAATCATCATTATTATTATTATTATTATTCACTCCTTCCCGGCGCCTCTTTATGCCCTCCACCGCCCCTTCATTATCTAAACTTGTATTTCATCTCTTTATGTGTGATTTTCTAGTGTTATCTCATTAAGATTAGCTAAGAGTGATGATTATCTAGATATTGGAGTATGTTATTCATTTATCTGTTATAAGTTACCCGCTAAGACCCAAAGTTCTCCCTGCGTTATATACTCCTTGACAGCTTCCCGTATACAACACCAAACCCGATGACTCACTATCCAAGTTGTAATTCTGTCAAAACGTCCCACAAATCACCTTTAAACTAACGCACAAGCTCTCGGGTTCAATATTTATACCATTTTTGCTTTCGCTGTCATGAATAAAAATGTTGTGATACAGTATATTGATCTCTGTAAATATATTGGCATTGTATATGTATCGTTGACACTATTATGGCGGCGACGAAAGGTTGTTTTGGTGGAGCGAGGTAGGTAAAGGGTGACGCCTCTGCTTGCTAGTCCACCCACATAGTCTTTGGTTTAGGACTTGTCACTCTGTCTCTAAAATTGGAGGTGGATGAGTGATGGTTTATGGAGGAGGAGGAGGAGGAGGAGGAGGAGGAGGAGGAGGAGGAGGAGGAGGAGGAGGAGGAGGAGGAGGAGGAGGAGGAGGAGGGGGAGGAGGAGGAGGAAGAGGAGAGGGAGGAGAAGGAAGATAATCAGGAAGAAGAAGAGAGGGAGGAGTGTCATATCATCAGCTCTGCATTAATCATTGACCAAAAACGCCGATCAGACATAAACGATCTCGGGCGACACCAAGAGTTAAAAAATATCGGCATGTTTTTTTCTTTGCAATATTTTTTTTCTTTTGGTTTTGTTGTGTCGCGTACGTACTTTCAAGGTCGGAATGCATTGGCGAGAGAGGCAACAGCGGCGATGGTGGTAGTGGTTTGCGGGGACAGATAGGAGAGATAGGTGACGGAAGGGGGTACATAATATAATGGTAGACGACAGAAGGGGTACATAATATAATGGTAGATGACGGAAGGGGTACCTAATATAATGGTAGACGACGGAAGGGGTACCTAATATAATGGTAGACGACGGTAGGGGTACATAATATAATGGTAGACGACAGAAGGGGTACATAATATAATGGTAGACGACAGAAGGGGTACATAATATAATGGTAGACGACAGAAGGGGTACATAATATAATGGTAGACGACAGAAGGGGTACATAATATAATGGTAGACGACGGTAGGGGTACATAATATAATGGTAGACGACAGAAGGGGTACATAATATAATGGTAGACGACGGTAGGGATACATAATATAATGGTAGACGACGGAAGGGATACATAATATAATGGTAGACGACGGAAGGGGTACATAATATAATGGTAGACGACGGAAGGGGTACCTAATATAATGGTAGACGACGGAAGGGGTACCTAATATAATGGTAGACGACGGAAGGGGTACATAATATAATGGTAGACGACGGAAGGGTACTACACAATTATAATAGGCAATGAAGGGATATAATAGGGAGGGTGTGTAAGGAATAAGGCATTTAAGTAGGATATAGAGAGTGGTAGAGAAGGTTTGTGTGTATCCCAGCGTCTATCAGGGCAGTAAGTGGGCAAGTGGTAGGTGACAGGTAGCGAGGACAGGTTAGGGGATAAGTTATATGTCCCTACGATACCTACGATACCTACGATTAGACATTAGAGTCAGGGTCTGGAAAGGGACGTGGGACGGTGAGAGGACGGCGGGTGCTTCAGGGCAGGAGGTAGGAGGTCCTCAAGGCGTGTAAGAAGGTGGGTGGGAACAGAGTCGCGGGGGGAATACGGGGGGAACACGGGAGGAACACGGGATACAGAGAACAGAATGTCGTTAGAGTACGGCGAAGGACAGGAGACAGAGGGACAGGGGTATGAGAGACAAGGAGAAGGTGGCTGTCTGGATGGTCTGGACACTGGCTGGGGATTGGAGGGAAAGGACAAGTGTACCCTGAGCTGTCTGTCTGTAGGGGGATGTAGCGTATCTTTCAACAACACGGATCGGCTGCCACCACCACCACCACTACCACCAGTCAGACTCCACTCCCCTTCCTATCCTCTCCCTTCCACTCTTCGCTCCACACCAGTCTGCAGTATACCAGACTCCCTTTTTAACCCCAAGACGCCGCCTCACGAATACTTCTGAGTCATACGCACTGCATTTGACATCCGATAAGCCTCATCTTCTACTATTGATTTCCTATGTGGTGATAGCGGCAGTGCTCCTGGTTGACATAGTGACCTTATAAACCAGGGTTCGATGTCACCGTGAGTTGCTGGCGGCCGGGAACCCAATCGAGCATGACCGATACGCTGTTATGACACGCAGAAATTTGTCAATTATCTAAGATAAAACAAAACAATGGCTGCAGACATCATGAAGAATTACCTCAACAGCCTGGTGGTGCGTCATCGTATAACAGAAAAACATTCGAGCATAATCTGACTTTCATCATATATGACATTACGAAACTTGATTCCTGAAAGTCATGATACTAGACTTTCACATTTAGTATCCAGCTATGACTAACTAGAAACACATAAGGAACAGTCTGTATATAGGTTATTTCTTCCCCAACTAACATATTAATTTAAAAGTTAACAAATTTGACCTATACATACTTTTAATTTTGTAACTTTCTTATCTGCTTTAGATTACTGAAGATGACGCTCAGCTGTCGAAACGTTTAACCCTTGAGGCCCAGAACGTATTTTCCATTGTAATTTGTATACCATTAGACGATTTTTAGTGACTATAAGCAATATTTTAATAGATATGACCTGTTTAGTATCCTTGTCTACTAGGTAATTTGATATATTCAGTTAGTTTTCGTAATATTATGGCTCGAAAACAGACAATTTTTTATAGCAAAGGAAAGATCTGGGCGTGAAGAGGTTAATGAATAAAGATGCAGATAGTATCAACACTAGTTATACTTTTTTTTTTTACTGAACAATCTTATTCTTAAACATAATGAGAACGGTTATCTTCCCGTCCTCCGCCGTCACGTAGGTCCTCCGCCGCACCTATACCCGGACAGGCGCAGGAGGGCGGGTCATCGTGGCCGCAGCTGCCCACCCCGGGAACTCCGCAGCGTCACGCCAGACTTAATAGTGATCCATCATGACGGGAAAAACGCGCAGCAGTACCGACAACAGCTCTGCCTCGAGGCTCCTGCACAGACGAGGACCCTGACTCCTCCACCTATTTTTTCTTATTTCTCTTTTTTATGTGTACAGGAGGAGGAGGAGGAGGAGGAGGAGGAGGAGGAGGAGAAGAAGAAGGAGAAGGAGGAGGAGAAGGAGGAGGAGGAGGAGGAGGAGGAGGAGGAGGAGGAGGAGGAGGAGGAGGAGGAGGAGGAGGAGGAAGGAGGAGGAGGAGGAGGAGGAGGAGGAGGAGGAGGAGGAGGAGGAGGAGGAGGAGGAGGAGGAGGAGGAGGAGGAGGAGGAGGAGGAGGAGGAGAAGGAGAAGGAGAAGGAGAAGGAGGAGGAGAAGGAGGAGGAGGAGGTAGTGGTAGTGATGTCTCGTCGATGTTATCCAAAGGTGTGTTTTACGTGCAGAAATAAGGTATAACGTTCATGATCTGTTTGACTCTCTTAAAGAAAACATATATTATAAATAGAGAGCTTTAAGAAATACCTCATTCCTTCGTCCCTTTAAAGGCGGGGCAGAAAAACGCCGAGACGGGAAGATGGGACAGGTGAAGAGCGGGAAGGAAGGAACAAGTGGTGGCGTGTGGGAGGGAGACATGGCGAGGAGATGGCAGTGAGGAAGGGCGATGGAAGGGGACAGGACGTACTTACAAGGGAAAGGTGTAGCTGAGGAAGCAGGTGAATACATAAACGGGAATGAAGTGCAAGTTCTATCCACTGGCTTCTCTCTGTTGTTGTTTTTAGCTGTATTTACATCTATTACATTTAACATAGATGCAAAAAAAATAAAGGATATCAAATAAAATAGAACATAAAAACTAGCAATAGAGGAGCGTTACTTTTTCATGAGGTTGAGGTTTTTCAGTCAGGTTTATTTTTCCTGTTAACGTACGGTTGCATAACTACTCGAGGGAAGAAATGCAGGACGTTTAACAATTCATGAACACAACACTGCAAGGCTCAAACTGTTTACATTAGAGTCAAGTTCGAGATACAATTATATTATCCAAAATCATCAAATCAAAGGTACATAGAGAGGCGTGATGTGATAGAGACTTGCCTTGCCACAAAGTACTCATTATTATTTTTGCTGTATGCCTTAGGGTAAATATACAAAAATATCATTATTATTATTATTATCAGTAGTAGTAGTAGTATAGTAGTAGTAGTAGTAGTAGTATAGTAGTAGTAGTAGTAGTAGTAGTAGTAGTAGTATAGTAGTAGTAGTATAGTAGTAGTAGTAGTAGTAGTAGTAGTAGTAGTAGTAGTATAGTAGTAGTAGTAGTATTGTCTGTACAAAAATATCATTATTATTATTATTATTAGTAGTAGTAGTAGTATAGTAGTAGTATAGTTGTAGTAGTAGTAGTAGTAGTAGTAGTAGTAGTAGTAGTAGTATAGTAGTAGTAGTAGTAGTAGTAGTAGTAGTAGTATAGTAGTAGTAGTAGTATTGTCTGTATACCTTATTACAATTCCTAAATAACACATCCATTCACAGTCTTAGGTCGATAACTACACACACACTTCCTGCTATTTCATACAACTGCAATATTTTTTTCAATGGAGGAAAAGACTGGAATCTCGTGTTATTTATACCAAGTTTCTTCTGCTCTGTCCTTGACTTCTCACTAAGGCGCATACGTGCATGGCGGCGCGTCACGACCCTGCATTCCCGGCTCGTCCTCACGTTAATGAAAACACAAGGCGGACCAGTGACGGAGGGAAACTTTTAATCCTTTGAGACCCAGAACGTAATTTCCATTGTAATTTGAGTACCATTAGACGATTTTTAGTGAATATAAGTTATATTTTATAGATATGACCTGCTTAGTATCCTTATCCACTAGCTAATTTGGTATATTAAGTTACTTTTTGCAATTTTATGGCTCGACAACAGACGATTTTATATAGCAAAGGAAAGATCTGGGCGTGAAGGGATTAAGGAAGAAATTTTTGAAGTTCATACATTTAGCGATCTTTGGAGAAGGGATAAAGCAAGCTCAGCGCCTCTCTATCCTGGTGGTGATATCTGAGGTGGACAAGAGGGTACCTGGAACTGTCGCCGATCGGAACTCTCGCCGCCGTCGTCGAGTGTTCCAATTCTTGATATTACAGGACCCAATATATACATTTAATCAAGTGTTACCCGTGTTTCTGCATTCAGGGATGAAATACTATCGTTAGCTTGATCAGTTAGGTTAGATTAGGTGCCATTGTCCAGGTTAGGTTAAAATTTCCACGTCGACGAGAGTTCTAGTTTGTTGTTTCGGCGAGAATTCCCATCGGCGACAGTTCCATAAACCGACAAGAGGTGGTATTCGGCTTAAGGTTTACAGAGGGACTTGAGGGTGGGCTGGGTGGCCGCGTCTGTTCCCGGGCCAGACACATGCATGAAAGCGATCCTCTGTTGCGAGGCGGCACGGCGGGTCACCTTGGGTCAGCCGGGCCCCGAGAGGTGTGACTGGCGGGTCAGGACAAGACTCGTATTCAAAGGAGGGGAAAAATTCGAGTCAAAGATTTGTGTGAATTTTGGTAAAGTCGCAGACAGGATACAATGAATGGCATAAGTATGTGATTGTGGCAACCGAATTATTCTTAACAGAGTAACATTGGATAATAATGAACAAAAATAAGGTTTGATAACATAACTATAAAAATAACTGGAAGGTTTGAGGTGAACAGTAGCAGGGCGAAGGCTGTATACAAGAATTATAAAACGTTCTATATATGGTGATTCTTGAGATGCTGGAGTGGGCAAGGAAAGGTCTTACGAGAACAAAGAACCCGTTCTCGGCGATAAGAACCAGTTTTACACCCCAAAAAGGTCCCGTCCCGCCTCTCGGGTACGGGTGCACGCGCTAATGGCTGGGTATTGGCCCGCAAAGACATCGGGACTTCGGTGATTCATGCAGGCAATTAATAATGCCTTCATCAAGTCATTTGTCTGTTTTCGACCTTCCACAATAAATCATTATAGTCCTAAAGAAAACCCCTGACACCACAGACACTCTAAGAATGTCATGTACAGTCAACCACGTCTTTATCAATTATTACACGGAAAATACCTTCAGCACAAGCACTCCATGCCAGACTTTTACGAGGGCCTCACGAGACGCCGCTCTTTGAAGGCGAGGCGACCGCGGCAGCAGCATGAGGGTGGTCATGGACGCACGCCCGCGGGGGACGCTGCGCCGCATGTAAACAGCCGGGGTGACGGCCGGCTAAAAACTACGTTACTGCTCGCAATGGCCTCTGTGGGTCACGACTCCAGCAGACAGGCAGGCCGATGCTGCAGCCGCGCTCCCACCCCTAACACGACCCGCCGCGACTGCCCGCCCGGCTGTGATGACCCGGTGTTGTGAGGCGAGGAGGCAGAGGCGCGCCCAATGAGCTTAATAAGGTCAAATCACATGCAAAAATAATGGCAGACTATGTCAATAAAATAAGCGATGTTACATTTTTCAGGGTCAGCTCTCGATCCCTGAGTAATCAAGGGCCACTACATACTGTCAATGCGAAAGGCAGCCACTGTGTCGTCCATGGCCAATAGAAGTGAACGCAAAATTGCAAAGGATCGCCTGGTAAAGCCTTGAAAATGCAAAGGAATAAATAAGCTGGAGTGGCAAGGTGCGGCCGGTGGGTCGGGGCGCAAGGAACCCCTTACGAGTTCCAAGGTGACCCAGTCTGGCGCGCTGCGAGGTTAAGATTTGCAGACCTGGACATGCTCCATTTAGGGCAGACGAGTACGCTGGTGGGACGTGATGAAGACGAACAGAGAAAAGGAAACAGGGAGATGGTCGGCATTCCTCATTGTGAAGAGACTCACGACCTCTCAACGCCCTGATCGAGGCAACACAATGACTCATCAAACGTGCGGAAATCATGCACGAAATTCATCCTTTTTGACCAAGTAACCCATAGTTAAGTAAAAGCTTTCCACAGCCGCGCGAGATATATTAACCTTGCTGTAATGCTGTGAATGTTTACCTCATGAATACAGAAATGCCTTTAGAAATGCACGAGCGTATACACTGTGTAATATTTCACCAAACTAGTCATTTCTGACCGGCGCTCGGTGTCCAGTCCTGTGTCTCGCGTAACACTACAGTGCGTGACGCGGCAACAAAACACCTGACAGTGTTGCTCCTTTCCTCTCGGCGACCCGGCTTGACTTAGGGCAGGAGTATTCGGCCTTTTTTCCGAGCAATTAATGATTCATGAGTGGGCGTTGAGGCTTCCCTGGGCTGGTAGTGGAGAGGAGTGGCCAAGAGAGGCTTTGTTGGCGCGGTAAACGGGTGAACCTGAAGGGCCCGCGGGTAGGCGAGATGCGACCGGCTTGGCAGAGGTTTGTTGGGCATGGGAGGTGCAGCAGCAGCAGCAGCAGCAGCATCAAGGTCAGAGGTACTGCTGCCCGACCTCTTGTTTCCTCTTCTTTACCTCCATTAAATTGTTCTCATTGAGTCGATATAAGTACGATTTACTGACATTAAATAGCTTCTAAGCAACTGGTTTATAAGAAGAGAGGTTTTTGAAGTCACAAGTGGGTCTTGAGGTGTTGAGGCGAGCCAGCCAGCCGGCCCCTCAGCCTCCCTCGGGCGCCCAGAGATGTTCCAGCCCTGGAGACGCTCGCTAATGTCCGCCTCACTACCTGCTACCTGCTACTGACTGCTTCACTTTCTGCCGCTGGTGCCTTGTCATCATGTGAAAGGCAATTATGGATGACACTCGCAGGTCTTCCCGGTGTTACCTTGACTACACACACACACTGACGGGCTCTTCGCGTCATCACCATAAGCATCATCGGTGGATGGTTGAAGTAGTGCAGAGCAAAGGCCTGTCCCATCC
>JACEEZ010012573.1:1085000-1120000 GCA_016584305.1 Chionoecetes opilio | reverse complement strand
ACAGAGGACAAATAGGAGGAGACAGAGGACAAGTAGGAGGAGACAGAGGACAAGTAGGAGGAGACAGAGGACAAGTAGGAGGAGACAGAGGACAAGTAGGAGGAGACAGAGGACAAATAGGAGGAGACAGAGGACAAGTAGGAGGAGACAGAGGACAAGTAGGAGGAGACAGAGGACAAATAGGAGGAGACAGAGGACAAGTAGGAGGAGACAGAGGACAAGTAGGAGGAGACAGAGGACAAGTAGGAGGAGACAGAGGACAAATAGGAGGAGACAGAGGACAAGTAGGAGGAGACAGAGGACAAATAGGAGGAGACAGAGGACAAATAGGAGGAGACAGAGGACAAATAGGAGGAGACAGAGGACAAATAGGAGGAGACAGAGAACAAATAGGAGGAGACAGAGGACAAATAGGAGGAGACAGAGGACAAGGAGGAGGAGACAGAGGACAAATAGGAGAAGACAGAGGACAAGTAGGAGGAGACAGAGGACAAATAGGAGGAGACAGAGGACAAATAGGAGGAGACAGAGGACAAATAGGAGGAGACAGAGGACAAATAGGAGGAGACAGAGGACAAATAGGAGGAGACAGAGGACAAGGAGGAGGAGACAGAGGACAAATAGGAGGAGACAGAGGACAAGTAGGAGGAGACAGAGGACAAGTAGGAGGAGACAGAGGACAAGTAGGAGGAGACAGAGGACAAATAGGAGGAGACAGAGGACAAATAGGAGGAGACAGAGGACAAGTAGGAGGAGACAGAGGACAAGGAGGAGAAGACAGAGGACAAATAGGAGGAGACAGAGGACAAGTAGGAGGAGACAGAGGACAAGTAGGAGGAGGAAGAGGACAAATAGGAGGAGACAGAGGACAAGTAGGAGGAGACAGAGGACAAGGAGGAGGAGGAAGAGGACTATAATAGGAGGATAGAAAGGAAAACTAATAGGAGGACAGAGAGGAAAAATAATATGAAGTGTGATACATACAAAGGTTCGATAAAGAATGTGTAGGTTAAATAAGCGGAGAGTCTAGGGCAAGGAGAAGGAGACAGAGGACAGGGAGGAGAGAAAGGCAAAATAATAGTGGGTATCATAGGAGGAGCGAGGCAGGTGGTGTTAAAATCGGATGAGAAGGAACAGTAGGGGAGGAATGGTAGGGAATTATAGTACTGGGGAAAGGATCATAATAGTGTAGGGTGATAAGAACGACGAGGAAGATGAAGAAGAAAAAAAGGAAGATGAAAATAAAACTAATTGTAATGAAATAAGTGAAGTATAAAGTATATTAAAATTATGTTAAACTAAAAAAAATTGACTTCGCTCATGATGGACAAAAAAAAAAAAAAAAAAGGTCTGTTAACTCATGAACGGCACAAAAACACAGTTGGGATCAGCAGCAGACTCTTGATGACAACAGTACTAAAACCCACAAAAAAATAACATATGACTAAATTGCTATATCCAGGAAAGTCCCAACGTGTTCAAGGCAGCGAGAACCGAATCAAGAAGACACACATAGACACACACACACACACACGCAAAAAAATTAACCACACAGGAAATAATAGCATCAAGAATGAAGACATAAAAAACAAGGGATAAGGAGACGCGAGGACAGAGGATAATGGACACTGAAGAGAAAAAGGATAAATTAGGAACATAAAAAAATAAGAGTCTGGTAAGAAATCTAGATAGGTAAATAGATAAGAAATAAAATCATTGCTTATATGCACTAAAAATCGTCTAACGGTACCCAAATTACAATGGAAGTTACGTGCTGGGTCTCAAGGGGTTAAAATGTAATATACGAAAGAGGAAATAAGATAGTGGAAAGAGGTAATGTTAGATAATAATGGAAATAATATAAAAACCGATTCTTGTAATAAAGGAAAATGATTCTTGTAAGCGACTCTACCCTGCCAGACGGTCCCGAACAGCTCGAAAGGCATCGTTGTAAATACGAAAGAGGGAATAAGATAGTGGAAAGAGGCGATGTTAGATAGAGGAAATAATATAACGAGCGATTCTTGTAATAAAGTTAAAGCGACTCTACCCTGCCAGACGGTCCCGAACAGCTCGCAAGGCATCGCTGTAATATACGAAAGAAGAAATAAGATATGGGAAATAAGCGATAATAGATAAATGAGGAAATAATATAAAGAGCGATTTATGTACTAGAGGAAAAGCGACTCTATAGCCCTGCCAGACGGTCCCGAGAGAGTGCAGGAAGCTAAAAGTGATTCGTTCTGCACGCCAACAAGTCCACTGTTTGCACTGTCAATACGCCGACATTGACTTGCTTCTTGTTAAATATTTTACCCACGTGTTCCGCTGCACACACACACACACACACGCACGCACGCACGCGCGCGCGCGCGCGCGCACCACAACACACACACACACACACACACACACAACACACACACACACACACACACACACACAACACACACACACACACACACACCACACACACAACACCACACACACACACACACCACACACACACACACACACACACACTCCACACACACACACACACACACCACACACACAACACACACACACAAACACACCACGACACACGCACACACACACACACACACACACACACACACACACACACACACACACACACACACACACACACACACACACACACACACACACACACACACACACACACACACACACACACACACACACACACACACACACACACACACACACACACACACGAGCAAAAAAGCAATCTACGTCCCAGAAATAAGTTGTAGGACATTTATTTCTTCAACCATTACTTCCAGCGGCTCCCTTGTCCACTAGAATTCTCGCCAAGGACAGTGTAAATCTTGTATATTATCCTTGGTTCCCGCCTATCCAATCCCATCCCGGCACACACACACACACACACACACACACACACACACACACACACACACACACACACACACACACACACACACACACACACGCCCCTAACAAACGTAAATTCTGAGGTCTTCCGTAACCCCTGATTTTCTCTGTCCCTCAGATCCTCTCGCGGCCCGCACTGATGGCATACACAAAGCGTCGTAAAGAGGCTTGAGGGAGACTCCTGCGGTCACGGCAAGGTCCTGTTGAAGCACGGAGGGTGATGAGGATTTAGCAGACGGGGAAAGTGGCGTTCCTGAGGGGGAGGGAAGGGAAGGGGGAAGAGAAGGTACTACAGCTGTGTATGGGTTTGTGAGGTTTGTGAGGGGGTGGGGGTTACAGAGGTGGGTATTGAGGACACAGTAAGGGGTAGGGCGTATGTAGGGGTCGTGTATAGTGTATGGGGCGGCCCGGGGAGAGGGTGTGATGTACAGGGTAGCGGACAAAGCGAGGTGCAGGCAAGGCAGGCGATGATCGACGGAGCACAAGTGAGTTATAAGACGTGAGATGCAGTTAAGAGGGAAATAGATAGTAGAAAGTATGCAAAGTAGTACTAGTGGAGAGGATGAATAGGTGAGGATTGGAGATAGGAAAAAATACATGAGGAAAAGACGGAGAGGAGAAAAAATATGAAAAAAAACACGAGAAGAGAAGAGAAAAAATATGAAAAAAATACACGAGAAGAGAATAGAAAAAATATGAAAAAAATACACGAGAAGAGAAGAGAAAAAAATATGAAAAAAATACACGAGAAAAGAATAGAAAAAATATGAAAAAAATACACGAGAAGAGAAGAGAAAAAAAATGAAAAAAATACACGAGAAGAGAAGAGAAAAAATATGAAAAAAATACACGAGAAAAGAATAGAAAAAATATGAAAAAAATACACGAGAAGAGAAGAGAAAAAAAATGAAAAAAATACACGAGAAGAGAGGAGAAAAAAAATGAAAAAAATACACGAGAAGAGAAGAGAAAAAATATGAAAAAAATACCGAGAAGAGAGGAGAAAAAAAATGAAAAAAATACACGAGAAGAGAAGAGAAAAAATATGAAAAAAATACACGAGAAGAGAAGAGAAAAAAATATGAAAAAAATACACGAGAAGAGAAGAGAAAAACTAAATAAAATAACGGATAGGAATGAATGCCTAGGGTGTGACGTTTTAGAGGCTCTTTAGATCACACCTTGACGCACGAACGAACACGCTACAGATTCCTTTAACAAGTGAACCGTGACACTGCGGCGGAAATGATGAACACACAAAGAATTTACGACACGAGACAAAATTTTATGTTTTGCCTTTGGCCAGTCGTTTGTAAAGAAAAAAAAAAAGTTGATGTTTATAATGTGCAATGCAAAAGAGAGGAAGTAGGAAAAAAGAAAGGAAGATGGTAATTAATGATAATGATATGGAGGAGGAGGAGGAGGAGGAGGAGGAGGAGGTGATGTAAAAACAATGTGAATTTCTCATAAGGGAACGCAAGGGATGCACCTAACATGCCTGCCGACATACAGACAGGCATTTCCTCACAGCCTCGCCCGTCCTCTCCCCTCGGGGCGTCGCTGTTTCAAGCCGGCCTGTCACCCACCCATGCCAGGAGACTATTAGTGTTTTGTTTAGTTATAGTGTATAGTATAGTGTTTGCAGCAAGGGTTGACGTGTTATCACCTATACAGACAGACAAACCTCTTCACTCCTTATCCCCTTCACGCCCAGATCTTTCCTTTGCTATATCAAATTGTCTGTTGTTAGCCATAAAATTACGAAAAGTGACTGAATATACCAAATTAGTTAGTCGACAAGGATACTAAACAGGTCATATCTATAAAATATTGCTTATATAACTAAAAATCGTCTAATGGTACCCAAATTACAATGGAAATTACGTTCTGGGTCTCAAGGGGTTAATATTGTGACACTGAAAGATTGAAATGGGATGCTATGATGCCACAATATTTGACGAGGTATAGATGGGTGTTAGCAGTTTTTTCTCTTTATTTACGTAGGAGCCTATAGCGTTTGTAAGCTTCTTTTTTTTCTTGCGGGCTCAGCCATTAATATATAAAGCTAATGTTGTACTGATAGAAGCATCGTAACACATGACATCATACTAAGAGAACGGCAATAGTAAAACATGATATAAACACCATTTTAAGACAGCTGTTCTAAATACCAGGCTAGATAAAAATTAATGTATTCTTAGATTTCACTTCAGTAAACGGAGTGATAGCCAGCGCTTGTATCATTAAAGGTTAAAATATACGAAGAGACGAAAATTGAGTATCTGAATAGCAGGATCTTAAAACGGAGTGAAGGAGAGAGAATGTGGAGGAGGAGAGAGAATGTGGAGGAGGAGAGAGAATGTGGAGGAGAGAATGTGGAGGAGGAGAGAGAATGTGGAGGAGGAGAGAGAATGTTGAGGAGGAGAGAGAATGTGGAGGAGGAGAGAGAATGTTGAGGAGGAGAGAGAATGTTGAGGAGGAGAGAGAATGTGGAGGAGGAGAGAGAATGTGGAGGAGGAGAGAGAAGATGGGAGGAGGAGAGAGAATGTTGAGGAGGAGAGAGAATGTTGAGGAGGAGAGAGAATGTTGAGGAGGAGAGAGAATGTGGAGGAGGAGAGAGAATGTGGAGGAGGAGAGAGAATGTGGAGGAGGAGAGAGAATGTGGAGGAGGAGAGAGAATGTGGAGGAGGAGAGAGAATGTGGAGGAGAGAGAATGTGGAGGAGGAGAGAGAATGTGGAGGAGAGAGAATGTGGAGGAGGAGAGAGAATGTGGAGGAGAGAGAATGTGGAGGAGGAGAGAGAATGTGGAGGAGAGAGAATGTGGAGGAGGAGAGAGAATGTGGGAGGATGGAGAGAATGTGGAGGAGGAGGAGATGAGAAGAGAAAGGAGGATAGCGAGATAAAGAGGAGGAGATAAGAGATAAGAGAGGAGAGAATGGGGAGGAGATAGGAAGAGGAGAGATAGCGAGATAAAAGAGGAGAGATAACGAGATAAAGAGGAGAGATGAACGAAGATAAAGAGGAGAGATAAGAGATAAAGGAGAGATAGCGAGATAAAGAGGAAGAGATAAAGAGATAAAGAGGAGAGATAGCGAGATAAAGAGGAGAGATAACGAGATGGAAAGAGAATGTGGAGATGAGAGAAGAGAGATAGCGAGATAAAGAGGAGATAACGAGATAAAGAGGAGAGATAACGAGATAAAGAGGATAGATAACGAGATAAAGAGGAGAGATAACGAGATGGAAAGAGAATGTGAAGATGAAGAGGAGATAGCGAGATAAAGAGGAGAGATAACGAGATAAAGAGGAGAGATAACGAGATAAAGAGGAGAGATAACGAGATAAAGAGGAGATAACGAGATGGAAAGAGAATGTGGAGATGGAGAGATAAAGAGGAGATAGCGAGATAAAGAGGAGAGATAACGAGATAAAGAGGAGAGATAACGAGATAAAGAGGAGAGATAACGAGATAAAGAGGAGAGATAACGAGATGGAAAGAGAATGTGGAGATGAAGAGAGATAGCGAGATAAAGAGGAGAGAGATAGAGAGAATGTGGAGCGCGGCCTTGGCTGAGGACGACCTGGATTGAGTAAGGGAAGAGCTCTGGGTAGCTAATTAATGATCCAAAGCTTCCGCCACGGGGAGGGAACGCGCTGTAACCTTACGAAACATGCTATGATTTGTTAACTAACCCTCACATCATCTTGACTTTCACTGTGAGTCACACACACACACACACACACACACACACACACACACACACACACACACACACACACACACACACACACACACACACACACACACACACACACACACACACACACACACACACACACACACATTTATTTTACATAGAACTTACTGGAAATCCTAAAATTTATGAATAAAAATCATGTTATATATTTCTAACAACGACTAGAAAATAGATCAATAACATTAAACAGTATCATATATTGTGTGTATATTATGTTGTTGTTTTTCCTGTATGTCTTCAGGTGAGGATAAAACTATTATTATTATTATTGTTATTATTATTATTATATATACGAAGTGATACGCTATTCATTACACCTCTTAACGTTGACGTAGGCTAGTTGACTCTCTGCTAGTTACATAAATCAGGTGAGAACGAGGTGTGTGTCCGCTAATGGGGGATGAAAAGTGTAAGCCATCCGATTAGGCCACAAACAACCCCGCCTTGACGCGCGGCCATACGGCATGCTAAAGGGCGCCTAATTTATTTCACCGGCACACGCGAACACACCGTCGCCCGCGCGCTGGAGCCGTGGCAGTGTTGGATAGAAATAGAGCAGGAGTGTTAGAGCACGGAGGAAGTGTCTGGTATGGCGTTTCTTAACACCATGTAGTGCCTATAACTGGGTCTATCAATATCTGCTCCGCCACCAAAACATGAGCATTTCTCTAACGGTGATCACTATCAACATAACTATATCTATCAATCTTTCATGACGCAAACAAAACAGAACATAAATAACACTAACAAAGGATTAATTGATATATATACGTGTATAAATCAGCAAGCCTCGCCTCGCCGTACATCACAAGCCCGCCCCGCCCCGCCCCGCCCCGCCCGGCCCACCCCGTCGCCGCGCTCCCGCGGGTCACTACCGTCCCTGTATGGCCCGGGCGAGTGCCGCGCCCACCCTAACTGTTCACCCTGGTAATACTATGGGTCTCAGGGACCCACTAGATAACCACCGCTCACAGGGAGGTGCTGACACGACATTCCCTGGTGGTAAGACTGCCTGCCTTACCCATCTTGCGAGTGACGAGTGCCTCTCTCACCATGAAGGACTGGATGCAAGTGTCGATGAGGTGCCCAGAGCGTAACAGACACGCGTAGTAACTGCCATTGCGTTCCTTGCATCCGTGTGGCGGTGCGCGAGGCCCGGCAATCTGGGCCAGCTACCAGCGCGCGGCCCGTGGCTTGGTGGCCCGCGGGGCATGCTACCAGTGGCTCAGTGCACCACTGCACACACTCCGCTACATGGCTCTCAGTTTTATGGGTTTCTCATTGCCGTCATCACTCAGGGTTTTTCCTGCGTCAAGAAGTAGTGTTGCGGTGCGATGTCTGGGGGCAGAGCGTGGGCTGGAGGGCCGGGGTGACGGCAAGGGTTGATCAGGCAGCACAAGGAGGGCTGACCCTCCCGTGGCACAGAAACCAGCTTTATGAAGGAGCCTCAGGGGATCTATAATGCCTACCGCACCTCCTTCCAACTACTTAGGACCATTTTCTAACAAATTAACCGATCCAACCTTGAAACCCCCTTAAAGCCAGATAAATGCTATTATAATTTCCAAACGCCGTCCGCATTATACCATTAAAAACTATTTTTTGCCATATTATCATCAACACTTTTCTAACGCAACACCTTTAGTCAGATTGATTCACAAACCATTTTAACACTGGAGTGAGAAAAGAACTTTCCCAATCGGCAGGAATGAACCTCTGGAACAGAAACAGCGGTGCACGCGGGGAGGAGGAGGGCAGCTGACCGGCCTCGCACAGCAGGACCGGTTGGCTGCACACGAGGAAAACAATCATAATGTTGATTGAAATAAGAAATACTATCGTGTCATAAGCAGTACACGTGGCTGATTTCTCGCCGTGATCCGGGTTGGTGACCGGCGGCAGGGAGGCAAGGTGCATCGGGTCACACGCTGTACTCAAGTCAGTATCAAGTCACCAACACACCACGCGCCCGGAAAGCACTGAGAACAGAGTTTCACCTGACTTTCAGATGTTCCCGCACGTCAACACATCGAGGAGTCCGCGACCTAAACACGCCATCTAGATCTTGGCTGAACAACGCTGGCAATTGATTAAGCGCCTTTTTAAGACCGACTAAATTGGATCCGCATACATTAAGAAGCCAATAATCTGCGATAGCCCGTGAAGGCGCGATGCAATTCTGGGTTAATGCCATTATACCACACAGGTATCCGCCCCGCGACCTATGAGGCGGCCTGGGTGCGGGGAGGACGGGTGCAGATCTACAGTTTACAAAAATGAGTATTTAGGCCACCGTGCTGGGGCTGTGTGGGCGGGTCAGGGCGCCGTGAGGGATGAGGCGATGGGCGTGGTGGTGAGGGTGGTGGTGGTGGTGGTGGGGGCGGCCAGGCGGGTGCAGTTCTGAAAGGCGGCAGACCCTTCATCATAACGGGGCCACACAATCCTTCGCGCTGCCTCACCCTACACACCAACACACACACACACACTCCAGACATGGTTACCGTAAAAAAAAAGTTATTAGAGAGAAAATAAACATTCCTTAATTAATTTTGTCTGTAGGCACTATATGTTTTGCTTGTATTTTAATGATGTAGATAATTGTGGATGCGCATCGTACGTGGTTACCGACTGAGAAACTTTTTTTACATGAAGTTAAAAATACATGAACTCCAGGAACACTCTAAACAAGTACTTATAAGGAACCTGGATATTTATAGATACACACAGCACATAAGAACATAAGAAAATAAGGAAGCTACAAGAGGCCGTGAGACATACTATATATAACGCGTGGTAGTTCCTGTAGTAGCAATATACATACACTGCAATATACAACTCCCCTTCCTTTCCACAAATACCTGAGGGCAGATGATTAATGGCACACTACTCAGCATGACAACATAAGCGGGTCAAGAGAGGAAGCGCTTAAACCCTTCACGCCCAGATCTTTCCTTAGCTATATAAAATTCTATGTTGTCGAGCCATAATATTAAGAAAAGTCACTGAATATACCAAATTAGTTAGTCGACAAGGATACTAAACAGGTCATATCTATAAAATATTGCATATATTCACTAAAAATTGTTAATGGTAGTCAAATTACAATGGAAATTACGTTCTGGGCCTCAAGGGGTTAAAGCACGTCTTTGGGTGTGGTTTGTACCGGCAGAAATAGCCCAAATTATAGCCCAATAAAGTCTTGAAATAGCCATCAACCTGCCATTTCACACGTGGCTGGCGTCAAATGTCGAGTGAAACGGAACCGCAGTCAATCGAGGCACGAACTAATGGGCGAGGCGTGTGTGTGTGTGTGTGTGTGTGTGTGTGTGTGTGTGTGTGTGTGTGTGTGTGTGTGTGTGTGTGTGTGTGTGTGTGTGTGCCGCGGGGCTATCTCCTGACCCTGCCCTTGCTTCACGCCCTTCCCAAGCCTTTCTCCACGCCTCCCCCCTCCCTTTATAGTCTTCCTGCATACCCCCCCTCCCATGTCTTCCTGCATACCACCCCAGCCCCTCCCACCCTCTCTCTAAACACGGCAGCACGCGCTAAAATAAATACAAGCATACCTAAAGCAAGACCTGGAGCGCATCTATTTACGTCTCGATTTTTTTGTTTTATTGGGACGACTTTCACAGCACTCCTTTTAATACTCTGCCTTTACCAAGTATATCTATAGGGATACATATTATTTAATCATACAAATACTTAATACCTATCCCTATATATCACGTTAGTTGTCTATATATAAGAAAGCAAACTATCCATCTTTTTTGTTCTTAATTTCAGTAATGTAGAACGTGAGACTTTGGTAGTTCAGTCACGTAATGAAGTGGGTGTGGTGGTGGAGAGAGGAGAGAGAGAGAGAGAGAGAGAGAGAGAGAGAGAGAGAGAGAGAGAGAGAGAGAGAGAGGAGAGAGAGAGAGAGAGAGAGAGAGAGAGAGAGAGCAAATAATGATGCAGTGGGTGTGGCGGGAGTGAGTGTCGGGGTGATGGAAAGCCAGGAAAGCGAGCATGGTAAAATAAAGGCTTGGTTGGATGTCTGTTGGAATGAGAGGGTCGGTGTAAGTCAGTCAGTCAGTAAGTAAGTAAGTAAGTAAGTAGGTAAGTCAGTCAGTCAGTCAGTCAGTCAGTCAGTAAGTATGTAAGTAAGTAAGTAAGTAAGTAAGTAAGTGAGTGAGTGAGTGAGTGAGTGAGTGAGTGAGTGAGTGAGTGAGTAAGTAAGTGAGTAAGTAAGTAGGTAGGTAGGTAAGTAAGTAATTAAGTAAGTCAGTCAGTAAGTAAGTAGGTAAGTAAGTGAGGGTGCCTGCAAATAGTGACACTAGTTATAACCCTGACCCTTTTAAACACAAGCCAAGGGAGGTCAGAGGTCAAATGAGGTAAAAAGATCAAAGCCCGGATGTGTCTTTTCACTCCTTCCTCTTTCATCAGCTTCCTCCACACTTTCTCATTATCTCTCTCTCTCTCTCTCTCTCTCTCATCTCTCTCTCTCTCTCTCTCTCTCTCTCTCTCTCTCTCTCTCTCTCTCTCTCTCTCTCTCTCTCTCTCTCTCTCTCTCTCTTCTCTCTCTCTCTCTCCTCTCTAACTCAGTCGTTCTCTCTTTTCCCTGTTTTACTCTTTTAATCCTGCAGTGATTCAGGGTTTGGTTAGGAAGGTCGATGGTTTTAGTTGTGTTAGATCTGCGTAGTGGTTGTGTAGGGTGGGTGGGTGGGTGGGTGGGTGGGTGGGTGGGTGGGTGGGTGGGTGGGTGTGTGTGTGTGTGTGGTGTGTGTGTGTGTGTGTGTGTGTGTGTGTGTGTGTGTGTGTGTGTGTGTGTGTGTGTGTGTGTGTGTGTGTGTGGTGTGTTATGAATACACAAATTTCTATGTTCGTATTAGCATAAGACCTTGGTAGTATTGTTATGATGAGAGAATTTTTTTTTTTAATAGCACAATCTTCTAAGGTTAATGTTTTGTGCAAATAATAATAATAATAATACCAATGTTATCTCGAGACTAAAGAGCAGATATATCGACATCTTTACTCTGAAAAACGTAAGATTTAATAACCCTATTGACCCACATTATGACCGAAAAATAATAATAAATATACTACTTAACATTATTTTTTCCTGTAGAGACAAAAATGGAATGTTTGCGGCAACTAAATCTCTTCCTCCCATGTCTCTAGCAAGTCTCGCCTCTCCGCCCTTCGAGACACCCCACCCCACTATAGACAGGATTGGGTTCACGCAAAGTCTCCCGTAACGTCTCTCCCCGGCGGCGTGGGTCCCTGTTACATCCCGCTGCCACCTGGGCCGCGGCGGGATGATGGGACGCGCGATAGAGGCGTCAGGTTACTCCCCAAAACCTACCTGGGGACAACCTGAGATGAATGTCCCGCCACTGCTCACCAACGCCTACCCTCCCCTCCCTTCCCTCCTTATGCCTCATTCACGCCCTCACCACACACCTGCTTACTTACTTATCTACTTACCTACCTACTTACTTACTTATTTACTTGCTTACTTACTGACTGACTGACTGACTGACCTACTTACTTACTTACTGACTGACTGACTGACACATACTCTCTGGTCTACCGTCAATAACATTATAGTCGCTACTGCACTAATGTCGCCAGGCGCCAAATACTATTACGAATTTTAGCATCACTACAAACTTGTATGTGCCACTGAAGACAGGTCCATAATATAAACTACTGTGCATGCCTCTTCAGTGGTACATACAAGTCTGTAGTGATGCTAAACTTTGTAATATATGGCGACTGGCGACGTTAGTGCAGTGGCGACTATAGTGTTATTGACAGCAAACATGGTCTATATTCAACTTAAATTTGTCTGCTATATTATCCAATCCTCATAACACTCACCATGACAGGACACACAGCAAACCCCTTAAGCAGATTGCCTTCACATACCTGGAAAGAGATAAAGAATAATATTAATTTCATTTTTTCAGGTGGCCAGTAGGAGTACATGAGATGGAATGAAACAAATTATATGGTGGTCACGAAACACCTTGAAGCAATGAAGGGGAAAATGTATCTTATTTCACTAGGGTTGAGAAAAAAAGGCGTGTAGAGAGGGTTAGGCGGACACAGACGGGATGGGAAAAACTGGTAGAATGGAGTAAAAATAATTATCTTTTTTTTTTTTTTTTATCAAGATATACTTACCATTGACATCCTTTCTTTGATTCTACTGTCATTACTACCACCACAATCATCACATCCTTCTCCTTCTCTTTTTTTTTTATTCCAACTATAAGTAACTATAGTAACTAATAACTATAGTAACCACATTATATTTCTCTCCTTCACAATTCCCTGTTAAATTTTGGTCAACTTTCACCCACAGTCCACATAACAATACTTAAATTTAAACGAACAGTGAGTGATCTGTGCGACCCTGAATAATCTTGGTCAACATACTTAAATAGAGATGATGATGATGATGATGATGATGATGATGATGATGATGATGATGATGATGATGATGATGATGATGATATTTGAAGTGAAGCGATAATAAAGGTTAAGCTGGGTTCATGTTTCTTCCCTCATTAAGGTTAACAGGTGACTTTTTTTCTGCATCTCATCATAAGTGGAACAGAAATGAGTGTGTGTGTGGTGTGTGTGTGTGTGTGGGAGGGGAAGGGGATGTCTGTGTGTGTGTGTGTGTGTGTCTCTCTGTGTGTGTGTGTGTGTGTGTGTGTGTGTGTGTGTGTGTGTGTGTGTGTGTGTGTGTGTGTGTGTGTGTGTGTGTGTGTGTGTGTGTGTGTGTGTGTGTGGTGTGTGGTGTGTGGGAGGAGGAAGGGGATGTTGTGTGTGTGTGTGTGTGTGTGTGTGTGTGTGTGTGTGTGTGGTGGTGTTGTGTTGTGTGTTTGTGGTGTGTGTGGTGTGTGTGGTGTGTGTGTGTGTGTGTGTGTGTGTGTGTGTGTGTGTTGTGTGTGTGTGTGTGTGTGTGTGTGTGTGTTTCTCTCTCTTTTTTCCGCGTCATCTGTTTCACGAGTGCACAGGAACGCAATTGATCTGTACGGGTAACATTTCCAGACCACAACTTTCAAGGCCACTGGAGAGGTATAAGTAGTCACACCTTATAACACGGTCAGTTCCGGTGTGTTGTGCACGCCGCCGGGCCAGCCACGCAACGGCCAGTGCGCGAGGACAGAAATTGCATCTGCCAGAATGACCGACCGGTGACTCGCATGTGGTGGTGCTTTCATTGCCACTGGAATGTTTATGTGTTTAGATGAACCTCTTAAGTCTTTTGGTTCTTGCCCTTCCTTCCTCCTCCATCCTCACACTTAATCCTTCTAGCCTTCTCTCTGTCCTTCCTCTCTTCTAAACATTCTCAATTCCTTTACTTTTCTTTTACCTCTTTCCTTTACGCTTCCTTTACCTATTGTTTTAGTCTTCTCTCTCTCCTGCTGAACATTTTCCTATCCCTATTTTCTTTTAACCGTTTGTTTATCCTCTCTTTCTTCCAACATCTCATCCCGTTTTAGTGTCTTCATTCTCCACAAACTCCTATCACCAATTCTGTCTCTCTCATCCCTCTTCAGTCCACCCTTTCATCCTTGCTCACTCACCTCTTGAGCTTCAGCATCTTCCTAGCCTTATCCGGCCTTCTATTTAACCCACCTTCCCTCATCAACGCTCCTGCCTCTGCCTCTCTCCCTCCCCATCAGTCATTGACCAACACTCATGGGGACCAGACGCGTTTCCTCGGCCCGCCCTCTTGCAGCATCACCTCTCTCGCCTTTCCTAGCTAACCTTTGATCTCACTCGCTCCTCCACGTGTGAGTGAAATGTGGAAATGCGAAAAATGAATCTGCTTTTAAAAGGTTGCTGTTTATCTGAGGAAATACCGATTTTTTGGGACGGTAATATAAAAAAACGGTAAATATAAATGATAATAGGTCATATATTGTAGTTGATATAGAAGGGGGATGCAGAGGGTTGGCTTAGGATGCAGGGATTGGTGTTGATGTGTATCGAGTGTGCTGGTGAAAGGGATGTGGAATGCGCGGGCACGAGGCACAGGTGAAGGGAAGGAAAAGGTGGGCCATTGGTAACTGTAAAAAGAGAAGGTTCGATCGGCCGATTGTTAGGCTTGACCGAATAAATTGTGTTGGAAAGGAGGAGGAGGAAAAGGAGGAGGAGGAGGAGGAGGAGGAGGAGGAGGAGGAGGAGGAGGAGGAGGAGGAGGAGGAGGAGGAGGAGGAGGAGGAGAGAGGAGAAGAAGGAGGAGATCCAGGACTAAAACAAGGAATAAGGAAAACATTGTCGACAAAAATACCCACTCGTCAATTTTAACAGTAGAAATATGCAAGTCTAATATAGGTACTAGAGTCCTATGATTGCTATAACGTGTGTGTGCATATACGTGTGAGACAACCGATCGTCACGGACAATGCAACGTTGGTGACAGAAATAGTGATTGTGTATGGTAAGGGAACCGACTCGCCAAGGCCGCCGCTGTGAGGGTCGTGGCTACCCTGACACAAACACCTTTTTCCCCGAGTCTCCGGCGTGTGGGCGGGCGACGAGGAGACAGGGGCGCGCCAGGGTTCAAAGGGCACCACGTGAGCGTAAAATTAGAAATGAATTAAGTCTGTAAGTCTGATTGGTAAATATCTCCACGAAAAAAGACAAAAAGTTGATGCGCAATGTGGTCACCCAAACTGCCCCTGAAACACGATGGGTATATTTTCTGAAAGGGGGATGAGGATGTAATTTATCAATGCTTGAAGGCCACATCACTCCTGGACTGTACCTACCACGGGGAGAACTTTAAGCTTAATTATCTTCCGCACACACTCCCACCGAGGTCACGATAAGCCACAAAAACACAAGGATAGAACGCGTCTTTCTTCTGGTCGTTGACATAAATGAATCTGCAAAAAAGAAGACCAAGAGAAGCAAGAATCACAAATGACCAAGACTGAGGCATTACGAAGATAAATAACCTGCTTGACACTACGTCCTGGGCAGCTTGACAGGCGGGGGAGGGCGCTCACGTCTCCTGCAGTAGGGCGGGAGGGAGGGTGTTGATGAAGCAAGGGGGCGTGGAGGCTGTGGAAGCTGTGTAGGCGGGCAAACAGGGCTGGTTGGCAGAGATCAAGCTGAAGGAGGAGTGGGAGGGAGAGAGACGGGTACTACACTACTATACGGGTTTCCCTCTTGCCTAACGGGTCAATATTCTCTTATGTTGGTGTCTTGAGGTTCTAAACGACATGACTGAAGGCAGGAGGAACACGGACGGAACATGGACGGAACACAGACGGTACACGGACCTCCTGCAGGACCCTCGCCGCCCCTGGTACTGTCTCAGCTGGACCACGCGTCGCTGAACCACCGCGGTACATGTGTTTAGGTCACTTTTCATGTATTTATGGCGCCGAGTAATGGTGACTTCAGCCTCCTGCCGAGTGCATGACAAATACCCTCGTTTGTTCCCATGACGGAGGGGGTAGGGGGCTGCTGGGACTGAGGGGAGGGGAGGAGAAGGGCTGAGGTTAGGGGAGGGGAAGGGGCTGAGGTTACGGGAAGAGGAAGGGGAAAGGGCTGAGGTTAGGGGAAGGGAAGGAAGGCTGAGTTGGAAGGGAAGGGGAAAGGGTTGAGGTTAGGGGAAGGGGAGGGGAAGAGGCTGAGGTTAGGGGAAGAGGAAGGGAAGAGGGCTGAGGTTAGGGGAAGGGGAAGGTTAAGAGAAGGGGTTGAGGTTAGGGGAAGGGGAAGGGAAGGGGCTGAGGTTAGGGGAAGGGGAAGGGAAGGGGCTGAGGTTACGGGAAGGGGAAGGGGAAGGGGCTGAGGTTAGGGGAAGGTTAGGGGAAGGGGAGGGGAAGGGGCTAAGGTTAGGGGAAGGGAAGGGGTTACAGTGCTTCTATTTCTCCACCTCCCTGCAGGGTTTGTAAACTATAACCTGTGTTGGCTGAGGGCGCAGTGCAATTAGCGACACAAGTGTAGGTGTGTTGCGTCTGGGTGTGGCTGGCGTGCTGTTGTCGTTGTTCTTATAGGCGATAGTGTGCCGCTCAGAGTAATAGTTTTCATTCTAAAGTTCTAAACACAATTATCATTTCCTTTTTATTTCAATTTTTTTTTTTCAAACATTTTTCCGAGTTTCTTTTTCTTCATCCCCAAAAGAGAAATACGAAACTATGATAAAGATGACGATGACTATTAACAATTATTATTATAGTTTTGTTATTTTACTTTATATCACACTAGTTTTTGTTACAGGAACTACCACGTGTAGGTCTCGCAGCCTCTTGTAGCTTCCTTATTTTTTATGTTCTTCTAATGTTCATATTTTTCCTTATCTACGAGAAGAATTCCCTACGTCAACGAACACGAGACTATGACTGATACTTTATACATTTTTTCAAACTTTACTTTTGTGACTTTTTTGTGACTGAGACTTTTGTGTTTTAAGTTTATATCATACTCTTTTTTGTATTTTTTCATGCCATCCTCCTCCTTGGCCTGCCCCGCCGTCCTTTTACCGCCACCAGCTTACAGGGTGCACGGTACGACACCTCACACCCCCGGCAAGCTTACAGGGTGCACGGTACACCCTCACACCCCCGGCAAGCTTACAGGGTGCACGGTACACCCTCACACCCCCGGCAGTTAAGAGCACAATACTCCAACCAACACGGTGCTCTCCCCTCCCTCGCCCGGTCAACTACAGTGCACGTCTCCACCCTGCCTTGACGAGCACACCTCTACCCCGGGAGTGTTGACCAAGACCAACAAACCCACTTACCCTTGAACAGTTCACACCACAAGCTTTTATAGAATCACAAAACACTGATTTCATGGACATTACAAATATCTGTAAAGTGTTTAAAAGTGCAGTTCCTTTAATTACACAATAACATATTTTTCTTAGGATTAAAGACCACTATTTTAACCACGAATAGCCTGACTCACAGCCTCTATCAGCCTCTCTTAAACCACACTCACTACTGCCATCTGTATTTAATTAAAGCCACAATATGACTCCCACCACCACTGCCATCTGTATTTAACTAAAGCCACACTATGACTCCCACCACCACTGCCATCTGTATTTAACTAAAGCCACAATATGACTCCCACCACCACTGCCATCTGTATTTAACTAAGGCCACAACACGACCCCCACCACAGCTGTCATTCACCCTTGTCCTTGAAGTCTATAAGCAATCTAATGTCCTTCTCAGTACAATGACTGGATTCAACTCTCTCCCTCTCTCTTCCTTTCTTTCCCCTCTCCTCCTCCCTTACCAAAAACGACGGCCTTGTGCATGCATAATTACTGCTTATAGTCCACACTGTGTACATACATTGCGTCATGCCTTTTAACGTCGTATTTTTGTGAAGTGCGTTTCGTCACCTTAGCTCTTCTGTCCTTATATAACCTCCCTTTCCTTTTGTATTTTCTCTCCCTAGTGACCTTGTAAATATAGGCAAAGAGGGAGTGATAGAAACTAAAGAAGAAATTTGTATACGTGGGGATGAAAACTTGTAGAGGAAGTGCTTTGGTGTGTGTGCTTTAGTGTGTGTGTGTACTTTGGTGTGTGTGTGTGTGTGTGTGTGTGTGTGGTGTGTGTGTGTGTGTGTGTGTGTGTGTGTGTGTTTACCAGGGGAAGGAAAGAGGGAGTGGCGCTCAGAGGGTGTGGAAAGCGAGGAACAACTATGCGAATGGCTTGGATGAGGGGTGCAGGGCGGTGCTATGAGGCAGGGGTCTTTAGGGGAGGTAGGGAGAGGGAAGGGCGAAGGGAGGGGGAGGAAGGGAGAGGAAGGGAAGGGAAGGAAGGGAGGGCAGGGCGAAGGGAAAGTGATAATCATGCAAAAGCCGCAGGAAAGGAGGAGGGAATGCACCAACAATAATAATAACAGGTGGAAAAGAAAGAAGGAAGGAACAGAGAGGAGTGGGGATGAGGAGCAAGGGAAGGATGAGAGAGAGAGGAAGAGGCAGATGGAAAAGAAAGAAAGATAAAAGGAAGAAGAGGAATTATCGAGCTGGAAAAAAGAAATATTGAAGAAATAAGGAGAGGAATGATGATGATGATGAAGAAGGGAAGGATGAGAGAGAGAGAGAGAGAGAGAGAGAGAGAGAGAGAGAGAGAGAGAGAGAGAGAGAGAGAGAGAGAGAGAGAGAGAGAGAGAGAGAGAGAGAGAGAGAGAGAGAGAGAGAGAGAGAGAGAGAGAGAGAGAGAGAGAGAGAGAGAGAGAGAGAGAAGAGAGAGAGGAGAGAGAGAGGAAGAGAGAGAGAGAGAGAGAGAGAGAGAGAGAGAGAGAGAGAGAGAGAGAGAGAGAGAAGAGGTAGTGAAGTGCAAAGTTTGAAAGATTAGAAATTTTTTTGTTGATAAGGTTTTGAAAGGTTTTAAAAGGTTTTCTGAATGTTGAAGTGCAGTGAAGTCATTACGAGAGCAAAAACAAGTACAAATATACACACAATAGATGATGTGTGTGATAGAAAGTTGCTGTCAGGTAAACATATGGCTACCTAAGTGTTACTTGCGCTTTTAAATAATGAGTAAAATAGAAAGTGTCAAATAGGGAAAAAAGTGGAGCGTAAGATAAAGAGTGGCGTCATATTCACCGAGACAGAAAATAAAGATGAATGCAGACAAACAGACAAACATACAACAGGCCCATTTAACCCCTTGAGACCCAGAACGTAATATCCATTGTAATTTGGGTACCATTAGACCATTTTTAGTGAATATAAGCAATGTTTTATAGATATGACCTGTTTAGTATCCTTGTCCACTAGCTTATTTGGTTTATTTAGTTACTTTTCGTAATTTTATGGCTGACAACAGATGATTTTATATAGCCAAGGAAAGATCTGGGCGTGAAGGGGTTAAGACTCCACGAAGCAAAGGTAAAGAAAACCAACAATGTTTTTCTTCTTTCCACCAACGATGTGAATGAACTTGACTATCTGACTATTAAACTATTCATCATGCACCAGGAAAACAGCAGACTATCTTGCCTCATAAATCTACGCCCTTACTACATTAAACATTTTTTTTATTCGAAGAGAGAGAGAGAGAGAGAGAGAGAGAGAGAGAGAGAGAGAGAGAGAGAAGAGAGAGAGAGAGGAGAGAGAGAGAGAGGAGAGAGAGAGAGAGAGAGAGAGAGAGAGAGAGAGAGAGAAGAGGAGGAGCTTACTGAGATTTATGAGGAGGATGTATGCATGTTGAGTAGGAGAGAGCATCGAGCAGCAGAAAAGGGAGATAGGATTATCTATGTTATAGGGAAAGATAGGGTGAAGATAGGGGTTTATAATTGAAGAATCATAAAACTAACCCAGATTCGTGTCAGGCATGCAAGAGAGACCTATGAATTAGATTCATGAAATTTGAGATTCAAAAATTTATCGCAAAAATTTGCAGGGGTACACCTTACATATTTTGCCATGAAGAATCCACACCAAAAAAATAATTGTCACAGATTCGTGATAGGAAGTATGAGTCATTTAATGGTAGCCAAGAAAACAGAGCCACCAAATAACACTAAGCCGCGTTATAAAGGAATAATTACAGACGTGAAGAGTGACATAGGAGAGGAACGACAAATAATCTGGAATACAAACATGAAGGAATAATGATATTTTTTTTCAATTTTTTTTCTATTATATTGCGATTAAAGGGCTGATTTTCTGTTGTATTTCTCCGTCAGTCTTTGGTTTGTGAAATGTACAAGGGCAACACTGTAACTCGGGAGACTGTAGATGAGAACATGAAACATAACTATGGCAAAACTCATTTCTGGGACATTTAACATTTTTATTGCTTTTATTATTGTTGTTGTACGTGTGTGTGTGTGTGTGTTGTGTGTGTGGTGTGTGTGTGTGTGTGTGTGTGTGTGTGTGTGTGTTGTGTGTGTGTGTGTGGTGTGTGTGTGTGGTGTGTGTGTGTGTGTGTGTGTGTGTGTGTGTTGCAGTGTGTTTTGCGACTGCTCATTGTGAATCTAGGTCAGAACTCTTATGACTTCCATCTCTTGCCTTAGGATTTCACCGCCATTATCTGTTTCTTGAGGCATTGCCGGCGGGGGTGAGAGAGGGAGGGAGGGGGTACTTGAAGGGAGGGAAGGCAGGGAGGGAAGGTGGGGGACGCATTGAGGGAGGGAAGGAAGGGAGGGAGGGCGGGCAAGGGGAAGGCAGGGAGGGAAGGCAGGGAGGAAAGGCAGGGAGGGAGGGCAAGGGGGAAAAGGCAGGGGGGAAGGCAGGGGGGAAGGCAGGGAGGGAAGGCAGGGAGGGAAGGCATGGATAAGGCAGGGAGGGAAGGCAGTACTTGAAGGGGACGCATGAGGAGGAAGGCAGGGGGAAGGCAGGGAGCGAAGGCAGGGAGGGAAGGCAGGGAGAAGGCAGGGGGGGAAGGCAGGGAGAAGGCAGGGAGGGAAGGCAGGGAGGGAAGGCAGGGGGAAGGCAGGGAGGGAAGGCAGGGACGCATTGAGGGAGGGAAGGCAGGGAGGGAAGGCAGGGAGGGAAGGCAGGGAGAAGGCAGGGAGGGAAGGCAGGGAGGGAAGGCAGGGGGAAGGCAGGGGGAAGGCAGGGAGAAGGCAGGGAGAAGGCAGGAGGTGGAGAAGGGGGAAGCAGAGGAGGGAAGGCAGGGAGGGAAGGCAGGGAGAAGGCAGGGAGAAGGCAGGGAGGGAAGGCGTATTGAGGGGGAAGCATGAGGCATGGCAAGGGAGGAAGGAAGTCAAACAGTGGGCAAGGCAGGAGAGGAGAATCCTTTACTAAGCGGATCCATGAGTTGACATGAAGGGAGACATACACGAAAGTGTAACACAACAAAGAGAGGAACATTCCCCTCAGTCCCTAACTGATCTGTTCTTAAACTCTATGGATTTTACATACATCGAAAGGCTAAGCAACAGAGAGGAGGAATACAGCCACCTTTCTATATTCTATACTTTTCTTATACTTTTCTATTTCTTTCTTCCCACTATTTATATTTGCTATTCGCTATTCGGCTACAGGGAGGGAGGAATATCTACATCTCGTATAGCAGGGTGTGACGAGCCTCCCGCGCCCCTACACCTGTGCCCGGCTGCCCGCCCTCTGTTTGGGCGTGGGTAAGGGTAAGGTTCCTGGCACACCCCTAACATTACTAAACCCTGCATATAATTTGACTTTTTCTGAGCATTTTTTCCCGGGTGATAGATAATTGTAGCAGTGTGTGTGTGTATGTGTGTGTGTGTGTGTGTGTGTGTGTGTGTGTGTGTGTGTGGTTGTGTGTGTGTGTGTGTGTGTGTGTGTGTGTGTGTGTGTGTGTGTGTGTGGTGTGTGTTGTGTTGTGTGTGTGTGTGTGTGTGTGTGTGTGTGTGTGTGTGTGTGTAAAGCTGTAGAGAACCTGTCTTTATAAGCAGTTTAAGCACCCAAATATTCGACAAAAGCTTCACTGATCCCTAACATACAATACAAACACTCTGCCAATTACTCTGTACCAGTCTAGCCCGCCATTCTCAGGGACAACGCATACACACTTCAGCACTTAGAGCGAGTGGTGAACTTATGCCTCAAGAAACTGATTACCAAAAGATAGAGGCGCGCGAAAACCACAGAGAAAGCGGCGGCAGGAACCGAGGCCCATCACGACAGATAAACAAGAGGGACAACTATCTGGCGGAAAAGTATGGTCGGTGCTTCAGCCACTTTCCTGATGGGGACCTTTGTAGGGACGGCATGGAGCCCTAGGAGTGACGGAGCGATAGAGGGTAAGGAGGATAAGAAGATGAAGGTTTAGGGTTGGGAAGAGGATAAGGAGGCGGAAAGGACAGGCCAGTCAGTGGATTGAGGTTAGAGTACAGTTAGTTGTTGTTTACATGAGTGAGGCTTTAATCTGGAGGGGTTCACACTAAGTAAGGGGGATAAGGATGCCAATGGCGGTGTGTCTGCCGGGTGCCGAGGGTGTGTGTCGCAACTGTGGCCTGGTGAGTGGTTATGTGCGAAGGCCCGAGACCCGGATGGAGGATGGCTTCTGCCCAGTCGTGCGGCGCGGAGGCCACGTTTTCTAGTGTCTCAAAAACACACTCTAGCAGTCATAAAATCTAGAATGACCAAGAAAAAAATGACAAACTGATCAACGTCTTGCATCCTCGGCAGGTTTTGTTAGCGTTGTTACGTAATGAAATAAATGTGAAGTAAGTTGAAGTGCAGTATTTTCCTCGGCCAACAGAAGGACGAGGCGCCGCTGACAGCTGATGCTATCGGTGACACACACAGACACATGGGGTCAGCGGCACCCAGGCACTACACGCCCCTGCAGCGCCGGTCCTCCGCAGGGCTGCTATACACTCACACATCGGCCCCGAGAACACACCGAGACATTGCAACTCCTCTTAGGCATAGAGTTGGGAGAGAAAGAGAAAGTTAAATGTAAATTAGTCTTGAATACTAAATAGTAAATTAAAACGAATGAATAAGTTTTACATTTAATTAAGGGCAAAGGCTTCTACGAGAGACATGTGCCCCGGATGTTGGCAAGGCAAGGCAAGGCAAGGCAAGGCAAGGCAAGGCAAGGCAAGGCAAGGGCTTCCCCGCCTCCCCGCGCGGCCTGCAGCACATGCCCTCACGCGCTGCACCGGCCTGGGCACTCCTCACTCCTCATGGAGAACGGAGAGAAAGAGAGAGAGCAAGAGAGATCCGTCTGTGTCTCCTTGTATGAAAAGTGTGTTTAGAGCCACAGCCGCCTCGCCCCGCCGCCCTCAGGGTCACTAGTGCAAGAATATCCAATTTTTCAACGTCAGCTTCATCACAGATAAGAATATCTTAATGTGAACATAAAACTGAACGCCGAAAACCGTTTTGTTGCTTATGAGCAAAATACAAAATAGTATCGTTAAACTCAAGACCTTGCACAGTACATAAGACTGGCGAATGTTCTTACAGATGAATCTTTCACACTTGGTTATGCTCCCTCTGAGGCCTTTGAGGTAAAGTATAAGGCAGCGGCATTGTTCCTATAGTGGAGGGCATCAGACAGACTCCTTGTGGCCGATTATGTCGTTGTGATGTGGCTTTCCTCACCATCAGATCACAATCCTTGATCTACTATTATACGCGCGGCTTCACTCTGCTCGACGCCTCAAACGTAAACAATAATAAGGCCTGCACATATAAGTAGCGAACAGTTATAAAACAAGTGAGCCCTGACGGACCACTCTCGGCCCCTCAACATGTGAAAATGAGTCCCTGGCAAGACTTGAACCTGTGACCGGCGGCGAGTATGGAAGTTTTACAGTATGTTGTTTTACAGGAACTACCTCTGTTGGTCTCGCGTCCTCTTGTAGCTTCATTATATTTTGTTCTTATGAGGATAGCAGATTCAGTCACCGTTCCATCGAGACGAGTTGTGAGGCATGACCAAAGTATCATAGTATTTCTTATGTTCTTCTTCTTCTATGACCAAAGTATCATTGCAGTGAACGACGGTAACCACCAGCACGCGTGAGGCCGTGAGGGTGTCGTCCCCTCCACGACGCTGCCGGCTAAACCACTAAAACAACACAAAAAATAGAAGCTGTTCAACTCCTCCAATCTCGGCTGTCGTGTTACACCGGACCGCAAGAAGACAGTGTTTACAACAGCGACACGCCATTCGCGTAGCCCAAGTCTGACGTTAAGTGGATTTCCAACACTACAACGAATAAATCTGTGTGAGCTAAGTACTTCTGGAAGCATTAAGCTCACTTTTACGAGGCAGAAGGTATAACAATGTTAGATAGAGGATCTGTGTGATGTGATTTGTGAGAGTCTGAAGCGGCAGTCACAGGAGAGAAGTAAAACCAGAAGCAGAGTGAAGATAAGACTCTTCTAGCAATACACACACACAGACACATACACACACACACAGACACATAGACACAAACACAGTGACAAATCAAGATACAATGATTAGTTACTGAATCTAATAAATAATAAATCAACACAAGGAAGAAGAGACGGCCTGACACACACACACCCAAGCAAGCCTGTTTTTCTTCCAAGCGACTCATCGTTCTAAAGTTCATTCCCCTCATGTCTGTATATTATGTTGTTTTTCCTGTATGCCTTCGGGTGAGAGTAAAATTATTATTATTATTATTATATCATTTCTCAGCCCAATCCTGGTCTCCAAGTGGCAGCGAGGAGCCACAAGGAGCCACTTATCCCTCACACTTAAATCTTCACTAACGTCTGGTCGCGTTTCCTTCATGTTCCTCTTCCGTCCCTATTACCAATTTCTTCCGCGTCCCTGCCTCACACACACACACACACACACACACACACACACACACACACACACACACCACACACACACACACACACCTGTTATCACCTCACTCCACACCCTCGACACATTTCCCACCTTGAATACTCTCTCTCTCTCTCTCTCTCTCTCTCTCTCTCTCTCTCTCTCTCTCTCTCTCTCTCTCTCTCTCTCTCTCTCTCTCTCTCTCTCTCTCTCTCTCTCTCTCTCTCTCTCTCTCTCTCCCTAACTTTCCTCGCCTTGTTTTGCACTTCTATATCATAACCCTTATACACATCTCTTACTGCTTGGTTTTTTATCCCTTGCTAGCGAAAACAAGCTAATTTGCCACCGCTACCCTGATCACATCTCTGCATTAATTTGGCCGATTTTTTAAACATTGCCATGGGCTAACCTAAGACTAACCATGGCTTTAGACAGACATTTCAGTGCTTTAAACACTTGTCCGGGGTATAATATCATTAGACTTGGATGTTGGAGAGGTTAGTGAGTGTCTAGCAATTCCAATCTGAGACTAAACCCCCTGGAAAAATGGTTACAAAGCTTAAATGTCTGGTCTAAAGCCATGGTTAGTCTTTGGTTAGCCCAAGTCCATGTTCAGAAAATCGGCCAATAGAGTTAGGGAATATGCGACCGGCTCGTGTGGGTGGTTCTTGCTTAGCACAGACCACAGATCACCACTCGCTGCCTCCTCGTAGTTACCTTGTATAGGGGTAAATACTTAACGCTATTAATAAGAACATAAGAAAATAAGGAAGCTACAAGAGGCCGTGAGATTAATTAAGGGTGAACTTATATCCTTAACCCCTTCACGCCCAGATCTTTCCTTTGCTATAAAGAATCGTATGTTGTCCAGCCATAAAATTACGAAAAGTAGCTAAATATACCAAATTAGTTAGTGGACAAGGATACTAAACAGGTCATATCTATAAAATATTGCTTATATATCACTAAAAAATCGTTTAATGGTACCCAAATTACAATGGAAATTACGTTATCGGTCTCAAGGGGTTAACACAATTGGCCGATTTTCTGAACATGGACTTGGGCTAACCAAAGACTAACCATGGCTTTATACCAGACATTTAAGCTTTGTAACCATTTTTCCAGGGGGTTTAGTCTCAGATTGGAATTGCTAGACACTCACTAACCTCTCCAACATCCAAGTCTAATGATATTATACCCCGGACAAATGTTTAAGGCACTGAAATGTCTGTCTAAAGCCATGGTTAGTCTTAGGTTAGCCCATGGCAATGTTTAAAAAATCGGCCATAGAGTTAGGGAATATGCGACCGGCTCGTGTGAGTGGTTCTTGCTTAGCACAGACCACAGATCACCACTCGCTGCCTCCTCGTAGCTACCTTGTATAGGGGTAAATACTTAACACTATTAATAAGAACATAAGAAAATAAAGAAGCTACAAGAGGCCGTGAGATTAATTAAGGGTGAACTTATATCCTTAACCCCTTCCCGCCCAGATCTTTCCTTTGCTATAAAGAATCGTATGTTGTTAGCCATAAAATTATGTCCATGTGTAAAAAATCGGTCATATGAGAGTACGTGGTTTCCGAGTGAAGACGCTTGGCTGTAGCACCAAAACTAACCCTAGGATATTCTCGAAAATACCCTCATTCTGATTCCCACGCAAAGTTACCATTACTGCGCCAGGATAATCTAACCTACCCTATCCGTAACCTAACCTGACGTGTTCAAGAGTAAACGCGACATACAGTTCCAGAAGACGGGAATATACGATAAGATAAGATAAGATTTTCATCCTATCTAGACACTTTGCAAGTACCAACTACAAGGTTATTGACTATACAAAGCGCCGCCACGTCAGCATGAACTAGGCGAACTCGAACCGCTGACCGAATGCACAGGGACGCTGCACATTGCGAACTCACGTCTCTACCAACCTTGCCACCCTGGGGAATATACGAGCCGGTCCCCCCCCCCCCCGCCCCCCGGCTGAACGCGTCGTCTGATCCCACGGTTCACAACACCCTGAGCTCCTAATAAGACAGGTTTTCTTCTTGTCTCGGCGGCCAGATAAAGAAAATGAGAAAGAAACTTGTGGGATGAGAATATTTCAAGCTGCCTAATAATATTAATAATAGAATCTGGCGAGTTGAATTCCCTTTACAGCTTTGTTAACAGGTTTTGGGGGTGACATTTTTAGATGAGACTTATATACACTGTTAATTATCTAGCCGGTGCCCTTTGGTGATTAGATGACAGGGTGATGACTTCTTACAGGGTGGGTGGATAGATGGGTGACTGGACTACAAGAGGCTGTCTGTTAAGGGGTTTAAGTGTAATATTCTGAAGAGTGTTTGTGAGGTCGAGGTTGCAAGACTCACACGTAGGAGGCCATGGCGATTTTTTTTTTTTTTTTTTTTTTTTTTTTTTTTTTTTTTTTTTCATCACAAAGGACTGACTAAGGGTAAAAAAAAAAAAAGTAACAAAAATCCCACTTAGTTGTCAGTCCCTATAGAGAAGACAGTAAGAGAATATAAAAAAGGTTGCAATATTGTTCAGATAAGTTATTCAATATTATAGAGAAGGATTGCTCAAAAATAAGTTAACAGAGATTTTAGAGAGAGAGAGGAGAGAGAGAGAGAGAGAGAGAGAGAGAGAGAGAGAGAGAGAGAGAGAGAGAGAGAGAGAGAGAGAGAGAGAGAGAGAGAGAGAGAGAGAGAGAGAGAGAGAGAGAGAGAGAGAGAGAGAGAGAGAGAGAGAGAGAGAGAGAGAGAGAGAGAGAGAGAAGAGAGAGAGGAGAGAGAGAGAGAGAGAGGGAGAGAAGAGGAGAGAGAGAGAGAGAGGAGAGAGAGAGAGAGGAGAGAGAGAGAGAGAGAGGAGAGAAGAGAGAGAGAGAGATGAGAGAGAGAGAGAGAGAGAGAGAGAGAGAGAGAGAGAGAGAGAGAGAGAGAGAGGAGAGAGAGAGAGAGGAGAGAGAGAGAGAGAGAGAGAGAGAGAGAGAGAGATGAAGGAGAAAGCGGAGAAAAGAGTAAAAGAGAAAGGCAACAATGAAAGAAAAGGAGAAAGCATAAGAGAAAGCAAAGGGACTTGTATGAAGAAAAGTGTACAAAGTCAATGAAAGGCAATGCGTAAAAGACTGAGAGAATTTTACGAAAAGAAGGAAATCAAATAAAAACTTAGTATCATATAATTACATTTGACGAACAAGTGGAAAGTAGTAGTAGTAGTAGTAGTAGTAGTAGTAGTAGTAGTAGTAGTAGTAGTAGTAGTAGTAGTAGTAGTAGTAGTAGTAGTAGTAGTAGTAGTAGTAGTAGTAGAAGAAGTAGTAGACGACGTAGTAGTATTAGTAGTAGTAGTAGTAGTAGTAGTAGTAGTAGTAGTAGTAGTAGTAGTAGTAGTAGTAGTAGTAGTAGTAGTAGTAGTAGTAGTAGTAGTAGTAGTAGTAGTAGTAAAAGTAGTACATGGCTATATAGAATGCACATGCAAGCGCAGGTACAGTGCATAAATTTCACCAGGTCTGAATGCAATAAAGAGAAACACTCTTACAGACCTTGACATTTGTGTACTAGTAAAAGAAAGGTTAAGTGCAATACAAGAACTTCAGACGAAAAATAAAAGTATTCACTGGAAGGTCTGCCGCAGGGAATGAGGCATATGAGCGACTTACTTCAATATTCTTAATCTTAACCCCTTGAATCCCAGAACGTAATTTCTCTTGCATTTTGACTACCATTAGACTATTTAAATTAATGGAAGTAAACCTCTATAGATATGACCTGTTTGATACCCTTATCCACTAGTTAATTTGGTATATTAAGCTACTTTTCGTAATGTCTAACTGACGATAATATATAGGGAAGGAAAGATCTGGGCGTGAAGGGTTATCAGTGTACAATGGGTCTTAAGGATACTCAAGAAGAAACCAGCTACTGTCTCGGCTGCAAAAGGTCACAGCCCGTTACTTGCCAGAAAAAAACACGCCACGCAGACACAACTCACACAATTACTGTCACTTCGCGGCAACGTGGTGCATTAAGCTTCCATAATTGGGGGGAAATTAAGACAGCGGGATCGGATATTAAATTATGATCAACAAAGCTTCGTAAAATACATTGTTAAAGTACGGGATGTTAGGAGCTAGACGCGAAAACTTTGTAGTTCATTTTCAGCGAGAAACATAAGATACATAAGAAGATACATAACTATACATAAGAAGATACATAACTATACATAAGAAGATACATAACTATACATAAGAAGATACATAACTATACATAAGAAGATACATAACTATACATAAGAAGATACATAACTATACATAAGAAGATACATAAGAAGATACATAACTATACATAAGAAGATACATAACTATACATAAGAAGATACATAACTATACATAAGAACATAAGAAAATAAGGAAGCTACAAGAGGCTGTGAGATCTACACGTGGTAGTTCCTGTTACTTAACACTACCTACATCCACCTTTCATCCCCATCCATAACACTGTCTAACCTCCTTTTAAAACTCTGACTCCGCACTAACTACTTGACGACTGAGTGACCTTATACGTGAGACCTTAGTGGTTAATTTACATCGAGGCGTTGGTCGTCAGTCGCAGGTCAGCCATTTCATTTTTTCCTTTTTTTAACGGCTTCCTAATTTTTTCCCCTCAGCTGTCTATCTCCTCTAACGAATGAATGAATAAGGTCAGCCACACATAACACCTTTAAAAGTCCCTGAGTCATGCGTGGCCTCTATGGTAGTACCCGAAACACCCAAGATAGGGTATATAGAAGGAGGCGACACGGATACAGCTCCTCCTATACAACCTCCATGGAAACACCCTCCCACCGCTTCACCTTTCCGCCTCTCAATACATCTACAACCGTGACCGCCACACCCAAACTCCAAAGCTGGTTGCAAATAAAGAGGTGGGTTCCATCCTTATTTGGGTCCCGAGGTGCCGCTTCCTTCGCTCTGAAATGCGGGACTAATGACACGTAATTGTTGCCGCCTTTTAACCCCTTGAGGCCCAGAACGTAATTTCCATTATAATCTGGATACCAGTAGACAATTTTTAGTGCATATAAGCAATAGTTTATATATATATGACCTGTTTAGTATCCTTGTCGGCTAATTAATTTGGTATACTCAGTTACTTTTTCTAATTTTAGGACTCCACAACGGACGATTTTATATAGCGAAGGAAAGATCTGGGCGTGAAGGGGTTAGGGGGGGTTTCTGTAGAGGGTAACGGAGGGAGTGATGTAGCGAGAGTGAGTATAGTGTATATGGTGAGTATAGTGTATATGGTGAGTATAGTGTATATGGTGAGTATAGTGTATATGGTGAGTATAGTGTATATGGTGAGTATAGTGTATATGGTGAGTATAGTGTATATGGTGAGTATAGTGTATATGGTGAGTATAGTGTATATGGTGAGTATAGTGTATATGGTGAGTATAGTGTATATGGTGAGTATAGTGAGTATGGTGCCAGCAAGATTAACTGACCATCTAGCATTAAAAGTCAATTGATCTAGGGTAGGGTGTCAGGGTGATCAGGAAGGTCTCGCCTGTACTCACGTGTGTATCTGGCTTGGGTAAAGGTAAGGAAAGACCCATAACATCTTAACACTAATATTGTAAGCCTTAGTTCCGTGTCAGTTTCCATGTCCATCAATTTCAACCGTTGATGCAATAATAATTAATAGTAAAACCTCTCGTATTCGGACCCTCATTATTCGGACTTTGACATTATTCGGACTTTGACATTATTCGGACCTCCTCTTTTTTTTTTTTTTTTTTTTTTTTTTTAGGGGTTGAAATTTCCTAGCTATACATCAATATGATATACACCTAGATTTTTTTTTTTTTTTTTTTTTTTTTTTTTTTTTTTTTTTAGGGGTCGAAATTTCCTAGCTATATATACACCGATAATTTTTTTTTATTTTTATTTTTTTTATTTTAGTGGTCGAAATTTCCTAGCTATACTATATACACGATTTTTTTTTTTTTTTTTTTTTTTTACATATCCCCCCATTATTCGGATCCTTGCATTACTCAGACCACTCCTTGGCCCAATTAGTCAGAATATGAGAGGTTTTACTGTTATAGAATCTCAAAATACTGGAGACTTTCACGGTCATTCATGTTTCAGCTTCTTCAACATGCAGCGGTCTGTTGTTACTGTAAGAAAACACGCTATTTCAGGCCTCTCATTATCAGATTTGCGAGTTCTTCCCGCAAAGGAGTGGAGTAACGGGCGGTCTGACCCTCCGTTGTAGGAAGATGAAGTTTAGTTTAGTTTAAAGAGCGGGAAGCAGAGGTTGGCGAGGGCTGGTCAGGTTGCCATCATATATCACAACAGAGCGCGGCCATTACTAACACTGATTTACGGTATCGGTGTAGAAACTTATTTTTTGAGCGGTGCAAAAAAATAAGCTCCTCTCCCTCGTTCCTCCCTGACGCGTGTGTGTATCCCGATTTCGATTTCGATTTCGAGGGGGGGATAGACAGTTAGGGGGAAAGAAGAGCTAGGATGAAGCTAAAAGGAAAGGAAAAAATGAAAATAAGTGTGTATCTCGCCCGAGGAAGAAAAGAGGGAATAGGGAGATAGTAGAAGAGGAGGAGGAAAATAAAGTAATGGTGATAAAATTAAGAAATAAAAATCAAATCTGAAAACAAAGAAATATGAAAAAAGATCAAATACAGACGACTTGTTGCTATAACGTAGTGCGCTAAACGGTACCTGGAACTGTCGCCGATAGGAATTCTCGCCGCCATCGTCGAGTGTTCCAATTCTTGATATTACAGGACCCAATATATACATTTAATCAAGTTTTACCCGTGTTTCTGCATTCAGGGATGAAATACTATCGTTAGCTTGATCAGTTAGGTTAAGTTAGGTGCCAATGTCCAGGTTAGGTTAAAATTTCCACGTCGGCGAGAGTTCTAAGTTGGTGTTTCGGCGAGAATTCCATAAACCCGCTGAACGAGGTGGTAATGAGGTGCGGTGTGCCACTTCGTTAACCTTTTATCACGCCTCGCCATCTTAGTTCACGGAAGGGTGGGTTCCTTGTTGACTTAATTATCATTTAGGATTCCTTTCACTCATTCCTTACTCTCTCTCTCTCTCTCTAACCTCAGGTTCAGGTGTTCACGCGATCAACAGCTCTATTCTATTGGCAGTGTTTACCTTATCTATCTATCTATCTATCTATCTATCTATCTATCTATCTATCTATCTATCTATCAATCAATCAATCAATCAATCAATCAATCAATCAATCAATCAATCTATCTATCTATCTATCTATCTATCTATCTATCTATCTATCTATCTATCTATCTATCTATCTATCTATCTATCTATCTATCATATCAATCAATCACAATCAATCAATCATCATCAATCTATCATCTAATCTATCTATATCTATCATCAATCTATATCTATCTATCTATCTATCTATCTATCTATCTATCTATCTATCTCTATCATATATCTATCTATCTATCTATCTATCTATCTATATCTATTATCTATCTATCTATCTATCTATCTATCTATCTATCTATCTATCTATCTATCTATCTATATCATATCTATTTATCTATCTATCTATCTATCTATCTATCTATCTATTATCTATCTATCTATCTTCATCTATCTATCTATCTATCTATCTATCTACCATCTATCTATCTATTATCTATTATCATATTATCATATCTATCACTGATATCAATCTATCTATCATATTACAACAATATATTATACTTCTCTATCTTATCATCAATCAAGTACTACACTAAATTATAACAAGAAAAACAAAATAATTTACACAGACAAATTAGCAAACAACAAACACACAAAAAAACACAAAAAACACAACCCAGAATTACACAAACAACACAACACAACACACACACAAAAAAACACAATCAAAAATGTTCTCTCGCTAATGAAAAGACACGAACAGTAAACGAGTATTCAAAATCAGCACACCGATCTTGGTACCTCACTCGGCACAGACTGAGGGTCAAGCTAGGCACGACGAGGCTGCATGGGCGACAACATCCCACACAGACAACATGACTGCGCGGTCGAGTCATGCAGAGACGCTGGGGTGAAACACAGATATAGACAGTGAACATAAGAACATAAGAAAATAAGGAAGCTACAAGAGGCCGCGAGGCTACACACCCTACACTGCTCTCTTGGTAACTTTCATCAGGAAGAGGTGGTGGTGGTGGTGGAGATAGTGATGGTGGTCAATGAAGTATAGGGAAAGGTAAGGGGTTTGAAGGGGTAAGGGGTAAGGGGTTGAAGGGGTTGAAGGGGTAAGGGGGTCAGTAATGGTGGTAGTAAAGGCTTGAAGAGGTGGTGGTGTTGGTGATGGAGGCGTAGCAATGGTGGTCAATGAAGTATAGAGAGAGGTAAGGGGTTTGAAGGGGTAAGGGGTAAGGGGTTGAAGGGATAAGGGGTTAAGGGGGTCAGTAATGGTGGTAGTAAGGGGTTGAAGAGGTGGTGGAGGTGGTGATGAAGGGGTAAATGGTGGTCATTGAAGTAGAGAGAAAGGAAGTAAAGTAAGGGGTTGAAGGGGTTGAAGGGGTAAGGGGGTCAGTAATGGTGGTAGTAAAGGGTTGAAGGGGTATAGGGGGTCAGTAATGGTGGTAGTAAGAGGTTGAAGGGTAAGGGTTGAAGGGGTAAGGGGGTAAGGGGGTCAGTAATGGTGGTAGTAAGGGGTTGAAGGGGTAAGGGGTTGAAGGGGTAAGGGGTTAAGGGGGTCAGTAATGGTGGTAGTAAAGGCTTGAAGGGGTTGAAGGGGTATAGGGAAAAGAGGTGGAGATGGTAGAGATGGTGGTCAATGGAGTAGAGAGAAAGTAAGTAAAGTAAAGGGTTTGAATGGGTAAAGGGTTAAAGGGGTTGCAGGGGTTGAAGGGGTAAGGGGTGGAGGGGGTCAGAACAGCACCCTGGCCTGGCAAAAGTGAAAACCAGACACCGAGACTCACTTTTTCTCCATACTCTCAAGATCGAAAGAAAGTCGGCTGAAACGGCTAGTCACACACACACACACACACACACACACACGACACACACACACACACACACACCACACACACACAAGGGTCAAGTCCATATAAGTGTTCTCCACCCTGTTAAAGCTTTCATCGTGTACAAGATTTTCTGTCGATTCCATTAATTTCATATTATTTGTTACAGTCGTGAGAAAATGATCGAAATTTCCGCTGCAAATATGATCTGATAAACGCTTTTTATATTCGAACATTAATTTATATAACGATTAATAAGCAAAGATAGATAGATAAATAGATATATATTTGTATGTACAGAGTAATATAGTAAAGAGCTATTAACGTTTCCATATTAATCACACACACACACACACACACACACACACACACACACACACACACACACACACACACACACACACACACACTAACACACACACACACATACACACCACACACACACACACACACAGCGGCACCCTCAGTAGGCCACTTTCGCTGGGGCACCCGAGGCCTCTGCGGTAGTCAGTCTCTCCAGAATGACTGATGAGACACGACCACCTCCAGAAAGTGAAAACCCGACTACAGCCTCACAGCAAATTAATCCATTCTTCTCACTCTCTTGTTACTCCTTATATCCTCTTCTTCCTCCTCCTGGGACTTATTATACTACCTAAACTAAAAAAATATTACTAAAAAAAAAAAAAAAAAAAAAAAAAAAAAAAAAAAAAAAAAAAAAACCCTGCTGGCGCTATAGACCCCAACGTAAATGTAAATTAAAAACATTAAAAAAAATTTTAAAAAAATCTGTTTGATCTCTTTTGTTTCTCCTTTTCCCTCTCCTTTCTTCCTTCCTTCTACTGGTGTTCGTCTGGTTGGACTGTAAATTATACTAACTAATCCTTTTTTCAGCAAGAGTATCAGCAAGGGAGGCGAGGAAGCATCGATATGGTACCTGGAACTGTCGCCGATAGGAACACTCGCCGCCGTCGTCGAGTGTTCCAATTCTTGATATTACAGGACCCAATATATACATTTAATCAAGTGTTACCCGTGTTTC